>APFE031475549.1:0-16054 GCA_000404065.3 Pinus taeda
GATTTGTGAACCAATTTTGATATTTGTTTCAAGATATTTTAGTTTAGAATTGGTATAAATACTCCACTCTTGGAAGAAATGGGGGGATTCCATTACTTGGCTGTAACATTGAAACTTCAGAATAAAAGCGCTTGGAGAAATTTTTCGTGGCTTGGCTGGATCAGGATTTAAAGCACAAGACTTGTTGCAGGACTCATGTGTTGGACAGCAGTTCAATAAGTGTTTCTATCCTTTCTCTGAAATTTTATATCAGTCTATAATATCATCATATCCATTTATGAATAATTCGCATAAGAGATTGGAACAGAATTCTCTTAATTGTGCTATGTTTTTATATGTTATTATTCTTGATTTTTTTCTTCCAAATTAGTTATAAGCATGAATTCTTAAATGCTCTTGCTTTACTAATATTAAACACATAATACCATCATATCCATTCCTGAATAATTTGCATAAGAGATTGAAACAAAATTTGCTTAATTGTACTCTGTTTCCAAATGTTATTGTTTTTTATGTTTTCCTCTAAATTAGTTATAAGCATTAATTCTTAAATGCTCTTGCTTTACTAATTTAAACACTGTTGGTTACTATAAGAAAGGATTCTTCATTGCTCTTTGTTTGTAGTCATTTCATTTCTTTCCTTTGGACATGGTGAAAGACTCTTAGTTGCCTTTCATCCCTTCAAAATCATTCCATCCACTTTAAATTTTAAGGATTGTTCTCTGTCTAGCTATCTTGCCCTGTAATACCATCTTGTGCTTAGAATAGAAATCCAGTAAAGCCATCCTTTGACTCCATAGACCAATGGACTGAAAGCTCTCAATCTTGCCCTTAGTTTGTGGATTCCACCATTTTCCCAAAAGAAACTCTTGAATCTATAACTAGCCTAAAACCTTCCAAGAACAAAGATAAATCATAAAGAGAAAGCCCTCTCTGGATGCAGAGTGGCTTGATTATGCATCTAAAAGGTTGGTTTGTGGTTACCTCAGGTATACTTTCCTCTTACACAACTTCTAGGAAAACCTGAGTGATAACAGGTAGGCGTTAGGGCGCGTGGGTAGGGGGGTTAGAGGGGGGGAAGGCATGGGTAGGAGGTAGCAGGTGTGGGGTGCGTGGTAGGGGGTTTTGTGGGGAGAGGGAGGTAGAGTTTGGAGGGGTGTAGAGGAGGGGCGGGTTGAGTAGAGGTGTGCATGGGTGTGGGGTGGCGCATGGGTAAGGGTTGTTAGAGTGGTGGGTCATGGGTAGCGGGGGTGGAGAGTTGTCGGGGTAGGTGGGGGGGCATGGGTAAGGGAGTTAAGGGGAGGGGTCATGGGTAAGGGGCTTGGGGGGTCAGTTGGGTAGAGGGGGTGCATGGGTATGGGGGTAAAGAGGGGACATGGTAGGGGACGGGTTGGTATACAAATAACAAATTTATGGTATATTTTCGTTGTTAATTTAAGTTAATATTTTTTTTTCATTTACTAATTTATGTGTGTTTTTCTTTTAGGAAAATGGCATCAAAGAAAATTTCTGTGAATCTTTCTGGAGCAAAGGCTCTTAAAGGTGCATCTTCAAAAAACATTGGTGAACGAACTCCACCTGAGCTCATGGCTACAAATCTTTCAAGTGCCTTAAGTGATAAGAAGATAATTTCAGACTGGAAAAATTCAAAAGAGGTGAAATTTCCATCAAGAGTCTGGTATGTGAAAGAAAGAGAATGTACGAATGTCAATATATGTCTATATATTGATATACCCAATAATAATGAAAATTTGGAGGTGATGGGGAAGTCATAGATATGTGTTCGGTACTGAACACTGAAGTTGTTTACGTACTTACAAAGGCTCCCAAGTCACATGCAAGGATTAAATACCGACTATCATATTGATTATATGACACGAGAGAGGTATCTACAAGGTTGTGTAAACAAATCGTAAATGAGATGACACAAAACATCGTAAGTATTGTTATTTGTATTTGTATTTTGTTTTCTTCAAAGTGTCTTGCTATATTTTTTTAACTTTGTTTTTATTGACATATGATATTTTTTTTGGCAGAATTTTGTTGAAAGTTGTTCAATTAGGTTGGGAGGCATTCATTTCATAGAGCATGATAACATGAAAGTTGTCAGCAATTTTTACTTGGTGTCAAAAGAAGATATGGAAAACATGAAAAATGTAGTAATTGATAATGCTACAAAACTACATCCAAAGAATCAGAAAAAAAGCCTCCGGTGGATAAATCTAGCAAGGGTAAACAAGTTACTTTTGAGAACGATGAAGTTGAAACTGACAGTGAAGCATATGTTGCCATTACTGAAGATGACATTGGAACTGAGAAAAGTCGTAAAAGAACAAAAGTAACAATGCCCAAGAATAAATCTGTTGAGAATGATATGACGAAGAAAAGTAAATTTGAAGATCTTGAAGTAGTCATTACCAGCAGTTAAGAACCTAGTGAAACTTCAAAAGAAAGCAGAGAAATCATTACACCAGGAGCTGATTTAGATGATGGCATTATCAAAACAAAACAAAATGCCATTAGACAGAATTTGACAAAGAGAAACTTAATTGATGGTGGTCGTACATTTTAGCTAAATGGTAGACAAACCTATAAGGCAAGTGAAGGACAATGCCAATATCAAGTCAAAAAGCCACATCATCTGCATGTTCACAACTTGAAGACATTGATGAGGTACAATCTATATGCTCATGTGGTTAGTTATGTGCTTCTTGTTGATCCACTTCAAGTTCGAAACAAAGAAGCATTTGATAAGTCAAAATGTTTTGAATACAATTATTATGTGCTTGGGAGGAACCATTCTGTAGAAGCTCAAAGACAATTGATGGAGGAATATCCTAATAACCCACGTTTTGAAATAATGAAATGTATCATTTATGCTGGTTTAAATGATACAGAAGCAAAGTTAGTGGCATGGGATCATAATTCAGATAATGAATATAGGATGTCTATGACTTTCATCCAAAGGGTTAGATTTATTCATAGTGAATTTCAAGAAAAATGTGGTGGGGATAGGATAAATGTTACTACAGATTTCCGAAAGGAATGTTGTATGGAAATAGGCTATCAAATTGAAGAGAAAACCAAGTCAAAAGGTGGAAAAGACAACAGAAATAGTGATTTATTCAGACGTGTTGATAACATTTTCCAATTGGCATTTAGAACTGGAGATGTTTGGAAGTTGATTGATGAGATTTTTAGCATGTGGGAAGACATTGGCATTAAAAACCAGAGAGTCAAAAAGTCTAAGCCATTGATATGTAGCAATAGTAAATCATCTCCTGAACTGAAGCAACTTCCAGACGATATGACCATCACGCCTTGGAGGACGATGCAAGGAGTGAAAGATGAAAAAATTGTCAAAACAATATTATCTCGTGTGAGGTCAGGGGAATTATCATTGGAAGAAATGTCTGAAGAATTTCAAAAGTAAGTTTTCTGAATTATTTTTACTTATTTCCAGGATTATAGTTATCTTTTAAATAAAACATGTTGTTATTGGTAGTATTTGTTATACATATCATTATATTAACTTTTTCTTACTTTACCTATGCAGTCACAAAGTTTACATGAAAATTCAGGAACAAATGGTTAGATTGTTGAATGAAGATAGTTGGGATGATGTTGTACGCAATTATCCAGATTCAAGTTCTACATCAACATTAAAAGCTTTTTATCTTGCATTTAAAAAGGTATCTTGATTTATAAATTTAGTTTTATTCATCTGTGTACTATTTTTAATTTAAAACTTACACATATATTTGTTTTTTGATAAAAGATGAGGAAGGAAGATAATGGAGCACCAGACAGTTTCAAGACTTTTATTGAAAAATAAAGATTGAAAGACTGAGGAAGCAACGTATTAAGAACGTTGAACTTCATCCAACTCTTAATCATTTCACTTGGAATGGGCTAGACACTATTCAATATCAAGTAATACAAGGCGACTGTGAAGACATTGCTAAACTCATACCAAAAAGGGATTATGCGCTAGTTATTGCAAATATTCCCCATGGTTTCAATATTCCAAACATTTACTATGATAGTGACCCTTATACTTATCAAGCTTTTAATAAAGTGGTTGCGTGATTTGTAGAAGTGACGTCATCACCATTATGGAGATTTGTGACATTTTTTCAGACACACAATTGGCAATGATATTGTCAAGCTTCAAGGGGAAAACAAATTCAAGGATGCAGCTTACATGGTAAGATGTTTAAAAGGTATATTTGATTAATGTTGAAAAATTCATTTATGTACAAGTTAACTGAACTTTTACTATTTCATGTTACACGCAAAAGTCAAATCTTCTTAACAATGAAGATCAACAATTTATAAATGACTGTGAGTTTATTCATATTGATAGTTGGGCAAAAGATGATAGCCATATGTCTATGATTTTTAATCGGGTGGACGGAAAGAGTCATAGCCAAATACTGACTTATGATGCTTTTGTGAGAAAACTAACATATGAAGACAAAGAAACAAAAGGAGAGATAGTTAACATTTATCAAAAACCACAATTATTGATTAACTATCTTATAGACATATGTTCAAATGAAGGAGATTGGGTTCTGGATTTATTTTCTAGCTCAGGTAGGTTTTGTTATATGGAATTGAATTTCAATATGTTCTTTTTTTAATTAATATGTCAATGTACTAATTTACTTCATTATCTTTTTTGTGCTTGATAATTAGGTACAACAGTAGCACGCTGCCTTCAAAAAGGAAGAAATTGCATTGCAATTGAAAAAGATCCAATACAGTGCAATTTCATTTAGCAAAGAATTAATGCTCTTTAATTTCTTCCAGATGCAATGGAAGAGGGTTGAAGAAAGGGGACTTTAGTGAATCACGTGTGGCAAAAAAGGCAAAGGAAACCCAACCACCATTACATGGAATGTTTGGAAAGACATACATTGGGAGATTCGCAAACATCAAAGACCCATTATAAGAGGAAAATGAGCAAAAGGAAGCATAAAATATTGTGGAAGAAGACAATGATGAAACTCTGGAGGATGAAGAGTTTGGATTACGTGACATTGTTGATTAAATTTAAGTTATGCTTGGAAATCAAGCTTTGCAATATTTTGACTTTGACATTTTATGAGAAAAATAATCAATCAATTAAGGTTGTTATGTGTTAAATATTTGTAATTTGTGATTTTCACATTGATTTTTAAGTTAATCATTATTTTTTGAAAAAAAAAGTGATTATTATTAATTTTTTGACATGAAATTCATAAAAAAACTATTATTTAACCATTTTTAGTTAAAATTTTCGTATAAAAATTGTGATTTTGACATGTCAATTCTAGCAAAAAATTATCAAAACGTGTAGTTTTTTGTTATATTTATGTTAAAAATGGTTATTTTTATGTCCATTGTTAAAAAATATTTTTTTTTAGAAACAATTATTTCATGTGGATTGAAAATTAATTAAGGATGTATAAATATGTAGAATATCGAAAATTCAAAATATCGACCTTCTAATTTAAAAATGCAAAACAATAAAAACCTCACTACAAAAACAAAAACAAAAAAATTAAAATAGAAAACAAGAAATTATGAAGAAAACAACCACTTCAAAAATTATCAAATTTACAAAATAATTTTTTACATTTTATACATTAGAAAATTTAAAGCCAAAAAATAGGTCTTTTAAAAAAAGGGTTTGATGCAGAATACCCACTTTTTCAAATCAGCATGAAAATCACTACCATTCAAAAATGTAATGTACATAAAAAAAATTAAAGTGTCAAAAACTATGCTCTAAAAAAAACATGTGTGTTCTGCATCACCCCTTTTCAAAATCAAGTCACTTTTTTGCTCTCTCTACGAAACGGGTGACAGTATCAGTTCCCATTTAAAAGTTTACATTGATATTCGATTTTATGTCACAAAAGTTTCCAATGTTGCTTTGTGACATTGGTTGTAAAAGGGTTGATAAATTTCCATGTATTAAACCCTAATTTACATTTAAAACATAAAATCCTAAGCCTAATATTCAACCTAACCCTAAGCTCTAAACCATGTATTAAAACCCTAATCCATACATAAAACCTATTACCTAAGACCTAATGTTAATCCTAAGACTGAATCCAAAACCTAACTCTAAACAACTCTCAGACTATATTCAAATATTAATACATTGAAAACAATACAAATAAAACATAAATAGAGTCCCTAATCACCATCGTTAGACCGCAGCGAGACCGCATGGTCATGTGGCTGGAGATATGAAAACCATCGGGGTTTTCATAAGCCATCAGATCCTAACACAGAGTCAAACCACGTCGGGAACCATGTGGATGTGAGCAGACAATTTAACGGGCAGAAGTTACAGTAACCGTGATTGCAGTTCCTAACTACATCAGAACCGCACCGCGAAAACCTCGGCATGTGAACAGGTCAGGAAAACCGTCAGCAACTTGCCGTTAGTGGAACCGCCAAACGTGATCTGCAATGGTGGAATTCTGCGGTTTGTTGTCAACCTTATTACATGGGTGTTTAACAACTCCGCACCATCAACCTGACCACCAGTGGGGAAGACTTTATAATATGGTTAATTTTGGGTTTTTTTGAACAATTTATGGTTGAACTTAATTCGGTGACCATGCCAACCTAGACTAGGTGGTACAAAACCACAAGGCCGAGTTTGTAAACCTATCCAATGCAACCAAATACATCTACAAGCCAATCCAAGGAGGTTATCATGTACCTGCAGGTATTTTTAAAATGCAAATTTTCTTCTTTAGAGGGGAGGGTGGTTTTGATATTTTGTACGCAGATTCTGGAGGTCATACGTGGTTTTGCTTTCAGTGTTACAGGAGCATCCAAAGTCAGAATTGGGAACCGTAAGTGGCGTTGGAAAGTTGGTTCAGAGGGATATCTAATGAAAATGATTAGAAGTGCCTACGTGCACATTCATACTGATCAAATCTCTGTGTAATCAACACCTTCTTCTCATTCCTAATAAAAACGGTCGGCCATCTTGAAAGCGGACCCAAAGATGTAGTCCATCAGGGACGAACTCTGTCATCAATCTTGTAGTCTGGTATTGCTGTGTTTTTACTATTTTCACTTATGATATGCATCAATTTTATGTTTAATCAGCTATCGTAAAGTGTTCTTCTTAAGCAAGTTTTCCTCGATTTCCACACTTTCAGTTAACATTCAAATCATAAATGGCTAATCACTTCTACATTAGTTTTTAGTTTATAATCATTTCAGATCATGGAGGGACAAAAAGAAAAGGTTTCTCTGCTCCTTTTTCTAGTTTAGGTGATGAAGTAACTTCACCTTTACCCTTTTTAAATTCATTATACATTTCTTCCACCATGGTACGTATCGTCATGAAACTATCCAAGAACTGGGATTCTGACCCAAGTGGAGTTTCATCTGCCATCCTTCTTCATGAAAAGACCCTTCTAATCTTTGGATTCACCTCAACAAGTTCACCTTCACCTCGTCTGAGCCTTAACCTAGTCAGCATTCAAATCTCTACACAAACTTGTCAAACCTTAAAAACCTTAAGCTCTTATACCACTTGATCTGAAACTGATAAAGGTATTACAGAATATGTGTAAAGTTGTCTATGCTACTTAGCGCAATGGATCGAAAATATTGCAAATAACACAGACACTTAAACAATTATAAAACACAATAAAAACACGTCAACACAACCAAAGTTGATAAAGGAGTTCACCAAACTTCCTGGCTACATCTCCCGGTCCTAGCTTCTAGTGATGACCTCTTTATTATGTCTTCAAATGATTGTTACAGGTGTGAGCTCAAAAACAGAGTCTCAAACACAAAAATGGATCTCACCACTATGTTCCGCTTGAATCTTTGAGTTAAAAATGAGCATACACTTAACTCGACTGGTCACTCTGACCTCCAGACCCCCTGGGATGGTTCACAATACCTTCCTCCATCAACTTTTCTGTGTAATGGTGTTTATATAACTCGTACAGTTACAAATTATGCTAATCAAAGAATAATACATTACATTAAAAATAGCGTATTAACCAAAGGACTGGTGGGCGCGGGGTGGACTCCGATCATCCGGCCTTTCCCTGGCATTGATCTCGATAAAAAAGCATCTGACGGCTATCACGTCTCGCTCATCAACTGATCCAAACAACCTGCACCATTGATTTTCCTTGTGGGATCCAACGGCTGTCACGTGGTTTCATGCTCCAACTAGCACGTTTGCTAATTCTCCGAAGGCACACGAAAAAGTGGTTTTTGGGAGGCTACGTGTCGAGCGCTTAGTGGAATTGTGTGCTCCCGGTCTAAATCCACTTCCTGCCTCGAGGGCACGTGATAAACCATTTACCACCCTTCTATCAGAACTCAAAGCGTTTAGCTCCTTTTTCATAATTTTATTGCGTCCCTTTTCCAAGATAACATGCTTGCATGTTTCGACGCGATATGCATGTGGTCTAAACCAATCACCAACTTCCATATCATCTTCTGCGCTTACATCATCAAGAACCTGTGACTCTTTCCTAGGTTGCCACCTATCCTGTTGACGTAGGCATTGACTTTTGACCTAAATCTTAAATTGGATCTATTTTCCTTATTTGAACTCAGATTTGCATGATGTTTGCACCATTGGCTTCGCATTCACGAGAACTTCAACATTATTCCATTTTCACCTGTATTTGAATACTTTTGATCTGGAGGCTATGCTGAATCCATTTTGGATTAGCAACGTATCAGTTGATTCCAACTGATTCTTACAAGTACAGAGTATTCATCCTCCAACAAAATCTTCTTAACACGACCAAAAAAAATAATTACTATCGCACACATTCTTGAATTTATTATAAATCATATGTAATGGTTGGACAATTGAACGAAACAAAATGTCAGGATATATTTATGCTTTCATGAAGGTAGCGCAGACAAAATTTATCCTTTAGAAAGATTGGTTGTTGATCTCTACGCTGAAAACAAGAGAGATATACTAATTCCAACCATTAAATCTACAATTTCACTTAGTGGCAAAAAAATATATAGGATGCTCTCGTAGCGATGCAAGTTATAAGCCACTGCTTCCAAGTTATCATCCGAACACAATAACATTATTACTCACAAAGGGCAACCAAAATAATGAATCAACATGAAATGAGTACATTTGTTGCATTCAGATCCTTTGTAGGACACAAGCCACCATGTGGAGAATGCTCCTGATCTCTGTTGAGGAAGCAACCCTCTCTTTTGTTGTTTCTGTCTGCATGAAGACACACACACAACTTCAAATCTCCTCTCAAATCCAACTATAAAGCCGATAGGAATTCACCAAAATTTCAAGGCCAAAAATCTGAGAAAGGAGCAGCGAATGCCCAGAATGGCCACAAAACCAGTGGCTCAAGTCAATTTACAGGCAGATAAACTTCCCGCTCCGATCCCACTGTAGGGCAATCAAACCGGAAACCAAATCAAATGTATATTAATTGATCTCAAAGTTTTTTTAACATCCCAAATTAATTTGACGTCCATAGACGCAGGTTGTATGGAGCAGAGCGCCTAAAGGGGCGACCAATTCATAACTTGATATCCTATATATTAATGTTTAACTAAAAATAAATTTTACATCATTATATATTTATAATAAACATTTAATAACACATCAGATCACACCTTACTAGACATTGAGAATCAGATTACGTACGTGAGAATCATTATACGCCTTGACAAGTTATATCTGTCAAACACCCAAACTCGCAAATAATAATAAAAATTTGATTTTTTTTAAGTTATATCTGTCAAACACCCAAACTCGCAAATAATAATAAAAATTTGATTTTTTTGTATTTGACTTTTAGAGTCACTATCAATGTAACCCGCGTGATTGATACTACCAATCAAATTTAATACGAAGCTAGGTCATGGTCTTTGCTTTACCGACAAATATCTTGACATCATCCGTGCAATGATGGGAAAAGAGCGACATCATCCGTGCAATGATGGGAAAAGAGGCGAGCACATGTGCGAACATTCCTGCACCAACAAACACGTCCACCCTCCCTCGCTAGTGGATGTCTATCAAGAAGGATATTGGCCGCCCTCTGGTAAGAATCAACCGCGTACACCGCACGTCTGCTCTTATTCTAAGTTTACCTATGTGGATAAGTGTCCACTAGGAGGAAATTAGGAGGAAATTTGATGGACAAATTTCTGGTAAGGGGTGATTTGTAAATTTCTTGGTCATATGTAGATATCTAACTTGGGCGAAGATTCCTGCACCATCTAGAAGGATATTGGCCGCCCTCTGGTAAGAATCAACCGCGTACACCGCACGTCTGCTCTTATTCTAAGTTTACCTATCTGGATAAGTGTCCACTAGGAGGAAATTTGATGGGCAAATTGCTGTTATGTGTGATTTGTAAATTTCCTGGTCATCAACCTTTTATGATAAAATTATTGAAATGGGTATGCAACAGACGTATTAAAGTTGCTGATAAAATGATTGAAATGGGTATTAAAGTCGCAGATTCCGTTAAATTTGAGAGGTTATTCAGATTTGAAATTACTACCTGGTGTCCACCTTCCATTGCACTTGACCAAATTGCTAACAGTCAAATCGTCATTCTAAACATTCTTGGTGATATTTGTTGGTCAATTTTGTCTGATAGCTATATAAGTTAAACAGTAAACACGTCCACTTCCAAACAGGTCGTGGACTGGACCAAGTTGCTACTGACAGATTCCTCTTTTCCATTTTTCCCTGTTTCATCATCTGCATTCACACCTTTCAACTTACCCTCCCTCACTACATATGGAGGGGAGGCCTCAATTTATTTATGAACACAGCAAAGCAAACAACAGAAAAACAAGGCCTTCAGGACTCTGGTAGCGAGAGAGAAATGGATAAAGCTGTCATTCCCATTGTTATTCAGACTATTGTGTGCCTTGTGATGTTGGAATCCACAACTGCCGTGGATACTGTAAGTAACACCAATATTGGATGGGAATACAATGATCGTCCTCATGGGCGCAGGCCCGGTGGAAGTGAAAGTGGTTCTGTTGGATCCCATGATTTTGTGAAAGAAAGGACGCTGGAGTACTCAGCTCCTCAATTCGCAGCATCCATGAATCCATATGGAAACCTGACGGAGTATTCTCTGGATAAAGGGGACATGGAGGCACTTTTGTCCTTGAAAAAGGCATTCATCGATCCATATGGAACGCTGTGGGATTGGACGATTGAGAATTCAAAGTACATATGCTGGTCTTTCACAATTGTATGCATAAATCACAGAGTGGTGGCCATAATCCTTTCTGATGGCGGACTACACGGCACCATAGCCGACAGTATTGGCAATTTGAGTATGCTTGAACAACTGTACCTGAATACCAACAATTTGACTGGTATCATACCTGAAGCAATTAGAAATTTGAGTCGTTTGACCTACCTAAATCTGGGTGGAAATAAGTTTCATGGACGGATACCTCAAGCAATTTTTAGATTGAGTGAGTTAACCTTCATCAGTCTTGGTACAAACTTGCTTACTGGTAGAATACCTAATTATATTGCAAATTTGAAGAAGCTTGAACAACTTTATCTTGATAGCAATAATATTTCAGGGGCAATTCCAGAAGCAATAGGGAAGCTTCGTTCCCTGAAAATTTTATATCTCTTTGCCAACAATTTAAGTGGACGTATTCCAAATAGCATTGGCAAGCTGAAGGCACTCACTGAATTGGGCATATTTAATACTAGTGTTTCTGGCACTATTCCTGGAAGTATCAGTGGTTTAGTTTCGCTTCGAAGGTTGGATTTATCTGGAAACCGCCTTAAGGGACCAATTCCGGATGGTATTGGTAGATGTGTTGCACTAGAGCACTTAGTATTGTCAAATAACAAGTTGAATGGAACGATGCCCTCGTCTCTAAGTAATTGTACTTCTTTGCAAAGATTGAAGGTGTCAGATAACTTGCTCAGTGGAGGTTTGGATATCAGATTTCCAGTTTCTATGGAAGTTTTTTCTGCTCATTCTAATAACTTTTCTGGGACCTTACCAGCATCTTTGGCCAAGTGTACTAAACTTCAATTGTTAGATGTAAGGCATAATGGATTGACAGGTGAGCTTCCTTATTACCTTGCCTATTTTGATCAGTTAAGAGTTTTAAGTGCTGGTTATAATAACTTCCATGGTGCAATTCCTGAAGGGTTTACACATCTCACCAAGTTGCAAGTGTTGGATCTTTCCAGTAATAGTTTCATTGGAGAAATACCATTCAATCTTGAGAGACTCCAAGGATTCAAAATCAATGGATCTTCTCGAGTCTTAGGCAATAAGCTATATGAAGACTTCATTGTTGTCATAAAATCTCATGAATATTCTCTCAGTTATTTGTTGGAGACAAATACAATACTTGACTTGTCCAACAATAACCTTAATGGTGAAATTCCTATAAACATAGGAAATTTGAGTGGTTTACGATTACTGAATTTATCTGGGAACCAATTGAGGTGGAAAATCCCTCCATCTCTTGGTGAGATATCAACTTTGGAGCAACTAGACTTGTCAAAAAATAATCTGAGTGGAGAGATCCCTAGAGAGCTCTCTACCTTATCTAAGTTGGCGGTTTTGAATGTTTCCTCAAACAAACTTTGTGGACGAATCCCAAAAGGATCACAGTTAGACACTTTTGGTGTGACTTCATTTCAAAAGAATAAATGTCTATGTTGTGATTTATTTCGGCCATGCAATGAAGATAATCAATTACAACCATGCAACAACACATGTAATTGGTTACATCTATGCAAAGAAAAAGAAAAAAAGAATAGTGTGGGCAAAAGGGGATGGTTGAGTCGTCTCGATGAAAAAATCTCTTTGATTGCACTAGGGTTGGGATTAGGGATTGGATTTGGTGGAGTTATCACTATAATGATCACATGGAATAAAGCTAGACGTTGGGTGGTACCTCCTTCCATACAACCATTCTTTGGAGTATATCGATTCCCTAAATAACTATTGGAAGTAATGATTCCATGTCATGTGTAGTTGTCATTACTAGTCATAAGAAGTCAATCTAGAAGTTGTTGAATCCTAAGTTATGAGTTGGAGTAGTCTAGAAGTTGTTGATTCCTAAATTATGAGTTGTAGTGTCATGTCTGATTCATAATTTGTGAAAGTCAGCTATCTAAGTCATATACATGTAATTGGATTATGTGATTAATAAATATATCATGGTGTGATTTGTGTTGTGTAAACAATCTCTGACTCTCTTCATATTTAAATTTCTAACATGGTATCAGAGTGGGTTCAGCCCTAACTCTCTCACGAGAGAAGCTGTGATCATGCATTTTAAGAAAGGGTAATACTCTGTACATAAAATAGTCTATTGTGTGAGATTTTTTTTTGTAATCATATATGTGTAGATATTTAGATCTGAATGCGAGGAAAATAGATCAATGTAAGGTGTGTTGTTCTTCTGAGTGCGAGAAAAAGTTGATCACTGAATGTGTGATCCTTTGGCCTAGAAATTCATATACTGTGGTATTCGTTGCTTAAGGAGCTGCGACTTGTGAATACTGGCTGATCTCTATTTGTATATCTCTGTTGTGCATTATTTTGACACTGTGATTCTTATTATAAAGAAATCGGATTTTTTTTGAAGTGGCTGATGGAAATAAAGGCATGTTCCTATCTGTAGATTTGTTCCCCTCCACGTCTGCTGCTCAGAAATTTTGAAGAGCGGAGGATTTCCAGTGCCAACCAAGAGCCATCTAGCTTCAAATCAGATCAATTGGAAGAAAATATGGTCGATTGAAGAGCTTTTTGCAAAGTGATTCTGCTTCCCACTCTCAGCGCATTGACAGCAGGGTTGAAATCGACGCGATTCAAGATCTGGAGGTTCCATAATCAACAAAGTCATGGATCACAGATCCTAAGGTTGATTTGTTTCCCTGGGGTATATATATGTCTATGTTTTCCTCTGCTCTTGATTTGTCAAAAGCTTTCACAGTGCACGACACAATCCTGTGCACAAGCATTGCCGAATTGGTTACACTGATGATCTCTGTGGTCATCATGGGTAGAAGCCGTCAGAAGATCATGTCACGAAAGATCCATTTAGCGCTCTCTTATTCTTCTAATTCCGTTAAAAAGAAACAACATGAGTGCGTTGAAACTCACACATGGATTGTGGTATTTTGTGGATTGTCGATTCCATCCTCGCATTCTACGCTATGGTGTCATACGTGGGATCAACCTCAGCACTGTCATCATTTCACACTGCTCAGAGTCCAGACTCCGGCTCCTTGGCCACAAGACCACGCACCACTTCGCCGAAAAGCGTAGCCGCAAGGTAACGAGACGTTGTGGGGTCGAGTCCCCCAATTTCCTTTCCAAGCGAAAGGGTGTATGGCAGTGACCCAACAATATCATGTTTAAGATGAAGAAAATGTTTTCCGCTTCAAATGCCTCTGAATCAATTATTTCTAAATCCTTGGAGCAGTAGGTCAAAAATTATGCATAGAACGACACCCCACCCTTTGTCCTTGAGAGCATTAATCATAAGTAGTTTTTAACAAGTTCAAGTTGGTGTGAACTGTCGTATTTCAGGAGCGGCATTACATGGTATTTTATACAAGTGCAATTCCTAGGTAGTTCTTAATAAGGACAAGCTGGTGTGACCTTTTGTGCTCTGGGAGTGTTCATACATGGTATTTTATACAAAGTTAAGTTGTAGAATTGTCTCTCGAAGACAATTTGTATCCAAAATGCTATCCTAGATCACTGATGAAGGCTGCGGAGGGCTGTGGATTCACAAATAGTGGCAATTCCATAGGATGGTTAAGTATTGAAACTGACCCATTGTGCTCCAGGAGGTTGAGAAGCATCAATTCTGCAAAGCACATCAACGATGATTTGAAGTGGTTATGTCTTAAATGAATCAAGTGAGAAGCTTGAAAGTGTGTTGAAGAAAAGAGGGGAAACTGTGAGATTTCAAAGTAGATGTGAGTGCTAGTGATGACCATATCAGACAAATTTGACAAAGATTCATTTATTGTTGTAATATGTATTTTCAATGCTTTCCATATAAGTATTAATGGAGGGTGTTGCAAGTAATGCTTCCATGTCATGTATAGTTGTCATTATGAGTTACGAGGAGTCAATCTAGAAATTGTTGATTATTAAGTTATGAGTTATGTTTGAGTCATAATTTGTGGAAGTGTGATCTAAGTCTTATATATATAATTGGATTATGTGATCAATAAATATATCATGGTGTGATTTGTGTTGTGTAAACAATCTCTGGCTCTCTTCAGATTTATAACAATAACTATGTTATTCATTATACATCTTCACATTGTTATAGAATAGTAAAAATAATAGTGAATGATAGCTCCTACCACTAACTATTCTTTAGAGTATGCTCTTTTCAAATTTCTAACCATAACTATGTTATTCATTATATCTCTTCACATTGTTACAAAGTAGTAAAAATAATAGTGAATAGTACCTCCTACAACTAACTATTCTTTAGAGTATGTGGAGTACACTGATTCCCTAAATAACTACCTAATCCATTGTACCTCTTTACAATGTTATAGAATAGTAAAAATAATGGTGAAAAACACCTTTTATTATGTTATTATTTTCAAGAAAATAAGAAAATAAACTACAATTATTGATGGAGAAAAGTTTATTTGCTTTATTTTATTTTAATGTGTGTTTTTTAGTTTATTCTAATATTATGGGATGTGTGTTTTTGTGTATGTGGTAAAAATATTCCATTGTCACTCTGAGCTATAAACAAAATATTTTGACAACCATGAAAATAACTTAATTTTATATTAACTTTAAAGAAAGATAAAGTAATTAAAAGTAAAAAAACTTTAGATTTTCACTTTTAAATATAAACAAGGTGTATTATTCTTATACCTTTTTAAAAATTCAATTATTTCCTAATGAAAATAATAAAATCCAGATGTATAAGTCATTCAATTCCTAATATAAAATTAACGTGTGACATTTAAAAAATATTACTAAAAAAATCAATGTAGATCATAAATAAAATATTTCAATGC
>APFE031475549.1:30969-42001 GCA_000404065.3 Pinus taeda
TTTACCTTCTTTCTCAGGGCTGCAAGGTCTGCATCCCTTATTTTTAGCAGCGTCTGTATGGCCTTTGGATCCTTGGGGTCATGCCCCAGCTCTATAATTATATCTTCCAAAGACTTGATCCTGTTGTCTTTGGCTAGGGAGGATGCTTTCTCCAACTCCAGTTGGGCAGCTGTATTGTTTAGGCCGTTTTCCAGCCTTTTTGCCAACATTTCTTTGTCTGCCAATGTTGCAAGACCATTTCACCCGTTTGCTTATGAAGTTCTATTTGGTCAATGGGGTGAATGTCTTTTGCAAGAACCTCCAGGTTGGTTCTTATGTAGTCTGCACCTGACTGTGGCTGCACTGTGGTGGGCATGAAATGACTCATGGTCATTTTTCCTTCTGAAATGTCATAGGCTGACATAAGCCTCTGCTGATTTGTAGGGGCCATATTTAGCAACTGATTGTAGATTTGGAGCCTTAGTGGCTCATTTCTTCTCTTGATATCAGTAAACTGTTGTTTGATGCTTACCTCTGCTTTCCTTTGATGACTTGAGGAGCTGACCTCTCCTCCAAGATTTCTCTCTTGTTCCTGCTGAAAGGATCTAGCAGATACCTCCATGCTTGGTGGGCCCATTATCACCGATTGCCCCATAGGCATTTCTTCCTCAGAGAGGGGATTTAATCTCTACCTTTTCTCCCCTTGGTTTGTGGACGTGGTAAGGGGAGTCTCCTGCTCTTTGTCCCTCTTCTTTCCTTTTTCCACCTTTTGTGGACTTTGGAGCACTGAGGTCTCCACAGTCTTCTCTTGCCCAGAAAGCATGTTCTCTTGAGCCTGTTGCTCAGTAGGTGCTGGGGCTTCAACCATTTGTTCTTGCTGCATAGGTTGCCCCTCTTCTTGATGTTCTTCTTGTTGTTCTTGTTGCTGTTCTTGTTGTTGTTCTTGTTTTTGTTCTTGTTTTTGTTCTTGTTGTTGTTTGACCTCCTTTTCTACCTGCTGCTCTGTTTGTTTCTCTGTTGTAGGAGGTGGTTGTTCCTGCTCCACCTGCTTGCCCTTATCTTTATTTGTTTCTTGTTGGGCAATTTCGGCTACTTGCTGCTGGGCTATGGAAGATGAGGCAGCTGCTCCAATTTGCCTTTGACAGGAGGAAAATACCTGCCCACAATGTTCCAAGTCAACCTCTTTCTCAAGATTGCTTGTTTCTCTTCTTAGCATTTCTTCTTTACCAATTGGCTCTTCTAAGGTGCCTTCTTTCTAGCTTAGGGCATTGGCATACTTCTCAATGTGGGGCAGTTTCACATGAACATAGCCACTCAATTTGTATTTTATTCTCCTAAGGGAAATGAAGTGATTAGGGTCATAAGGCACCCACTTGAAACTGGTTTGAAGTCTGAGGGTCTCTAGAATCCTATCAGCCTCCTTCCATCCTTCCTCCTTCTTATTGTACAAGAAGGGGCCCAGCTGATTCCTCACCTTTAGTTTCACCTTCTTGCTTTTACTTTGGAAATGGACAAAGTCCGCATTTCCAAACTCCCTGAAGTACTCTAGGGAAAAGAGTCTCATAGGGACATATTTTGGCAGCCTATAGGGATTCAGCTCACAGCCATATACTCTGATTACTGTAAGGTTGGTAGAAGTACATCACCAAGCTGTATGCTTGGAGAGTTGAGAATTCTCTGATTTCAATCTGTCAATCGGGACAGGACACCCAACAACAAGTCATAGCTGGATGATGAAAAAGATCGATGAATTCACAGTAGGTGTAAGGTGAATAAGGCAGAAGATGCAAAGAAAACCAAAACCAACCGAACCTTGGGCTTCCCTGGGCATCTAGCTTGTTTAGAGGAAAAGGGAAGCATCAGCTAATAGAACAAGAATAAATGATATATGTACCTGGTGTATTTAAACACCTTTTCCCTCTCCAGATTCATTAATTTCTCATGAATCTTATTGGCAATAAAAGTGGCAAAATCATAATATACAACAGGAGGCATCCCTGGGGAGAAAATGGACAACATTGCCATGATGGTTTCATCCACATCCTCATATGTCCCATAACCCAGGATGTAACTGATCAAATCTACCATCGTTTTGCCTAGCTCATTAAGATATGGATATGTTATGGGAAGGGCAGCGGTCATAGATTGATATTGAGGCTGAATAAATAATTGGTTAACCCTGGCAATCTGATCACTGGACAACTTCCCCCCTTTAGTTATCAAATCATGGATGGAGAGAGGAGTTAGGGGTTTTTTGGTGTGAAAGTGGAGCATTTCATTGATGGCCTCAGGGGTGATATGGAACAGTACTGAGCCTGAGGGGCTGAGGGCGACTCTCTGATAGGGGTCATAGCTCAACATGCATTGTTTTATCAAGTCTGGGAGGACATTGACTTGAGGGATGTTGTAAATGGGTATGTGGGAGTCCCAAATTCTTAAGGTGTCAGCCCCACTGAGATGTTGGGCCTTTAATTCATTCATCAGGTGAATATTGAACTTGGCTGTCATGGGCATGGAGTCTAACATCTGGTAATCTTTGTCACCTAGGGCTTTCCACTCCAGCTCTATGTGTGGAGCATTCAGTGGTTGAACATTCAGGACTATTGGCATCTCCATGGCTAAGCAGTAGTTATGACTTGGTGCTGAACTGGTTTTAGCGGGCAGGAGACCACAGAGGGCTAATTTTGCAGAAGTCAAGCCAATTGTAAGGGTAAATGAGGCAATTGTGGTGACAATGGTGCAGAATTCTCAACAAGAGTTAATTGAGGGATTGGAGGAGCTCGCAACTATGTTTTCTTTGTGAATTATGCCCTTTTAGGTTTACAGTCCACGAATGCGCGGACAGAGTGGGAATTTGGGGAAGGGTGACTGTATATGAGTTTAGCAGGTGAAATTCAACCCTGCGCCTGTGAGGAATACTTGTTTTTCCGGGGATTTGCTGGTGAAAACATGTTGTTTTACTCTTGTAAATTTAGTTCCGGAGAAATATGGATATAACTTAGCTCTGAAGGGATGCTCTCGGTAAATACCTGGTGAATTGCCGGCAATGGTGACAAATATAGGCGGTTTGTAGGTGGTAGCACTCTTCAGGTCGACTTCAGTAGGTTGGCGGCAGATGGAAATAATTTTCATGCAGAGGAGAGCAATAGTTCTTTCAGCGAAAATGAGAAAAAACACGAAAATCAGCTAAAATATGGACTTTTGGGTCATTGGCGCGCTTTTTGGATGACGTCAGCATGACGTCATCAAGTGGGGTCAGGGTCGGGTGACGTCAGCATGACATCACCAGGTGACGTGGCAGTCTGTGAGTGGTCCACGGGGATTGCACAGGTGGCGGCCACGTAGGAGCTCTGGCGGTCGGGGGTGCTGACAGGGCGCCAAGTGGAAGTGACGTGGGCGGGCGTGGCGCTGGCGTGGGCAAGCGGTCTTGCAGAGCGGTAAGTGGGTTTTCTCGGACCGCCTTGCATACGGTCACGGTATTGTCAGAGGGCGCTCCGAGAAAATATAAGGGTGACGCGTGGCAAAGGCCTGACGTCACCCTCTGACAGTTTCTCGGAAGGTAACTTTCGGTCGCGGATGCCCATCCGATATGATGTGGGTCGTCGGATGGGAGGGCCCAGATCCAACGGTCGACGAATCGATAAGTTGCGCGGGAAGTATTGGTTGTGGGGAAAGATAAAATATTATTTTCTCTGAAATTCGCGCCTAGCGGAACTTTCGAAAAAGTGGGTTTTCGGGTTTTTTCAGCGTTACGGGTTAAGTGGGTTTTTTCCAAGGTTTATTTGCAAAGTGGGTTTAAGGTTATTAATCCGAGCAAATATCAGATTAATCCCAGGATTAATTATTTGGCGCTCTTTGGGTTGCGCTTAAATGTTTCAGCGCTGGAAGACCTTCAAAGTCTTACATAGAGCTATAATGCTCGGGGAAGGGGATACATAGATTTTTTGGGTTTTTTGACAAGTTTACATAGTAATAGGGGGAATAGGGGGTATAAGGAGTTACATAATGATAGGTTAGTAGTTAATATGGATGAAGATGGGGGCGGATGAGGGAGGTAGAATACTAAGTCCTTTATATGAAATTAACTTAGTTTTGGGCAAGTATATCAAAATGAAAATAATTTTGCACAAGAAATGTGGCTATTAAAGAAACTAGAACCAACAAAATACTTTGATTTTCTTTGTGTACATGGGTGGCATAGGGATGTAAGTTATGAGTGTGATAGGGGGTGATTTGGAAGTTAGACATGCTCCATTAGGCTTGTGCAAGACTGCTGCAAATAGGCCATTTGTACTGGCACCACGTTTTTACCTTTGCTTTAGGCCAGTTCAAGGCCATGAACTAAACTTTTTGCAACCCCCTCTACCTACCCACTCTATTGCCTAGCATTTTTTGTTACTCCAAGGAGGGTGCACTTAGATTTGCAAACCCTTTTGTGCCTTTTCTTTTCCCTTTGGCTTTCTTTTGATTTTCTATCTAAAGCTACCCTTATTGCTTCCAAGGCCCTAGATTAAGCAGTTGGGAACCTTTTTCACTACCTATCTACTTTACCTGCCAAGATTGAGCTGTTTGGATAGGTTTCTTTCTCTAATCTATAACAAAAAATTGAAACATGGCATGACCCAGCTTAGGCTGTTGGATCACCCATCCAGAAGTAGGGCAGCATCAACCAAAACAAGTATACTTCTTCCACAAAAATATGATATCTTTGCATCACCAAAGTGGATCATATTGGCACTTCCCTTGCCAATCATGAACAATGAAACCTATTGATATAGGTATCTAACATAATCTCTAAGAGCTCAAGAAGGTGACGTCACATGAGAAGAAGGGACTGAAGCATCCTACCCCTCCAAAAAATTTAAAGAAACACCTACAAGGACAACCCCATGAACACCATTCACATTATGCTTCACCCACTTCTTCTTTCTAATAGTAACATTAAGTCGAGAGTGGGGGATAACATTCACCCCATTAAAAGGAGACACTTTCAAGTGAATGGAGAGAGATTCTAAATTAAGTGCCAGGTTTAATTTCAAAAGTTCAATATCATTCCCCACTGAATTAGTAAGAAAATGATACCCAATAAAAAAAATCAAATTGAAGCTTTGAAGAGGGTGGTTTCAGTGTAGCAGAGCAATACCCATCCTAATTGCTAGTGTCATCAACCCCAATAAACCAATAAATTCCCTATCATCATGACTAGCGCACAATGTGGGGATGGAGGAAAAAATAGAAGATCCTCTAGAATTACTCGCATAAATCATAGTATTAGTATAATGTGTGGGATGGGTATCATTAATCCCCGCAGAGGTGTGGATAAATATATCCCCACCCAAATGTGGTCCTTCCACAAAATGAGTAGATGATAATGCATCTAAAATAGGGGAATTAGTAGTGTGAAGACAAGATACCATAGATCTACTCAATAAGATATCCACATATTATTCCAACACATCCACATTAGAAACAGGAGAATAGGAAGGACCATTTTGAGCACTATGGTGTCTAGGAAGAAACACCATCTAGATCCTCAAGTGGTACCAGCTCTGAACCCACATATCTGCCTCAACCTGATTTCTACGAGATCTCCTTCCACATATTTTCATGATGATTATGGTCAAATTATGGGAAAAAATTAGCAAGTACATGGCCAATTGCATGACATCCTAAGCACCTAAAGGGAATTACACAATAATTAATGTGTTACCAAAAGGAGTTTTCCCTTAAATCAAATCCAGTTCATTAGTAATTCCTCCCACAAAATACACCTCACAAGTAGCCATGCCATACGCTTATCCACACCCCACAAGCTATGGTCTTCCAGTAAAATAAAACTTCGGTATATTTCCTAATTGCCTCCATAGTCGACTATGACGAAAACTCCAATAGGAGTCCCAAAATATTAAACCACTTAATATGAATCTCTTGTTTCACCACCTCTTTAAAAGGATTGAACTTGACATGCGAGAACTAGAGATTTAGAAAACATCTTAAAATGACCTAGTGTAGTTCTCAGACTTTAGCTACATCCTCAACATGTAGAAAATGAAAAAAATAAAATTGATTGAAAAGAATACTAATCCTAGGCCTGTATTTAATAAAAGAAAACCAATGGGTATCCACCTAAGCTCGCAATTTCAGCCCATCCACATGATAAAAATTCCCACCTTCCAACTAATGAGCATTATTGAACACCCACCACATGATCCCAAAATAATGTCTGACCCAAAAATGAGTTTTGGAACCTCATATGATGCTTTCATTGCCTTATTTCTCTTGTCCCACATTTTATGCAAAATCATGATGTTTACATGTTCATAAAAATGACCCAAAGAGTCTGTAGGACCAACACTATCTAAAGAAGAAATTTCATAGTGATGAAGACCTCGGTGTAGCTCTCATATATATATATATACATATCGATGTATGGAGACCTCGTTGTTATGATGATGATCTCATTGAAGGTGTAGTAATGATGATCTCGGTAAAGGTGCAACAAGGATGATCATAATGAAGGTGCAACATTGTTGCAGTAGTAATGATCTTAGTGGTGCAATAGAGATGATCTCAGTGTTGTAGCAGTGATGACTTCAAAAGTAGAAATGATGATATCAGCAATAACGAAGAAGAGGATTGGTGTATTGGTATTGGAGTGGCTTATAGGTCACAGGGCCTTGGTCTTGGTATTGGTATTGGTGTTTGTCAATTGGAATATCTATAATAGGAATGTGTGGGTTTTCCTCTCAAAGTGTGAGAGGTTTTGGTCGTGGCAGAAAGCCAACATCTTGTGTTCTTGTCTCTTTTGTTTTGGTAACTATTTAATGAACTGATAAGAAACACTCTAATAATAACAAGTAAACATTGTGCTAATAAGAAAAGTTAAAATACCTCACAAATAATTATCATGGTGAGAAAAATCTTATTAATCTTCATCGCCATAGATTCTTCAACATGGTATTAGAGCTAAGTTGTTGAAGTGAAAGGAAGGGAAAAAAGAGACATTCAAGGATCAAATTTCAAGGAAGGGAAAAAAAGAGATGCATGCTCTTGCAACCTTCATGAGGCTGATGGGTGACATCTTGTTGCCATTCACAATTCATTTGTAGAATATACTTGGATGACATCCTGATCTTCAGCCAGAGTTAGGAAGATCAGCTCCACCACATGCGACAGGTTCACCAAACACTACGACAACACAAGGTGTGTTCAAATTTGGAGAAATTCACTTTTGGCATGACCCAGGTTTAGTATATGGAATACATTATTGATGAACACGGGGTGCATGTGGATCCAACCAAGATCGAGTTCATTCGGGATTGGCTAGCCCTGACCACTCTGATAGAGCTCCGTAACTTTCTAGGTCTTGCCAATTTCTACCGCAGGTTCATGTTGGGGTTCTCTCATATGACTTGGCCCTTGAGTCAACTCACCAAAGGATGAGCCAAAACAAAATGATTTTGTTATGGATATCAACAGAAGTCATTCAGAGAGTTGAAACATCACCTCGGCTCTACACTAGTGCTCACACTACTAGACTTGCAACAACCATTTGAGATTGAGACAGATGCCTCGAACTATGTTAATGGGAAATCCTTACTCAATAGGGGCATCTAGTGGCATATTACAGTGAGACACTTTCAAACACAATCCAAAAGTATGCCTCTTATGACAAAGAGAAGTATTCCATCTTGTATGCCTGCCGACAATGGAAGCATTACATTTTGGGGAAGGAAACAATCATCCACAGAGACCATCGACCCCTATAGTTCATACAAACGCAAGGGAAGTTGCAGAATGGTCTCCATCAGAAGTGGTCCACATACCTGCAACAATTCAATTTTAATATCAAGTACAAGAAGGGAAACACCAATAATGTTGTAGACTGCCTCAACCAACCACCGATCATGGTGTTAACCATTGTGCTCAAGTCTTGTGGGCATGAGAATTATGATTGGCCACTTCTCTTCAAAAGTAACACAGAATATGGCCACACATACCATAAGTAAGTAAGTTAGTAAGTTCCATATTTTCACCTCCAGGATGCTTTATTATTCCACCTAGGACAAGTTTGTGTTCCTTCAAGCGAGCATGCCAAGATGATTTGGGAAGCACACTACAGTCGGGTCACTAGGGATTTTAGTGTTTAGAAAACGATGGGGGTACTGTAGAATCATTTATATTGGCTGAATCTTTGACAGGATGTCAGGAATTACATCATATCCTACACTACCTATGACATTTCCAAACCGAACATCAAGAAGCATGGCATCTATACCCTATTGCCTAACCCTAGTTGACTTTGGGAATCCATCTACATGGATTACATGTTGGGCCTTACTTCTACTAATAAGCATGGAAACGACTATTTTTTTTGTCACCAATAGATTCTCGAAGATGGGATTATAGCAGCCTATAAGAAGAGTATAACAATAGAAACCATTGTTAAACTCTTCTTTGAACGAGTGTGGGTACACTTTGGGATCCCAGAGTCTATCATTTCAAATTGGACAACACATCTCTCGATATATTTTGGTCCAGTCTCTAGTCGATGTTGGACATAAAGCGCACTAAGTCCACATCTTTCCATCGCAAACTGATGGGAAAACAGAGGTCGTCAATAAAATGATCGTACACATTCTGTGCATGTATAACATAAAGAATCCATGCACATGAGATGAGAGCCTCCCCTTTCTCTAGCACAGGTATAACTGGTCTCTCCACAACTCGAATGGACACAACCCTTTTCGATTGGGCTTGGGATTCTAGCCAGTATGTCCCATTGATGTGGCCATACCATTTGCAGTGACTCAGGCAGATTCAACTCATGTCCAATCCAAAGTCGACAAGGCAAATAGCTTCATTGATCACATTCAACACATATGGGAATATGTCCATGAGATATTGGACAAAGCCAATGCTACGTACAAGCAACGACATGATCAGCACTACGTGCCATGCAAGTTCTTCGTAAGTGACAAAGTTTGGCTACATTTGCAAAAGGAGCTCCTTGGTGGGCCCCACCACAAGATTCGCTTGCTTCGATATGGGCCGTACACCATGACTAAGGCTATTTGAGATAATTCTTTTGAGCTCACCATTCCCCCATTCCTTGGCCAGCAGTCAGTGTTCAATGTGGATCAACTTCGGCCATACTTTCCACCATTATTGGACACATTTGGCATTGCACAATAGCTCACAGCATAGAGTTACATCCAAACTACATGGAAGAAGATGCAACTAACCGAATCATCGACATGCGGATCAAGAACACCTGCCATCATAAGATCCAGTTGTATCAAGTTGTCAAAGACAACCAACTCTTGCACCAAGGAAAATGGCTCACCAGGGATCAAGTTCAATAGAAGTTTCCTCATCTCATGGAGGAACTCAACATAATGTAGACCATTGCTTCCTAAGGGGTGAGGACTGATCTAGGTAGATATTGGTGGCCACCTACCTATTCCACTTGGACCCTCACCATTGTTCTTAAGTTTTTTTTTTTTTAGTTTTCTTAATTATTGCACAGTGTACTATTTTTGGCAGTTTTTTCAGGCCTTAAACATCCAGAACCGTTTTGAGGCCCTAAACGATGATTTTTTTGGCAAAATTCATGTAGTGATTTGTATCTAAATCACATCAAGAACTTTATTCCTCAGAGATATATTTCCATCGAGGTATCATATGCTTTAAATGGAGATAATATGACCAAGTTACGATTCCGGGAAGTTGGTTGCCGAACTAACCCCAAAGGGCCCCATAAAATATTGGTGTTACATATCCTCTGGTTAGGGTTTTGGTTGTTTAGGATTCTCTCTTATTTTCTAATAATAAAAAGGCCCTTGAGCATCATACTAACTCAGTTCAAAGGCATGCAACCACCACATCTCTTCTCAAAAATTAGCAACCATCACTTGATCTTGTCTTATTTCCATTCTGTTTGTAAGCATATTTCAGTATTTGATCTTAATGAAATGAAGTGTTATTTCAACTTCACCTCTGTATTTATGGTTATATCTATAACTTGTTGCTTTCCTGTTTAAATCTGGATAACTCATTTTATGTAAATATTCATTTTTTCATATAATATATTACTAAAGCTGAAGAAGAGAGTATCCAACACATATGCAATGCCTAAGGGGGAAGGCGTAAGTGGGATTTTGGAAGTTTCTTATCTTATTTGAATTAAAAAAAAATATTTCTCATTTGGTATTTGAACCACCCAACTATGAACAATTATGAAAATGAATGGGAGTTGTATTGATATGCTCTAGGAGTATGGGCTACATACCCATTTTAGAGACTTTTGATTGGCCACATAGCTTGAGTAGGGACCTCAAATTTTCATGCTAAGAGTGTACATGTTGCTAAATAAATGATACTGTCTGGAAATGGAATGGGAGGGGAGGGCGGAAGGTTGTGTGTGTGTGTAAGAGAGAGAGAGAGAGAGAGAGAGAGAGAGAGAGAGAGAGAGAGAGAGAGAGATTTTTCTTCTGAAGCAGTGGAATCTAAGAGTAAACAATTGAACTAAACATTGGGATAATAGTGTAACTTTGATTAGCAGTGATAAATAACCCTCTAAGTCACTGCATACCTATCTAGAGTTTGTAAAGTTATTTAAATTGGAAAGGGAAAACAATGTGAATACCTTTAGTCTAGGCGATAAGCCAAAAAATTACAGGAATAGTTGATATTAAATTAGCACATAAGAAACTAAGAAAATAGAAGGATTGAGAGACTGCTACATGAGTGAAGGAAAGGCTCCCTTTATGCCACGCAATCCCATAATACCAATACTATGTATGTTAATGAAACCAAACTTTTATGCTTCTTAACCTGCAAATGATACCCAAATACAGAATATGCGAAGAAAAGAGACCGAGAACACAGAATATGCGAAGAAAAGATATGCAGAACACATAATAGCGATGACTTTATTATTCAGAGAGTAATGTTCACTTGCCTCTTCGAGGGGGCAACCTCCAATAGAGAAGAGCTCGATTACAAAAATAAGACACGATGCTCCTCGCAGGGAGTTACTATCCTTTATATA
>APFE031475551.1:9216-63107 GCA_000404065.3 Pinus taeda
AAAATTATGGCAACAAGGAAGTCTAACCCTCACAACTATAAAGATGGAAGTGTTGTTTCTCCTAGCCTTCCACAACCTACAAGGGTTACACCACAACAATTGGAAGAAAAAAGAGAAAAAGGGCTTTTTGTTACAATTGTGATAACAAATACATTAAAGGTCATAAGTGTGTTGAGAAGAAATTATTTTACATTGATTGTGGAGAGGAGGAAGAAAAGGATCAAGAAACGTCAAAAGAAGATGATATACACCAGGAACCAACCCTAGAGAAAGAAGAAATGAATCTGACCATATCTTGTAAAGCATCGGAAATAATTACCACTCCTCAAACTCTCAAGATAGAAGGATGTATCAAGAAGAAAAATGTTCAAGAAGTGAAATATCACATCAAGCATCAAGAAATGAATCTGACCATATCTTTTAATGCATTTGCAGAAATTACCATTCCTCAAACTCTCAAGATAGAAGGACATATCAAGAAGAAAAATGTTCAAAAAGTGAAAGATAACATTGAGCATCAAGAAATGAATATGACCATATCTTGTAATGCATTGGAAGAAATTCCTCAAATTCTCAAGATAGAAGGACATATCAAGAAGGAAAATATTCAAGCAGTGAAAGATCACATTGAGCATCAACAACAAGTTCTCCAACTTTTAAAGGATAACACCACTTTGGTGCTGAATTAAATGAAACAACATGCAGATCAACATCACAGTGAAAGAAGTTTTGATGTAGGTGATTGGGTATTTTTATGGCTACATTTCAAGCAAGCTATTTATGAGAAGGAAATGTTGGAAATACTACATGCACTTAAGAAATGGTGATCTTACCTAATGGGAAGACACTTCAAGGTAAAAATGGATCATGATAGTCTTAAATACTTTTTAGAACAAAGTTTATCTTTAGAAGAATAGAAAAATGGGTCACAAATATGTTGGGTTATGACTTCGAAATCATCTACAAAAAAGACAAGTGAAATGTTGTTGCAGATGCACTCTCAAGAAAGGATGAGGATGTGGAAGCATTGTTTTGTGTTATTTCTATTATCCAACCAGATTGGATAAGCAAAGGAAGGGATGAATGGAAGAAGGATGAAGAAGTGTGGCCACTCATTCAAAAGTTACAGAAGATCCCAGTTAAAACAATATTGCTAGAACTTGATGAGGAAGGAAAAATCATATTGGAACCTAGAGCAGTCATAGAAACAAGAACCCGATAGCTATGAAATCAATCAATTTCAGAGTATCTCATTAAGTGGAAGAACTTACCCGCTAAAGATCCCACATGGGAGGATAATAATTTTATGCAAAAGCATCAAGAACTACTCAAGCGTTGAGGACAACACTTTTTGAAGGAGAGGGGCATGTTAGGTCCCTATACTACTAGTGTAACCCCTTATTGTTATTAGTACAACCGCCTTATTATATTGTTGTGCCCATGTAGTCCCCATATTGTTATTATTGTGCCCCATAGAAGCCCATTATTGTTATTATTGTGCCCTTACATTAGTATTTTTATGTCGGCTCTAATTATATTACTACCCCTTAGGCTCCTATATATAGAAAGGAGGTCTTGTCATTTGTATCATCCAAGAATTGTTCATTTGTATAATATAAAGGAGGTTGCCTCCGTGAAGAGGCTGATCTCTAAGGCATTGATCTATCTTTTCTATATTTTTGTGCATTGGTTTCATAACAAATCCCCTTGACATGTTGGCGGGTCCAGCACCATCAACATAATCTAAATGTGAAATGAATTTTGACAGTTATAAATTAGAGGATTCAAGTATTTCATTCCCTGATTTCATCATGCCTACTTTTATTTTGGGTATGAGCCAAACAAAACCTCAAATTTTGGAGGTGGGAATGGTTCCTCCTGATTTTTCTTATCCTCCATATTTAGTACCAAATGAAATTGACTCTTGTCTTGACATGCAAATATTTGTTTATAATGAACCAGGTAATGGAGAAAATTTTCATGGGAAGAGGCAAAGTTTTCATGATTCAGAAATTCAAATAAACTGCATTGAGGTGGAGAAAACTCAATCCGGTAACCATATTGGTATACCATTATTTTATTTCCATGTTGATGAAATTTCTTTTGATTCATGAAATCTTTCATCTTCCCATGAAATGCTCTCACTTTCGCCTCCCTACCATGACGAAGGCATTGTCTTGGGTGAAAGTGGATATTTAAATGACCCTATAGAGCATAACATGCATGATAATCCCTTTTTTCCTAAGGCTGATAATCATGTACATGATTTGATTTTAGAATTTGATTCAGTTGCAATGGATGTTTCTCCATGTGGGTCTTTTCATATTCCTTCATTTTCAACACACTATTTGTTGTACCCTAATGTGTTCAATGAGTCTTTCACACCATAAATTTTTCTAAGTTCTTTAAATCTCTTTCCTGTTGTTCTTGATTAAAACGAGGTACATGATGGTGCTATTTCACAATTAGAATGTGATAAGGTTGAATCCATTGTATATGATTTTTTTAATCAAACAACTTTAAGAGGTGAGGAGGAGATCTTACAACTCTAAATGTTCATGGAAGCCCTTCGTTTGATTCATCCATATTCTTAATCTATGAATAGTCTCATGTGTTAGATGTAAAATATGATCAAATCAGTGGTTGTAATAACTATCATTTTATTGACTATGTTTTCATCAGTACACCAAATGATATTTGTTTTTGTGTGCCTATTTATTTTTCTAAACCACAAAATTTCAATGATCCATCATTTGAGAGTTTAGAGACTTGTCAAGAGGTTGAGGTACTTCAACTTCAGGTGATGGTTATGCCAGGTCCTCATGATCTTGACAAGATCCCTAAGAAAGAACAAATTATGTATTCTTCAAGGGATTTTATCCCTATTTCTCTTTCATTCTCATCTTTGAATGATGTTTAGGCCTCTCATGTTTATCATTTTGAATTTCATGATAGAATTGCTGACTAGTTGGAAGAGTCTTATCTAGCAAGATCTACTGCCAATAAAATGTTTAAGTTTTATCTTAAGCTTTCTATGAATGAAAATGTAGATGAATGCACATGTGTGAGGTTTTTAAGGTGTTCATGGTCATCAATCTTTTTATTAGGACAAATTACTGACATGGATAGAACATTATTTTATGGTTAACACTTTTACTTGTAGGTATGACCTTCTTTATCATGTGCAAGCTATTCAGGTAAATAGTTTTGTTTTTGCACATTATTTCATGTTGGTACTAATTGTTTACATTTTTGTGTTTGTAGGTTGGGAGAAACTCTTGTTGGTGCATTGGAAATTTGAATTTACATGATCTTGACCTTCCAGTTAAACAGATTAGGGTTTAGGTCTAGTTCCATTCTAGTTACTTTTGCATTGCATTACAATACTTTTCCTACATTCCTTGTAACATCCCTCGTGAAAACTCCACATAATAAAAGTTAATATAGGAAAAATAATAACCACAGTTGATGGGACAGTTATTCCAAGATGAATGTTGGGCAAGACATCCTAGTGTGGGTGTTCATTGGTTTATTATGGCTAAGGAAATTGGCAAAGGCAATGGCTGAGGCTTTGGAAAAGCAAAATGACATTTTTGGTACATTTATTTATGAAAATAATGGAAATTAGGAGAAAAGGAAGGTGAAATATCAAAAGTTGCATGTGATGAGGAAAATGAAGGAAAATAATGGAAAATGAAGAAATAGAGGCCTAATTGATAAAAAGGCTTATGAGGACCAATTTGTATGATCCAAAATGGATCTAGAATATACTTATATATCTAAAAATCTTTCTCATAGAGAAAAATGAAAGTCAAAGGATGCTCTTGGAAATAGTTTCATTACAGAGATCTCTTCATTTTGAATCTAACGCAATTTGAATGGGCTAAAATGGACTTTGGATGAAGAAGTTATAGCAAAAAGAAGATTGCCCATTATCCTTAAAAAAGAAGGAAAATCCTTATGAAAATGGGCTTAAGGCTTTATATGTGTTCCTTAGGGAAATTGCATCAGAAAAAGCCAAAGGAGGACTTAAATCATGGGTGGAAGGACTCCTTGATTGCGATCTCTGATATATCGCATCAGAGGAAAGCCTTCATCAAATATCAGAACCCGGGGAGAGCGACTCACGATGGCGATAAAGCGGGATCGGCGATATATATATATATATATATATATATATATATATATATATATATATATATATATATATATATATATATATTATATATATATATATATATATATATATATATATATATATATATATATATATATATATATATATATATATATATATATATAATATATATATATATATATATATATATCGCATCAGAACCATACAGTGGACGTCGCATAGACCTCAGACTATTGGACATTGCGATTGAAATTGGTTTTTGGCTTACGCAAAGCGATTGCGATATGCGATGAAAGGACGAACCCGAAAGGCTTATAGGGGCAATTTCATATTATTTGAAGTCCGGGCTTAAGACTAAGAATGTGTTTTTCATGCATTTCTCTGTGTATTTCCATTACGTGTCGGAATTCAAGATGATTGCAGGAGGAGGCCAAACGACCAGGTTTCCTGTATCTGCCGGTGAGTTTCAATGGGAAAATTGATTCTTTAATGGATCGATCAGTCTTCCATGCTTGCAGAAGTGAAAACAGATGCACGATAAATACACAAAGAGCACAATTGATAGGGGGATTCACACAAAGGCTGAGCAAAACATAGATATTATAAAGAAAGAGGATTCTCAGAGGCTCAGGCAGAGTAATGCTCAGGGGAAGCTCAGAGTAGCCCAGAGCTATTTGAATGCTAAGGAATCCAAAGGGATAGCTTGGTATATGCCAGGAGGGTAGTCGGCGGAGTGAGGAAGGCTCGCGCAGAGAAAAAGGCTCAGTGAAAGCTCAAAGGGAAGCTCAGAGAGTCATAGAGTTAGAGTGCTTGATAGAGGCATAGCCACAAGAGGTTGGAGGCAAAGCTGCAGAGCCAGAGAGCTCAAATGGACTTCTAAAGATCCATGAAGCTGCAATGAAGTTCAGGACTTCAAAGAGATCAAAATGATCAAGCTGTTGCTAGTGTCTGATGTGTGTTGAAGATGGAAGAAGGAATTCCAGAGACAGATAAAATAATTTTGAGGGAGTTGGTGCAAGCTAGGAGCTCAAGATATCCCGGAGCGCTGATTGAAGGAATCTAGTCCATAGAAGCCTAGATCTATCTGTAGAGTATGGACAACCAGCAGGATAAGATGGTATTCTAAACCCATAGGTTCAGTTGTAAACTAATGGAGTTGATCATGGAGCTTGTAAAAGAATTTAAGCCACAATCCCAAAGAGCCTAGTCGAGTTGATTAGAGCTCAAGGAGACATAGCCCAAGAGATTAGGGTGAACTCCGTATTATATTTTTGTGTTATGTGTTTGCTTATTTGCTGCTTTATCTACTATTATATGCATTTCATATCAGTTTAAGCAAATGAACATAAGCACTTGAACAATCTAAAGGAAAACAAATACATACACTTACTTCAAGTTCGTTTAATTTCGCATTTGTCAATCATAAGCATAGATCTTGGGAATATAGAAGCTTTGGAGTGGAAGAGGTTCTTGTAAGTTTGACAAGAAGCCTTTAGTGACCCATTTTCAGATCATTGTACCTTTTGGTAGTTCAGTTTTGGAGCTCTCTCATTATTCTCTCTCTCTCTCTCTCTATTGGACACTTAGAGTTTTCTTGGAGCACTTTGGCATTGGATCAAGAAAGGAAAATGAGGCAAGAGGAAGGAAGGAGTAAGCAAGGAAGAGTAGGATCAAGCAACTACAACATGATTATTTCTAGGTATCAATTTGCATGGGTGTTTTCCTTGCTATATTTGTCATGCATGGTGTTGCATGTGGTTCTTTGCTGTTATGGCATGGTTTTTTCCAGGTGTGATAGTGTTTTCAGCCTAGCCTTACCATTTATGGATAGCCATGGTGTGATGGGGTTCTCATGTTTTGGTTAACATGGATTTTCAGTTGGATTCAAAGTTGAGTGAGGTGGATATATAAAAGAAAGAACACATGTCTTAGTGATCCCTGAACCAGATTGTAGATTGCGATAAAGCCACTGGCCTAATGACCCCTAAACTAGACTATGTGTTGCAGTAAATCCAGGTATTATGTGCCTTGATGGGCCTAGGAATCCTAGATCAGTTAATGGCAAGATATACAGTAAATCCTAGAGGTGGTTTCCCTTGATTAGGCTTAGAAATCCTTGCTAATGAATGATGGGATATACAATAAAGCCTAGAGGGTGGAGTCTCGGTTTAGGGCCTAGTGATCCTTCGATCAGACTGTGGATTCTGGTAAATTCTAAGTGACTAGGAGACAAGAAAATTTCTCATGGTGTAGGTGGAGTAATATGGTGGTATCCATGCTTGTTTTGGCCTAGTGATTTAGTGGAGATCATGGTAAATTTTGTTATTAAAGGTTTATTGTTTTGGCCTAGTGATTCGGTGTGGATTGCGGTAAAGCCTGCTTTCTATTGATGAGGGTGAGGTGGTTTAGTCTTGGGATGCCCTAGTTGGTTCTTTTATTTTGCATCCAACATTGACACTTGGAATATGACACAGGGGTGATTGGCTGAAGAGAGATTTGGCTCATCCAATCTATGGTTGAGTGGAACTCGGTAGTCCCATCCGTGGTAGTACATGCTTATGCTATTTATAAGCATGTATTATGACATTAATGATGTATGTCTCTCCTCATGTTTTTATTTGTAAATGAATGAAAAATGTATCTATGACATAATAGATGATAATGCAACTAATTATATAAGGGAACAATGCTTTTTAGCGATTATCAGATAAGTATGAGACCCCTATGCTCAGATATGTTGTTTAAACCTATAGATTACATATTTGTGACATGTTTGACGAAATGTCTGTCATGGCTAGTAGGGTTCCTGTCAAGTCCTTGTTCAAGTAATTACATTAGTATCATTATTTTGTTGTTATCTTTCAGTTTTGAAAGTGTCATTGAGTTCTGGACATTGACCTGGGCTCTGGGCCTAAAAAAGTGGCATAAATCCTGAAGTTGCAGGCACAGGTATGAGGATAAAAGTCCCTAGACGCATGCATACATATGTTATGGGAGAGTGTGGAGCCTCCTAGATGCATGCATGTCCATATAAAGGAAGTGTCTAAGGCTTCAATGGTCTAAAACTTCAGTTGGTATTAGAGGCCAGTTAGCTTAGTGGTTGGGATGGCTCCTGGGAGTTTTGTTGCTTATGTGGAAGGTATGTGTGGCGTGTTTCCATCGATTCCACTTCCTTAAGGTCACCTAGGAGGTTGAATCCGATTATAGTGGCTTGTTGTCGCATATTTACCCCGGTTGGCTGATTACTTGGTAGATGAGGGATGAGAGTGTTACATAGTGGTATCAGAGCTTGGTTCACCACTTGGACTTGATAGGCGGTGTGTGTTGGTCATGAATTCATGTCAATTGCATGTGCGTTAATCATCCTTATAGTCTATATTCTTGTTGCATATGCATGGTGTCAGTCATGGTTGTAGCGTTGTCACCATGTGAAAGAGGTTGTTTTTGTTGTGAAGTATGTTGTCATGAGTGTATGATTGGTTACATGTTGTTTATGCTTGCATATTGTTAGTGTATATTCGTATGGTTGTTGTCATGCATGAGGTCATGGTATGTATAGTTGATATGGTCATGCATTAATGAATGGACTCTAGCTAGAATGATGTTTATATGTTGATACACCTATTTGTTATTATGTTATAAATGTACTACACTGATAGGGTTGATCTTGCAGATTAGATATCATCCCAAAATTTTGCTAAGGTACATTGGTTTATTATGATTTCCTATAGCTGACGTAGTATGCCTTGTAGGAAAGAGATCAAAATGACTAGCAAGATGGTAGATTACAGAGATTCTCCCTATGAATCAGATGAGTAGTGTGGTGTTGGGCATTCTTCTGACTTAGCAGACACATTGAGAAGCTTGAAAGAATAAATAATAAGTTCTAAGGCAGAGAATGACAAAATCATGCAAGCACAAGAGGAACAAGCTTAGGTTAATGCAATACTCCTTTATAGTTTGTCAAAACTATAGCGACAAGGGCCTCTTCGGATCAACCATGGGCAGGAGGACAGAACTAATGGGGCATATGGTAGTAGGTCTCATGAGGGTCACAGGTCGGATAGATCTGACATAGTTAGAGATGGACTATTGTTGTATACTATGGATAGGAGAGGTGATGGATACGGGTATTATTCTATTTTTGGTTCTTATAAGCATCATGATCGTCATTGTTATCATTATTGTAGGAGGAGTGATAGGGGATAATTGCCAACTTAATTTAAGAAATAAAATCCACCTAATTTTGATGGAGATTTGAAGAAGCCAAAATATGTAGAGGCTTGGATACTTGGGATGAACAAGTTCTTTTAGTTACATGAGTACACAGAAAACATGAAGGCCAAAATTTCTATCCTTAGCCTAAAAGGTAAAGGAGATATATGGTGGGAAGATGTGAAGCAGGTGAGAGACATTAGGAAAGAGGACTTGAGTTGGCATGAGTTCAAGAGGCCTTTTAGGAAGAAGTACTTGTTAGAGAGGTACTATAATGGTAAGGCCAATGAATTCTATGAGCTAAATATGGGGTTGATGATAGATGAAGATTACACGACTAAGTTCCTGTAGCTATTGAGATATGTACCATATTTTGAAATGAGAAGGATAAATTTCAACGAATTGTTAGTGGTTTTCCATTAGCATTTAGAGATCAGATTGAGTATGATGAGCCTTAGTCATTTGAGGAGGTTATTGGAAAATTAGAAAATTGCTATGATTCAAAGCGTAAGAATGAATCCTAGTAAGGATGGAAAGGGAAGGATAAGGATAGAGATAAGGGTAAATGGAAATCGAAAAGAGCAAGGCCTTAGAATGCAGAAGAGAAAGAAAATGTGGCACCACAAAAGAAGTTCAATGTAGCTAGACAGGGACATGGATCACAGTAGCAACATAGAGGTGATGGTACTGGACGGTTGGAGTGTTAGACATGCAGAAAGCAACACCTTAAGAGAGATTTTCCATAGAATCAAGTTGGTAGGCCTCAAATATATAGTACAAAGGAGACGTAGACTATTGGGGATGTTGGTTAGAGCATTCCTCGTATCTATGCGGCACTGGATAATAGGTAGGCAAACCATGATGCATCTATCATTGAGATGGACAGTAAGCTTTGTCAATCAATTTGTTTGATTAATCCTAGATATAATTATAGTTATGTTAGTCCTCACTTGGTGGATAAGTGTGGTTTGAATAAATAAGTGCATGCGTAATCTTGGTTAGTGTAGTTGGCTACAAGTACAAAGAAAATATTTCATCATTGGGTAAGAGCTTGTGCATTTGAGTTGAATGGCATGTCTATAACAACACACTTGAACATAATGTTGTTGGGATCATATAGTATGCTATTGGGTATGGACTGGCTATACCTTCACAGGACCAAGGTAGATTGCTATAACAAAGCCATTGAGTGCTTGGATGACAATTGGGAATCAAGAGTCTTACAAGGAAAGAAGAAAGCCACATCAGTTAGGATGGTGATAGCTATGCACGCCAAACATAGTCGTAGGAAAGGGTGTGTGTTATTTGCATTGCATATTTCTAGTGAAAAAGGTAAGGAAGTTGATGATACAGATGTTTTGAGAAGGTACCCAGTTCTATAGTAGTTTCTGGATGTGTTTCTCGCAGATATTTCAAAGTTTCCACCTCACAAGGAAGTATAATTTTCTATTGACTTGGTGGCAAGGGAAGCTCCAACATCAAAAGAACCTTACAGGATGAGCACACCTGAGTTGGTAGAATTAAAGTTGCAGCTGAAAGAGATCCCTAATAAAGGATACATTAGGCCAAGTGTATCACCTTGGGGTGTACCAATATCGTTTGTAAAGAGGAATGATGGTACTCTCAGATTGTGCATTGACTACAAGAAGTTGAACAAAGTGACCATCAAAAACAGGTATTTGTTGTCAAGGATTGATTACTTGTTTGATCAGCTGAAAGGAGAAACAATGTTATTGAATATTCATATAAGATCCAGATATCATCAGGTACACAATAAAGAGGAGGACATTTACAAGACAACTTTCCAGACTAGGTATGCGCATTATGAGTTTGTTGTAGTTCCATTCGGTTTTACTAATGCTCCAACTACATTTATGTGCTTGACGAATAGTATGTTGCATTTGTATTTAGATAAGTTTGTTATTGTGTTCATTGATGACATATTGGACTATTGTAAAAATAAGGAATATCATGCTAAGAATTTGGTAGTAGTATTGAGGTTATTGAGAGAGCATCAATTGTATGCAATTGATCCATAAAAGGTAAGAGCTATCATGGAGTGGGAAGCTCCTAGAAATGTAGATGAGGTGAGATCATTCATGGTATTGGTAGGTTATTACAGGAGGTTCATTGGGAACTTCTCACAGATTTCTTATCCTATTACATCATTCTAGAGGAAAAGTAAGAAGTTTGAATGGACAGATGAGTGCGATGTGAGCTTTGAGAAACTTAAGCAGTTGTTGACACATGTTCCAGTGTTAAAGATCGCAGTTTTGGAAAAATAATTTGTAGTATGTACAAATTATTGCAAGAGAGGACTTGGTGGAGTCCTTATGCAAGAATGACATGTAGTGTGCTATGAGTCATGAAAACTAAATTAGCACAAGAAGAACTATCTGACACATGATCTTGAGTTGCTAGTGATCATTCATGCATTGAAGATGTGGAGGTACTATCTTCTTGGCAGGAAGTTTGTATTGATGAGTGATCATAATGGATTGAGGTATTTATTTCAGTAGTCAAATCTAAATGCCAGGCAAGCTAGATGGTTTTCCATGATCAATGAGTTTTATTTTGAGGTCAAATACATCAAAGGAAATGAGAACAAGGTTGCAAATTCTCTTAGCAGGCAGAGATAGGTAAATCATATAGCAACTATGAGTTCCTATGGGATAGATCTACATGATAGGATCTTGTAGGCAGACCAACAGGATGATAGGTATAAAGATCTTATGCACAGGTTACAATAGAGTACAGGTACATGTATAGTTGGTGGTATAGGTATAGGTATAGGTACAGGTACACAGGATGTGGATTATTGTCTCATAACAGATGGATTGATCAGATTTAGAGATAGGATATATGTGCCAGACAACAGTGAGCTCAAGAAGGTGATATTGAGGGAGTTTCATGTGAAACCATATTCAGGCCACCCAGGCTATTAGAAGACATTGAAAATAGTGAATAAATTATATTATTGGCTGAGTTTGAAGAGAGACATAGCATATTTTGTGGCTAGGTTCTTGGATTGTCAACAGGTGAAGGCAGAGTGTAAGCATCTAGCTGGACTGCTACAACAGATTGCGATTCCATAGTGGAAATGGGAGGTAATTTCCATGGATTTCATCACAAGTTTTCCCAAAACATATAGACACCATGATTCCATCATGGTTGTTGTGGACAAGTTGACAAAGGTTGCACACTTCATTCTAGAGAAGACTATGTATTCAGATAGTGATGTGGCACATGTGTTCATCAAAGATGTGGTCAGATTGCATGGTTTCCTAAAGAATATTGTATCAGACAGGGATGCAAAGTTCACTTCCAAGTTTTTTAAGGGCTATTTGTAGCTTTGGGTACATAGTCGGCCTTCATTACAACTTATCATCCTCAGATAGATGGATAGACAAAGAGGGCCAACAAGGTCTTGGAGGATATGTTGAGGATGTACGTGATGCACCAACAAAGAACATGGGAAGAGGATCTTCCATTGGTTGATTTTTCATACAACAATGGTTATCAAGAGTCATTGAGGATGAGTCCTTTCGAGGAATTGTATGGGCGGAGTTGTAATACTCCCATCAGTTGGAGTGATCCAGTTAACAGGGTGTTGATTGGACCAGACATGTTGGCAGACATGGAGCAAGAAATGTAGGTAATCAAGAAGAATTCGAAATAAACAGAGGATAGGAAGATAATCTATTCATATGGAAATAGGTTGTCCAAGGAGTTACAGATTGGGGAACATGTGTACTTGCTCATCAAATTGAAGAAGAGCTCCTTGCAGATTGAATCATGTGCTAGGCTGACACCCCAGTTTTGTGGACCTTTTAGGATTATTGAGAGGATTGGGCCAGTAGCCTATTGACTTGCACTGCCTCTAAAAGTGAAAGTACAAGATGTTTTCCATGTGTCATTGCTTAAGAAGTATGTTAAATATGTTGATCATGTGTTTGACTGGTCTGTATTGTAAGTGGAGCTAGATGGAGAATTCCAGTTGGAGCCTCAGTGTATATTGCAAAGAAAGATGTTCATGCTCTGGAACTGAGTAATAGATAAGTTTAAAGTGTTGTGGAAGAAATTTTGGCCCAATGAAGCTACATGGAAGATGGAAGATCCGATGTGGGCTATGTATCCTTCAATGTTTACTAGTTGAAGTAGGGCAATTTTGGTATGATGTTTGGTATATGTTTTCACATATGTTTTCGTGTGATGTTTTGATATATGTACATATGTATGTGGATGTAATTACCACCATGAGATAATTTATAAATCTCCAATAAGAAATATGTGTGTCATGTTATTATGATGTTATGTTGTAATGTTGGTTTGCTTCTCAGCAGGGTAAGCATTCTAAATATTGCATCGAGCTCTATTATAAAGCTCCATGAGCAGTATGTTTTAGTTTTTGTGGTTTTTCTGAAGTACAGGTGTGGTTGGACACAGAGGATGGTGTCCCCCAAAGGGGGGAGGTTGTAACAACCCTGGTGAAAAATCCATGTAATAAAAGTTAATAAAGTTAAAATAATAACCATGGTTGATTGGACACTTATTCTACATTGAATGTTGGGAAATACATCCTAGTGTGGGTGTTCATTGGTTTATTATGGCTAAGGAAACTAGAAAAGGCAATGGATAAGGTTTTGGAAAGGCAAAATGACATTTTTGGCACATTTATTTATGAAAATAATTGAAATTAGGAGAAAAGGAAGGTGAAAGGTCATAGGTTGCATGTGAGGAGGAAAATGAAAGAAAATAATGGAAAATGAAGAAATAGAGGCCTAATTGATAAAAAGGCTTATGATGATCAGTTGCTACCTTTTGTTAGTTCAGTTTTGGAGCTGTCTCGTTGTTCTCTCTCTTTATCTCTCTCTCTCTCTCTCTCACTCTTGGACACTTAGAGTTTTCTTGGAGCACTTTGGCGTTGGATCAATAAAGGCAAAGGAGGCAAGAGAAAGGAAGGAGCAAGAAAGGAAGAACATGATCAAGAAGATAGAACATGATTCTTTGCAGGTATCAATTTTCATGTGTGTTTTCCTTGCTGGATTTGGTATGCATGGTGTTGCATGTGGTTCTTTGACTGTATGGCATGGGTTTTTCTAGGTGTGATAGTGTTTGTAGCCTTGCCTTGCCATTTCTAGATACCATGGTGTGATGGGGTTGAGCTGGATTGCCAGATGGATTCGAAGTTGAGTGAGGTGGATCTCCAAAAGAAAGAACACATGGCATAGTGATCCCTGAACCAAATTGTTGATTGTAGTAAAGCCTCTAGCCCAGTGACCCCTAAACTAGATTGTGGGTTGTGGTAAAGCTAGGTATTGTGTGCCTTAGTGGGCCTAGGAATCCTCGACTGATTAGTGGAGAGAAATACAACAAATACTAGAGGTGGTTTCACTTGATTAGGCCAAGGAATACTTGACGGTGAATGACATGATATACAATAAAGTCTAGAGGGTGTTGTCTTGGTTTAGGGCCTAGTGATCCATGGATGAGACTATGGATTGGTAAAGCCTAAGAGACTAGGAGAAAAGAAAATTCCTCATGGTGTAGGTGGAGAAATCCAGTGGAATCCATGCTTGTTTTATCCTAGTGATTTGGTGGAGATCATGGTAAATCCTATTACTACATGTTTATTGTTTTTTCCTAATGATCTGGTTTGGATTGCGGTAAAGCATGGTTTATATTGATGAGGGTGAGGTGGTTTAGCTTTGGGATGCTCTGGTTGGTTCTTTTGGTTTGAGTCCCACATTCATGCTTGGAATATGGCACAAGGGTGATTGGTTGAAGAGAGATTTGGCTCATCCAATCTATGGTCGGGTGGAACATGGTAGTCCCATCCTAGGTTAATTTTTGAATTCATTAATAAGAGGTAATTTCCTTGACATCTTATGTATAAATGTACTAGATTATATGTGGATTTTATGGCTGATGTATCCTTGATATTTTTGTTGTTATTATGTTGGTTATAAGCATGTATTATGACATTGATCATGTATGTCTCTCCTCATTTTTTATTTGTAAATGAATGAACAATGTATCTATGACCTAATAGATATAATGCAAAAAGTATATAAGTTAACAATGATTCATAGTGATTATTAGATAAGTATGAGACCCCTATGCTCAGATATGTTGTTTAAACTTGTAGATTACATATTTGTGACATGTTTAACGAAGTGTGTGTTGTGCCTAGTAGAGATCTAGTCAATTCCTTGTTCAAGTAATTACATTAGTATCGTTATTCTATTGTTATCTTTCAGTTCCGAAAGTTTCATTGAGTTATGGGCAGTGGCTTGGGATTTGGGCCTAAAAAAGTGGCACAAATCCCGGAGGCTCAGGCATAGGTATGAGGAGAAAAATCCCTATATGCATGCATACATATGTTGTGGGAACGCCTAGCGCCTCCTCGATGCATGCATGTCCATATCAAGGGAGTGTACAGTGGTTTAATGATCTAAAACTTTAATTGGTCTCAGAGGATGGTTACCCAAGTAGTTGGGATGGCTCCTGAGAGTTCTGCTCCTGGGAGTTCTGTTACTGACGTGAAAGTTCTGTGTGGTGTATTTCTATTGATTCCACTTCCTTAAGGTCACCTAAGAGGTTTAATCCCACTATAGTGGCCTCTCGTCGCATATTTACCCCAGTTGGCCAGTTAATTGGTTAGATGTGGAATGAGGGTGTTACATTCCCCTTCTCATTTGAGTTTTGTTCTTTCCCTTCACTAGTCTTTATGTAATACTTTTCTTTCTTATTTTATGTATTTTATTTCTTGCCTCTTTCTGATCTAGGTGGAAAATAATTACCACATTTAATGATTATTTTCTATAAATGGTTGTTAAAACTATGGATAATGCATGATAATAAACAAAATAAATCATAATATTAAAATGAGAATTTAATGGCAAGATGATTTCAATTTTACCATCGTAGTTACGATACTCACCCATGGTATTCATCCATGGATTTGGTGAACCATAATATTTACCCATGGTATCATAATTTATTATGTTTACCCATGGTGTTGTAATTTATTATATTTGGTCATGGTATTCACCCATGGACTTTGTAAACCATGGTATTTTGAAATGTAAAAGTGGATAATTCTCGGTGGAAAGAAACTCGTAAAAATTATAAATATGATAATTCACTGGAAGAAAATCATGTTTTTTCTCAAAATATAGTCTCATGGGATATTATCAATTCAATAAATATTTGAGTTCGTTTTTATTGCAATAGTCTATAACGTGACTTTTTGAAAGCCTTTCCGGCGGATTTTTTCCGGTCAAAATCCGGCAGCAATTCATTGGAATCCCAAGTTTCATAGCTAGTGTCTGCACAATCAATGGCTCCCAGGGGTTTTTCAGGGTGCTGAATCCAAATATGCAGTTAAAAAACCATTTTAACTGCTAAAAATCAAGATTTAACCTCATTTCTTCCGCCGGATTCCGTCACCGGAATCTCCAAAAAGTCGCATTATAGACAACTCCGTTTTTATTACTTTTATGGAATACCTCTCTTGCATGCTCGAGCCACAATAGTACTGGGATGGGTGACTTGTTGGCAAACTTTTAGTTCTTATTATTTTATCACTTCCTTGGTCTCATTCATGCGATGATATGGATCAGTGGTATCAAAGCGAGCCGCTCTTGTCTATTTTTTGCACATGGCCCCAACAAGGTCAGTGTAGTGTCCCGTCTTAGTGAGATAGATTTCATGACACTTGGAGAGGGTGATTTTGATATAATGATGTAATATTATGCATGAGAAACTTATGTACATGGGTATATGCTTTATATTTGGTTTGGGTCACCTAGTCGTTGTGTGCTTAGGATAATATCTATGGTTGTGTGTATAAGAATTTATTTTGGTTAAGAACATATTAATGATGTTTTCTCTTTTGGTATCTTAGTTTGGCAATACGTGTATGACATGGATGTTGATTTAGGATTGAAACACATAGATCCATGGATGATCATGGTTATGTGGAACATATGGTTAATTATGATTTATGGATGATACATGATTTATATGATTATATATGTTTAATCTTGTAATGAGTAAGATGTGACAGGTACATAGTTATTTGCAAACAAGGATGCTCAAATTATAAATGATTGTGGAAGTCATGATACATTATTTTTATGATTTTATATGCTTAATCTTGTATTGAGTAGGATGTGATATGGAACTTGATTATTTTCAAACAAGGATGTTCAAATTTTAAATGGCCGCGGAAGTCATTTCTCTAGAACCAAAATGGTTGTGGAAGTCATGCACAATCTTTGGTAAAATGTGAATAAGTTAATTATGAAATTCATTAATTCCTTTGATCTATGAGATTATTATGTGTGTAGATCTTGGAACAAGGCCTTACCAATGAACCATTAGATGGTTATGAGCTCACAATCACTACCTTAAGGGGAAGCGTGGAGTTTTAAAGCAGAGTAGATGAGAAGCCATGGAAATTAGGGCGTGGAGTCCTAAAACCATGAAAGATAAAGATGTGGAGTCTTGTATATATAATAAAATGTTTAAGGCGTGGAGTCCTGAATTTTTAAAAAGATCAAGGTGTGGAATCTTGGATCTTTAGAGTAGATCAGGGCGCGGAGTCCTAAATCTACTAAGGCACAAAGATGCATGCAATAGGGGTATGGAATCCCTATTATTCGAAAGAAAAATGCCACTCATGGGAAGCTCAAGGATGAATTTCTTTAATAAAACCTCTTTTCCAACAATCCTAGAGTGACTTTATAAAAATAGAAAGTCATGTCCAGCATCTCAAGCATGACTTTCCAAAAATAGTTAATCACCTAACATAAATTGGCAATCAAGTATAATTGAAGGAAAATCACTTAACTTATCATTAATCAATCCTAACTGTTCAATCTCCAATTAATCCTCAATGTTATTAATATTATTAATATTATTATTATCTTTTATGAGACTATGATATTATTATTAAAAGAGAATTACAAGTCACCTTCATGTCCTCAATCACTTCACACCTCTCTCCTTGATGACTCATGGATCTATGTAAATCTCTCTCTTTTAATAATACATTACACTCTATTTTATGCACTCATCAAGGAATGGCATATTCCTCTTCAACTCATTAAAGACATGTCATAAAAGATTCCTCTTATGCTCTCTTCAATGCATAAGTTACACTATCCTTAACTAAGGCATGCATATCTCTCCTTAATGGCATGAGTTACACTCCTCTAAATGGAATACAATGCATGCATATTACTCCTCATTTATGACAATAATTTGTTTCTCCTCCTATATATGTGTCTCATGTATTCTCACTTTGGGGGAGGGAGGTGCATTGTGATACCAAGAGTTAGAGAGATTTGAAAAATATTATGAGAGTGAGAGACTTGGAGAGTAGCCAATTGCTTTCGAAATGATTTTTAAATTCCTAATCTAGATTACTATGTAGCTCTACCTGGTGGAGCTGACCATGAGTGGTGTTGGGAGGAAGTGAAACTTATCTTCCTCAGCTTGCGTTGGATATCTATCTGCTGCTACATTTTGGTATTGTTTGTGAGCTCTTACAACTTGGGGATTCCAAGAGGAGAAGTTCTCCCTGGATATGGTTGGGAGGAAAACCGGATGGTTCACAATGAGTTGGTAAGGATATTGGAGCAAGAGCACAATCTCATTGGAGCTGGAGCATATTCCCATCTTTTTGGAATTGTATAAATACATTTCCAGGTATGTTCATAAGCATTCTTGAAATTTTAGTTTATTATTAATTTAAAAGTGTTGTAGAACTTTAAAATTCATTGTAAATTGCTACTTGTGAATGTTTATGAGATATTTACAGATTTATTTATGAGTTAACCAATAATGAATGGCAATTGTAGTTGAGAAAGTACATGCTGGGGGGATTAAAACAATAATGTATTGCCAAAGTTTTAAGCTCTTTTTATAATGATTTTTTGGTCCATTGTAGGTTTCCATGAGTTGAATACAATACCATATTATCATAAATTTGAGTTTTTTTCCTCCATGTACAACTTTAGATGAAGTTTGCACACTAAGTGTTTGACAAAGTGATAAATGAGATAGTAGGAATGTTTTTGTTGTTGTTTTTTTAATAATTCGCATATTTGTAATCTTCTGTTACTTTTCCGCTCAATATCAGGGGGTATCCATGCCTTTTGGCTAGTTAACCCCCCATTTGATTCCAAAAAAGTACTTTGCAGAACCCATATCGAAATTTTGGGCAATTTTACAGATTGTTGCTGCCAATTATATGCGTTTGTTTTCGAGTTTTTGATGAAAAACTAAGATTGTTTAGTCCATGTTTTAAGATGCCAACATTTGAAGTTCCAATTTATGAACTTTATGAGTTGAATAGGTTGAAGAAGAATCTCAAATTCATTGTTGCCAAGTGTTTGGCAAAATGCCTCAATGGTTGTAGATTGCATGCTTGCAAAGTGTTTGTCAAAATGTCTCAATGGCTGTAGATTGCATGTTTGCAAAGTGTTTGTCAAAAGACATGAATGGCTGTAGTTTTTGTGCATATAAATTGCTACAGTAAAATTCCTAGTTACCGTCATGCAAAGTGTATGTCAAAAGACATGAATGGATGTATTTTTTGTGCATATAAATTATTAGATTAAAAGTCCTACTTACCGTAGTTTTTAAGTACTAGAAATTTATGAATATACTATTGATGTATGTAGCTTCTTATGCCTGCAAGTTTTTGGTATGAACGTGAGAATTAATTTAATAATTTTTTGAAGTGTGAATAGAGAATAGGATTGTTTTTACTTTTATTATCTAAATCTTTCATAAAGAAAAGGGGGTTGTTGGAAACAATTTTATAGTGACTTTCTGTAGGATTTTGTGCAAGTGAGCATAATAAGTTTTGTTTGAGCTGCATGTGTTCATGGGTGCATTATTGTGCTTCAATTACTGTAGAAAACAACTACTTCTGCCCAATTTATGCAGTTTCATTGTTTTACATGACACTTTTTGAAGAATAACTTGCTTTTGAATTAGTAACAGTAGTTGATTTTGTTTCAACATTCATTATATAATTATCATGATTGCAACATTTCCTTAATAATTGGGATTGGGAATTTTAATTGATGAATTTGGAAATGTTGTTGGGTCAATATATTTTGTGATTCTATTTCATAAACATATCATATGTATTAGATTTAGTGATGAAGAGAGACATATTCTTCCCTCAGTTACCTTGCTATAGCTAGGTTAATACTCATACACTTATATGTGATTTTTGTAAAAGAAGTATAATACTTTTGTGGTTATGATATAAAGAGTCAATAAATGAAGCTTATTTAGCATAATCTAGGAAATCAAATAGGTTGATCTAGCTTAATGTTCGCACATTGAATTATGGAAGAATTTATTTCCACTCTTACTTAGAGCTCATGTATAAGTATTAAAAGAGCATACATTATGATATTTTAAACTTGAGAGGAAATGTGTTTTGGAATTGGTCTTAAGGGAAAGTTATCCCTGACTTCTTATGTTATATTCTTACATTGAAATAGTTGAAGGAACATGATTACATGATAGCTAAGTTAGTCATATTACAAGTAAAACAACAATCAAATAAAAATAAAAATAAAGATTGAGTAATAGTATTCAATGTGACCTTTACTTCTATATACTATTGATGGTTGGTAAGGTGGGACCTTACATATGGTATCAGAGCCAAGTTAAAACACTAGGGCCTAATGGGACAACATGCTTGCTTGTAGGTTGATGCATGAATGGTTATTTTACATGCATGTTGAATTATTGTGTATGTTGACATGGAAGCATATTGGTTGCATAAATGATATTATTATTATTATGTCATTTAGAAACTCATGAAAGAAAAAGAATGGCTTCTTATATTCCTTTATATTTTTGTTAAGACAAATTATAAGAAATATGATAAAGGACTTAAAGAGATGTAGGGAAAGGATGTTCCTGAGAAGTTGGGGTTAAACCGAAGCATGCAAATGGTTTGATTTTCAATGGGTGAGTGAGATATGTGGAGTGGATGCATGGTTGCATATATGTTTAATGCATCATTATCAATGTGATATGGGCCTACTAGCCATCTCTACTAGTTGAAATTGTATCTACCAAGAAAAATATTAAGCTAATATAAACTATAGCATGATGACGTTGGTGTGTATTCTTTGGGAATGTGTGTCAAGTGTAAGGCCAATATTCAATTAAAATGATGATTGAGTTTGTCATGTTAATTTTGAATCTTTTCTTACCTACACTAATGGAAACTTAACAAAAGCTAACTTGAAGGATGTCACTTTTAACTGTGAATGTAGATTTAAGAGTAATGTATGTGCGTTAATTTGATGTGTTAAAATATTATTTGGGAATACATTCTTAATGAGTAAGAATGGAATTCCTACGATTTCTTTGACATTACGTTGTGTAGTTTGGGTTGACTTTATTCATCAAATAACTTGAAATTACTCAAATACTAGGTTGAGGTATGACCTTCCTAATAAACAAGAGGCTTAAATGATTGGTGCATGAAGGGTTGTGGAAGCCATTTGAAGGAACACTTGAAGGTTATGTTTTCCCTAAGTTATGTATGGGTGTGGAATCCATACTAGCATATATATATATATTATATATATATATAATAGATAGTGATCTTAGGTTGAACCCATACTAGCATATAACTATGAGTAAATGTATGGTGTAGAATCCATACTAACATATATCTATGACATAAGTAATTCTTCTGGTTAGAATGAACAAAAATATTTTGATGAAATCTCATACATGATTAAGGAGGATTGATTATGTGTAATTAAAGTTAAGTGGATAGAGATTCGTAACATGAATTTGCTTGAGATTTAATCCATTATTTTATTTTTATTACAAATGAAGATACTGAGATTGGTATACTAAAGAACATTAGGTGGTTTAGAATGTTTGGAATAATTTATTCTGATATATGGAGTCAAATGTGAACTAGGTATCTATCCTCTAGTATTTTAATTATTTTGTATGTGTTGGATTTAGGTAGAATTAAAATGATTTTCAAATGATTGAAATGTAGAAAAATATTATTGTGATAAGTTGATGAAATATCCTTTCTATTGGCTCAAGGCAAATTAGGTATAGGAAAGCCATAATAGTTTCCTTAATTATTTTGTTAATTGAATATTGGTTGAATTCTATTTAACCAAATTAATTAGAGAATTTATGAGGATTTAACTCATGAACTGCTCTAAACTATTGCTAGTTAGGTGATCGAGTCAAAATCATATTGTTTATGAACTTGATGAACTGCTTTCTTGGAATTTCATTAACTTGTAAATTGTTAAGAGAATAACATGTTTAGAAGATAAACATTCTATGTGGTAAGAACTTTGTTTTATTTGAATTTAAAGAAAAAGGTATGTGATTAATGGAAAACTTATTTGAGTTCTTGTTTTACAAGAAGTGATATTTTTGGAGGCAGAAATTGAAGGAGAGTGAGATCACATTTTGATGAATTGGAATTATTGCATGATTTAGAAGCATGAGATGATTGTATTATATGTGGAATGGAAGAGATTAAAGGATTTAGGACTTTTGTTCTTGGATGTATAGTTTTATGAGTAGTTAGTAATCCTACAAAATGTTATAATCTTTTGAGAGGTAGTAAAAAAAAAAAAAAACATATCCTTAAGCTAGAAATGTCTTTATGATAGTCTAAAGCTTATTTAAAATCAACAAGATTCTTCATAATTTGAGAAATGTATGGTTTTCATAACTTGCTTTTTTTGTTTGCTTGTCTATGTGTATTAATAGTAAGGAATAAGACGTGAAACCAAATGGATTGATTAATTATTGAATAGAAATTACGAGTGATTTTATAGTGGGAAAACAAGTTGACTTATAGTTATCAAGATATATTTCAATAATATAGATAATGTATTTGTGTAATTACAAAAGTTGTTCTTGATTACAAGCCACTTTCAAAAAGATATATTTAATTATTTTTGGAATGAATATCTTCTAAGTGAATCATTCATAATTGAATCTCAAGTAAGAGAAGGGAATAATAATGAAGATTATGGGAATTAAAGGAATGGTCTATAATACAAAAGTGGGTCAATGAGGACTGTATGGAACCTTAGCTTGTTAGTTAAAAAAAAATAAAAATTGGTGTCTTAAACCTAAAATTGTAATTTTTCCTAAAGATTAAGCATTTAGTAACAACTATAAGTAGATCCTAAATATTTTGATTGCAAGAATGTCTTATGGAATGAAAATGGGAAACTTGGATTGAGAAGATATAAATTAAGTGAGATTTAAGAGTGGGTTTTATATATGACATCATGTTTTGTTGCATAGTTTCACTAGCAACTGTATGTGGATGATTTTATGCTTCTTGTATGCAAATTTGATTGTCAGATGGGATGGACCATTATTGTTTTTTTTTTTTTTTACAACCAATGTGTGAGTTATTTATAGCTTGGCAAGCTCAACATACTATAGAACCAAGAAGATGACACATGTAGGATTCTTGTAGACTATGAAAAAGAACATGTAGAATCTCAAAATATTATAGATATCTTAATTAGATGTCATATAAATTACATAAAATAGTATTTTTATATGGTACTATAAATTGTATGGTTGGTTTTGAAATAGAAATATTTGGCATTTTATATAGAAACATGCCTAATATAGCATGGATATATTTTCTACTTGAATAGGAATGGTATGTTTCGGTTTTCATGGAGTTGCTTCCAATTTAGAAAACATTAAACTATGGTTTGGCATGAAGAAAAATATATCAAATGCATATACATAAGGTTATCACCTTAGTGATAGGAGAATCGAAAATAACTAAGTATCTTATAACTGTAGGAAAAACTCTGGGCCAAGTTTAGCCCAAGAGGGGGAGTATGTAGTGTCCCTTCTTGGTGAGATAGCATTGATGACACTTAGAGAGGGTGATTTTGATATAATGATATAATATTATGCTTGAGAAACTTATGTACATGCTTATATGCTATATATTTGGTTTGGGTCACCTAGTTGTTGTGTGCTTAGGATAATATCTATGGTTGTGTGTATAAGAATTGATTTTGGTTAAGAACATATTATCGATGTTTCCTCTTTTGGTATCTTAGTTTGGCAATATGTGTATGACATGGATGTTGATTCAGGATTGAGACAAATAGATCCATGTATGATAATGGTTATGTGGAACACATGGTTAATTATGATATATGGATGATACATTATTTATATGATTATATATGTTTAATCTTGTAATGAACAAGATGTGGCAGGTACATAGTTATTTGTAAACAAGGATGCTCAAATTATAAATGAATGTGGAAGTTATGATACATGAATTTTATGCTTTTATATGCTTAATCGTATTGAGCAAGATGTGATATGGAACGGAGTTATTTTCAAACAAGGAATTTCAAATTTTAAATGGTTGTGGAAGTCATTTCTCTAGAACCAAAATGGTTGTGGAAGTCATGAAAACCTTTGGTAAGATGTGAATAAGTTATTATGAAATTCATTGACTCCTTTGGTCTATTAGATTGTGATGTGTGTAGGTCTTGGAACAAGGCCTTACCAACGAACCATCGGATGGGTATGAGCTCATAATCAGTACGTTAAAGTGAAGTGTGGAGTTTCAAAGCAACGTAGATGAGAAGCCATGGAAATTAGGGCGCAGAGTCCTAAATCCATGAAAGATAAAGACATGGAGTCTTGTATCTATAATAAAATGTTTTGGGCATGGAGTCCTGAATACTTAAAAAGATCAAGGTGTGGAATCTTGGATCTTTAGAGTAGATTAGGGCACGGAGTCCTCAATCTACTAAGGCACAAAGATGCATGCAATAGGGGTACGGAATCCCTATTCTTTGGAAGAAAAATGCCACTCATGGGAAGCTTAGGGATGAATTTCCTTAATAAAAACCCTTTTCTAACAATCCTAGAGTGACTTTCTAAAAATATAAAGTCATGTCTAGCATCTCAAGCATGACTTTCCAAAAATAGTAAATCACCTTACATAAATTGGCAATCAAGTATAGTTTAAGGAAAATCACTTAACTTATCATTAGTCAATCCTAATCGTTCAATCTTGAATTAATCCTCAATATTATTATTATCTTTTATGAGACTATGATATTATTATTAAAAGAGAATTACAAGTCACTTTCATCTCCTCAATCACTTCACACCTCTCTCCTGATGACTCTCATAGCTCTATGTAAATCTCTCTCTTTTAATAATACATTACACTCTATTTTATGCATTGATCAAAGAATGGCATATTCCTCTTGAGCTCATTAAATACATGTCATAAAAAATTCCTCTTACGCTCTCTTTAATGCATAAGCTACACTATCCTTATCTAAGGCATGCATATCTCTCCTTAATGGCAGGCGTTACACTCCTCTAAATGGAATACAATGCATGCATATTACTCCTCCTTTATGACAACAATTTTTTGCTCCTCCTATATATTTGTTTCATGTATTCTCACTTAGGGGGAGAGAGGTGCATTGTGATACCAAGAGTTGGGGAGGTTTGAAAAATATTATGAGAGTGAGAGACTTGGAGAGTAGCCAATTTCTTTCGAAATGATTTTTAAATTCCTAATCTAAATTACTATGTAGCTATACCTGGTGGAGTTGACCATGAGTGGTCTTGGGAGGAAGTGAAACTTATCTTCCTCAGCTTGCCTTGGATATCTCTCTATTGCTATATTTTGGTACTGTTTGTGAGCTCTTATAGCTCGGGGTTCCAAGAGGAGAAGTTCTCCCTGGATATGGTTGGGGGGGGAAACTGGATGGTTCACAATGAGTTGGTAAGGATATTGGAGTAGGAGCATAATCTCATTGGAGCTGGAGCATATTCCCATCTTTTTGGAATTGTATAAATACACTCCCAGGTATGTTCATAGGCATTCTTGAAATTTTAGTTTATTATTAATTTAAAAGTGTTGTAGAACTTTAAAATTCATTGGAAATTGCTACTTGTGAATGTTTATGAGATATTTACATATTTTTTTATGAGATTACAAATAATGAATGGCAGCTGTAGTTGAGAATGTACATGCAGGGGGGATTAAAACAATAATGTGTTGCCAAAGTTTTAAGCTCTTTTTATAATGATTTTTTGTCCATTGCAGGTCTCCATGAGTTGACTACAATACCATATTATAAAAAAAATTAGTTTTTTTTTCTCCATGTATAGTTGTAGATGAAGTTTGCACACTAAGTGTTTGACAAAGTGATAAATGAGATAGTAGGAATGTTTTTGTTGTTGTTGTTTTAATAATTCACGTCTCTGGAACATTCTGTTACTTTTCCGCTCAACATTAGGGGGTATTCGTGCCTTTGGCCATTTAACCCTCAATTTGATTCTAAAAACATACTTTGCAAAACCTAGATTGAAAATCTGGGTGATTTTATAGATTGTTGTTGTCAATTATATGCGTCTGTTTTCGAGTTTTGTGAAACACTAAGATTGTTTAGTCCCTTTTTTAAGATGCCAACATTTGAAGTTTCAATTTTTGATTTTTTTAAGTTGAATAGGTTGAAGAAGAATCTCAAATTCATTGTTTCCAAGTGTTTGGAAAAATGCCTCAATGGTTGTAGATTGCATGTTTGCAAAGTGTTTGTCAACATGCCTCAATGGCTATAGATTGCAAGTTTGCAAAGTATTTGTCAAAAGACATGAATGAATGTAGTTTTTGTGCATATAAATTGTTAGAGTAAAATTCCAACTTACCGTCATGCAAAGTGTTTGTCAAAAGACATGAATGGCTGTAGTTTTTGTGCATATAAATTGTTAGCGTAAAAGTCCTACTTACCGTAGTTTTCATGTACTAGAAATTTATGAATAGTCTATTGAAGGATGTAGCTACTTATGTATGCAAGGTTTTGGTATGAATGTGAAAATTAATTTAATAATTTTCTGAAGTGTGAATAGATAATAAGATTGTTGTTACTTTTATTATCTAAATCATTCATAAAGAAAAGGTGGTTGTTGGAAATAATTTTATAGTGAATTTCTGTAGGATTTTGTGCAAGTGAGCATAATAAGTTTTGTCTGAGCTACATGTGTTCATGGGTGCATTCTTGTGCTTCAATGACTGTATAAAACAACTACTTGTGCCCAATTTATGTAGTTTCATTGTTTTACATGACACTTTTTGAAGAATAACATGCTTTTGAATTAGTAACAGTAATTGCTTTTGTTTCAACATTCATTATATAATTCTCATGATTGCAGCGTTGCCTTAATAATTGAGATTGGGAATTTTAATTGATGAATTTGGAAATGTTGTTGGGTCAATATATTTTGTGATTCTATTTCATAAACATATCATATTTATTAGATTTATTGATGAAAAGAGACATATTCTTCCCTCAGTTACCTTGTTATCGGTAGGTTAATACTCATACACTTATATGTGATTTTTGTAAAATAAGTATAATACTTTTGTGGCTATGATATCAAGATTCAATAAATAAAGCTTATTTAGCATAATCTAGGAAATAAAATAGGTTTATCTAGCTTAATGTTCGCACATGGAATTATGGTATAATTTATTTCCACTCTTACTTAGAGCTCATATATAAGTATGAAAATAGCACATGCTATGATCTTTTAAACTTGAGAGGAAATGTGTTTTCGAATTGGTCTTAAAGGAAATTTATCCCTTACTTCTTATGCTATATTCTTACATTGAAATAGTTGAAGGAACATGATTACATGATAGCTAAGTTAGTCATATTATGAGTAAAACAAAAATAAAATAAAAATAATAATTGAGCAATACTATTCAATGTGACATTTACTTCTTTATACTATTGATTGTTGGTAAGGTGGGACCTTATAGTTAGGGTATAAGGAACTTATACTCAAACTATTGCAACCTTTTCAAGACCGTCCTCACCAACCCCAACAACCTCACATGGCGAACGAAAAGAAAAATGACAAAGTAGGAGATTCTGTTAAACTATTGCTTGAGGAAGCACTTACACGACAAAGGAGTGAGATGATAGAAGCCTTTACAACACCTCATTGGATGTGTTAGAGCCTAGATTGACCTCAGGCTGAAGAGAGGCAATCCTAGGATAACAACAAACCAAGCTTAACCTGGTAGCTAGCCCTACCAAGTTGAGAGAGGGTTCTCCCCTTGTCAATATCAGTTGAGATGGCTGAATCAAATATGGATTTTAGGCTAGGTATAGTAGCTCTAGGTTTTTTTGGTTGATTTTGATGATTTTGTTGCTAGATCAACTTTGGGTCTGGGAAATTAAGTCAGGAATGCAGGGTGTTCTATGGGGCGAGGTAGGTAGGTGTTTTAGCACTTGGAATTGAGTGAGATGAGAGGTCTAAGACTGGTGAGGAGCTAAGGAGGGCATGCAAAGATCATGTATCCTTCTTAAACAATAGAAAACATCAAAAACTGAATGTGTTCCCAAGGTAGAGCATTGTAAACAATGTATTCTACCTATTTATCTTGATATCATTCAACTAGAAGAAATGAATTAGATTGTGGCACACATAACACATGAGAAAAACCAATAACAGAAGAAGAAACTATGCAAAAACACTTTACCACAAGTATCCCATAAAAATAGCTGCAAATCCTGGTTTATTTCGTTGCGAAACTGCTGATAAGAATGTACAATGTAGCTCAGAGCATCCAAGAGAGTCCAACCTTTGCTAATGACTGAAAAAAATACATAATATAGACATAAAAACCACCTATGCTAGCCATCAGGGGTTGAATCCAAGAGATAAGGAACTGTTACAACCATATCTAAACAAGGAACAAGAATATAGGCAATGGAACAACTTGCCTCTATAAGCATGGAAACTGATTCATTGAACCCCAAACCACCTCAAAATGATGAATATACCCTCTAAGGTCATTTTACAATTACGTTTACATAGAATAGCATCATTTAAAATCATAAATTCATCCAAAATGAGAGAAATAGTCAACTTGTAGAAAAACTAGGCGAAATTTGGATTTTTGAGCAAATTGGCTCTACGCGTAGCACCACTGGCCAAGTGCATAGTGCCAATTATTAGGTTATTTTGGAGGCCTTCCCCTTAGCCAAATTGAGCCCAAGATAGCTAATTGGAAAGGAAATCTTGTCTAGTTTTTGGAACATCTTGAAATTTTTCATTTGGAGGTCATTTTCCCCCTCAAAAGTTGAATCTCCCAAGGCTACTTCCTGTGTGTTCAAATAGAGGCAGATAGGTCATTTTTTGATGGTTTTTTGACCTTTAGGTGACCAAGTTTTGCTCCAAAATTGCTGAAACTATTAGGGGTTGATGCTCTCATCATGCTGGATCCAAATATGCAAACCATTTCTCCAAAACGTCTCCTAGTCAAAAGCGTAACACCGGTGACGCTATGCACCTAGGGCAAATTTCTGTGTTGCAAAATTCCAAAAATTGAAAATAACCAAAATTTGTCAAAACTTGCCCAGATTTGGCACATGGCTCCATAATTAGTTGCTTTTATGGGCTAGTGAGGCTTCAACAAATATTTTTAGCTTGTCTTTCTCCTTTTTGCTCCTTAAGGCCTTCCTCAACCTTAACTTAAGTTTCCTCATCCTTATATTGCATATTTTGTTCCGAGTCAAATAGTGATAGGCCATGTGGCGATGCATCTTCTTGTCTCTATTGGCATTCTCAATCATCCTCTCAAGGTGTATGTTGACTCTCTCAAGCCATGTTTCCCTATCATTTTGAATCTCTTGTTCAAGAGGAGTAAACTTGACATGAGCCCTTTTAGCCCTTCACTTGTTTGCTTTAATCATTTGCAGCTCCATGAGGACTTGCTTGTCAGTCAATTGTCTATTTTCTTGCTCTAGATATTTGATGACCCACCTAGCCCTCTCTAAATTGACTGAAAAGGCTTCTATCTCAGCCTCTTGTTCTTTTATGATCATGTCTTTGACAGTCCTTGGATCTTGAGCATCTAAGTCAATGACATCAACTCCCTGTGCCTCCTCATGATAAAAAAAGGACAAAATATCTCTCTTTCCCATCACTACGATCCTTCTCATGCATTTTTCCCTTGCCTTTACCTTTGCCCTTGTGTTGTTTCCCAACCTGTACCTACTTAGCTGAAGAAGAAGGCAAAGCCCCTTCCACTCCTTTTGGAGATAGCATTTGCCTGTGGCCTGAAGATGAAGACGAGACCCCTTCTACACCTTGTGGAGTTAATACTCGTTTGGCAGCTGCAAAAAGTTTCATAGTGCCCCTCTCATATGTCACAAATACTGGCACTCCAACAGTTTCAGTCTCTTGGACCTTTTCATCTCTTGAAGGTCCACCTTCTTCATGAGGCACTGATGAAAAGTCTTGAGGGCCTTTGAACATTTCATGAGAAATGAAGGTCTCCCATGGCATGTTAAGAAGGTTCAGCTGATGTAAAACAACGATTTTAATTAAAGAGTAGTGGTAGATGCTAGTTAACTGTTAGGGGTATGATTTCTTCTTTACAATGAGTGCCATCTTTTCAATGTTTCTCAACATGAAGTAGGGGATATTCATCATTCTCACCCTAGTGAAATGCATCAATAGTCTAGTGTGGTAGGCATACAAGCGGGAGAACCTACCTTCACAAGTAATGTACTTGATGATGATCTTCATCAATGGAGAAAACCTGTCTTCCAAGAATTTAAAGGGAAATACTCTCTTGAGTTTGTTATGGTATTTAACCTTGATGTAAGGCTCATTGTACTCCCTATCAATGTCCTAACCTTTGTTCCACTTTTCACCCACATTTGGAATACCTATAGCCTCTGAAATAATAGCTGGTGACAAAGGGAATGTAACTCCAGCAAGGTTTACCTCATTGTTGTCCAAATGTGTCACAAACAACCTTGCTAATTCATGATGAGATTTTACCCTTTCCACCATTTCACAAAAACTGAAACATCACTGATGTCTGAAACAAGAAATGGCAAATGGGAAGGCTTGTAGCTCCCTCAAACTGGTGGGCTCCTCTCTGATATGTTTTCCTCCCTTATGAGGCTTCTTGCCCTATGTGTCTCTCTCCCTGGAACTGTCACTAATGGTTTCTTCCTCCAGTTCATACTCACTGTCCTTCTCCGTTGTTGTATAATTTTTCTCTTGTGGTGAATGAAGTGTAGTGAATTGGTGAATGAAGGTAAGATGAGCATGAGTATATTTGAATAGGAAAATAGGTAAGGGTGAACAAGAGTGGGAAAGCGATGTAGGGAGTGAGTAGGGTTAGTGAATATTGTAGGGTTTTGAAATTAGTGAAAGGTTTAGGGAATGTTGTCTAGGGAATTATGTATGGGATGATGGGATTTAGGGAAAGAGTAAAATATTATAAAGGACAGATGTAATGAGTGAGATTTTTACAATATATGAGACAATTTAGTGACAATTAGGGTTTGATGTTTTTAAGAGACAAAACCACCCAAGATTGATGCAACAATTCTTTTCAGCAAGAATAATGATGTTACTTACTTGCAATGGATGAATTTGGGAGTTTTGAGGTGATTTGATGCAATTTTCAATGATTTTTAGCTCAACTTCTAGGTTCATAACACACTCACACAGGTGCGTAGCACCAGTTCAATTTTACACTGCAAAGAAAAACCAGGTGCGTAGTGCTAACTCTATGCGTAGCGCCGGACTTTGGTGCATAGTGCATTTTTGCAGGACACCTTTGAAGGCCTTTCTGGTGTCCAAATTGGGTGTGTGATAGGTCATTGGAAATCTTGGTGAGTCTACTTTCCCGAACATCTTGAATTATTCAATTTGGAGTTTATTTTCATGTCAAAGGTCCAATATCCCAAGACTGGTCAAAATGTGCAGAATGAGGCTGCCTAAATGCAGAGTGATGTTGTAGTCAACTTTTGAAGGTCTTCCTCAACTCCAAATTGAGCCCATGATAGCTCATTGCAAATCACTCTGTGTCTACTTATCAGCTGACTCATCAAGCAAGTCATTTGGTCATTCCATCTAGGAGAAAATTTGATTTTACCAAGATCACTCCAAAGGTGCAACAACTCTCTTGTAGCAATTGTATTTTTGATATTTCTCTAAAACCATCACACCTGTGTAAAAAGTGAAGGATTTTTTTATTCCTTGGCCTATTTAGGATAAAAACCTCTCTCACATTTTCCAAATTCATTTTTTCTTGCTCAAAAACAAAAACCTTAGGAGAGGGAAATGAGCCTTACCTGAGCACAACTGAAGCACAAACAAGGTGTAAAATGACCCATTGGAACATGAAATAATAATGAAAACTCTTTTAATGATGGTACACTCATTCGAATGGTGACATGGATCAATACTTGGAAGACTTTGGAAGGAGTGAAAACAAATCCTAAACGTAATACCTAGTGGCCAAATTTTACTTGAAGACTCATTGAAATGACCAAATTTGACCTTGACACCCTAAAATCATTTTGTAAGAGCATGTTTGATCACTGGAGGAAGCCTACAAAGGCTGACTCTAACATTGGCTCCATTGGGGATGGTAGCTCTTTGGAGGTGCCAAGAACACCATAGACCTAGTAGCCTGATCCATTGGGCATGGAGTAAAAAAAACTCAAATTGAAATGTATGACTAAATACTGATGACCCAAAGACCCAAACTAACTTGAAACTGACTCAATATCAAAACACAACTGACAAACTGGAAAATATGCTGAAAATGGATCTTATTCAATAAAACCTACTCTAACTTTCCATTCATTACTTGATTAGGTGTAATGAAACAACCAATGCAACCAAGTAAGCATTCCGGCTATTCTCCACAAGTGCTTTTTTATGAACCAGATGAAAGAACTACTGAAATGCAACTCCCATGAAAACTTGTAAGCATATCAAAATTTTCTGAAACTGAATAATATGGATTCTCTATCTGACTCTAAAAATATTGCATAAGGATCTTGAAATTCATGCACACTAGGACTTAGCTCATCCAATGCATTACTTTGCTTCTCCTCATACCATGAATGCAAACTTTCATTTGATATTTGTGACGCAACTCCTGCTGAAAATGATAAAGAAACCAGCTGTCGGATCAAGTTTGTATCAATACCTTTTTCAAGCGCATAGTTAGCTAATGGAGAAGGACTTTGACTACAGACATCATCCAACACATCAACTATTGGATCGTGAAAAACTTGAAAAGACTGTTGCAACCCATTTTCTATTGGTTCTAATGAGATTGCATGATTTTCTACAGGTTGCTCATTTGAAGATATACTATGCAAATTTCCCTTCAAAAACTGAAATGATTCAAAATAGAATGGTACAAAATCATCTTGCATCATTTGATCATATGTTCTAGCTTCCAAGTCTTCACCTGCAACCTGACATTCAATGGCATTCAGAGGCTGCAAATCTAGATATGAGAAGTCTTGAACAAGGATTTCATTGCCCTCAAGATGGTCAAGATCGAAACTTATCGATGGTTGAGTTATGATAGCACGAAAGTTGTCTCTGATGATTTGAAACAAAGCAAAACAAAAAGGCAAAGATCCTTCACTTAATTCAAAATTTGTTGCACTTTCCTCCTCACTTCCATAGCTGATATGTAACAGTTGATCATTGTATTCGAGCTACTGAAAGTGAACTTCCTCCTTCCACAAACCAGCTGCTGATTTGTCTGCAAGGCTAGCTTCTGTTTGGAGGACATAATCATCATCATATTGATCAAACTAAGGCAAATCATCAGTATAAAACACATCATCAAGCATACATGTAATATCAATAGATATCTCTTCTCCAATATGATCTATAAAACAATCATTATTGGATCTATGACAATTGGGATAAGAAAGAAATTTTTTTGGATCGACCACTTCTTCCTCTTCAATCAACGAGCCATGGTCTTGAACATCATATTCATTCCTTGTGGTGATCTTTTACGTCATCTCTTCCACTGCACTTACCAAAATGTCGATCTTTACCTCTAAATATGTCAATTCTCCTAGATCTATGTTCTTCCTCTCTTCTTCCTTCAACTTTGCCCTTCTGACCACCAAATTAGCCTCTACATTTACTACACTATTTTGCATCTCTTCAAGTGTTGCACTGTTCATTTCCCTCAGCTGAAACTCCATTTCCATATCAAAGGCTTCTAGGTAGTATAAGAGGCCGAATCTAGGAGGAGGTCTTATATTAACCGGCATCGAAAAATAGACTTGGTTAAATCTAGCAGAAAATTGTTGTACCGTCTCCCCTGGATGCCTTTTCAATTGATTATATTCTTCTAGAATCAAGAAAGGGTTTTTTCTGACCACCCACTTGTCGAGGGACACTTTGACGAACTGCTGGAAATCTGAGATGCTTGCATCAGGCAGGGTTTTGAACCAACTCTTGACTTTGCCTTGCAAAGAAAGAGCAAAAAGCCTAATACTGACACCCTCTTCATCAACTTCAAAAAGGTCAAGAAAAGACTCAAAATTCAATACATGTCTCTCAACAGAGATGTTGCCACATTCACCATCAAATATTGGTAGATATAGGTAATGATTTTTTGGGAAAGCATGGGATATAGGAGGTAAAATCAGAGGCTTGTATCTATCTAGAATTGTACAAGGTATAGGAATATGTACAAGAGGTGTAGAATCAATCTTGGTCTCTTGAGGCTCATCAATTTGAAGACGGTCATCACAAGATTCAGAAGAAGGGTCTTGATCAAGATCAAAGGCATGTGAATATTTTGTATCCACAATCTTCAAAGGGAAAGAATCAAATGCAGGTCTAGGATCTTTTCTCAAATACACGATACTTTGTAAAGCCTTCTTGACATTCTCAAGAAAAGAGAAGAAATAATTTATAACAAAGAACATAATGTCTTGGATGAAATTCCAACTTGAATACCTGATCTTTCCATATTGTCCTTTCATGTTTCTGCTGGTTAGGTTCATCCTCTAGTGGAGTCCTTGGATCTGATCTCGAAACTGATTTAGAGTCGCTAGGTGAATGATTTCATCCTTCCAATGTCTGATCGTTGTCCACCATCAACAATCAGATCTAAACTTGATACATTTTTCCGAGGAACATAAAACTATGCTCCCCAGTACGGTCGCCACTATGTTAGAGCCTAGACTAACCTCAGTATGAAGGGAGGCAATCCTAGGATAACCACAAACCAAGCTTAACATAGTAGCTAGCCCCACCAAGTTGGGAGAGGGCTCTCTCCTTGTCAATCTCAGTTGAGATGGCTAAATCAAATATGGATTCTAGGATAGGTATAGTAGCTCTAGGGTTTTTTGGTTGATTTTGATGGTTTTGTTGCTGGACCAAATGGAGCATGTAGCTTTGGGTCTGGGAAATCAAGTCAGGAATGTAGGGTGTTCTATGGAGTGAGGTAGGTAGGTGTTTTAGCACTTGGAATTGAGTGAGATGAGAGGTCTAAGACTGGTGAGGAGTTGAGGAGGGCATGCAAAGATCATGTATCCTTCTTAAACAGTAGAAAACATCAAAAACTGAATGTGTTCCCAAGGTAGAGCATTGTAAACAATGTATTCTACATATATATCTTGATATCATTTAGCTAGAAGAAATGAATTAGATTGTGGCACACATAGCACATGAGAAAAACCAATAACAGAAGAAGAAACTATGCAAAAACACTTTACCACAAGTATCCCATAAAAATCGCTGCAAATCCTCGTTTATTTCCTTGCAAAACCGCTAATAAGAATGTACAATGTAGCTCAGAGCATCCGAGGGAGTCCAACCTTTGCTAATGACTGAAAAAAATACATAATATAGACATAAAAACCACCTATGCTATCTATCAGGGGTCAAATCCAAGAGATAAGGAACTGTTACAACCATATCTAAACAAGGAACAGGAATATAGGCAGTGGAACAACTTGCCTCTATAAGCATGGAAACTGATTCATTGACCCCCAAACCACCTCAAAATGATGAATCTACCCTTTAAGGTCAGTTTAAAATTACATTTACATAGCATAGCATCATTTACAATCATAAATTCATCCAAAATGAGAGAAATAGTCAACTTGTAGAAAAACTAGGTGAAATTTGGATTTTTGAGCAAACTGGCTCTATGTGTAGTGCCACTAGCCAGGTGCATAGCGCCATTGTTCAACTTTGTTTGGAGGCCTTCCCCTTAGACACATTGAGCCCAAGATAGCTCATCGGAAAGGTCTTCTTGTATAGTTTCTAGAACATCTTGACATTTTGTATTTGGAGGTCATTTGCCCCCTCAAAAGTGGAATCTACCAACGCTGCTTCCTATGTGTTCAAAAAGAGGCAGAGAGGTCATTTTTTATGGTTTTTTGACGTTTAGGTGACCATGTTTTGCTCCAAAATTGTTAAAACTTTCAGGGATTGATGCTCTCATCATGACAAATCCAAATATGCAAAACATTTCTCCAAAACGTCTCCCAGTCAAAAGTGTAGCGCCGATGGAGCTACACACCTAGGGCATATTTTTGTGTTGCAAAATTCCAAAAATTGAAAATGACCAAAATTTGTCAAAACTTGCCCAGATTGGGCACAAGGCTCCATCATTAGTTAATTTGGTGGGCTAGTGAGGCTTCAACCAATATTTTTAGCTTGTCTTGCTCCTTTTTTCTCCTTAATGCCTTCCTCTACCTTGCCTTAAGCTTCCTCATCCTTATATTGCATTTTTTGTTCCAGGTCAAATAGTGATAGGCCATGTGGCGAAGCATCTTATTGTCTCTATTAGCCTTCTCAATCAACATCTCAAGGTGTATGTTGACCCTCTCAAGCCATGTTTCCCTATCATTTTGAATCTCTTTCTGAAGAGGAGTAAACTTGACACGAGCCCCTTTAGCCCTTCGCTTGTTTTCTTTAATCATTTGCAACTCCATGAGGACTTGCTTGTCGATATTCTTTGTTTTCTTGCTCTAGATATTTGATGACCCACTTAGCCCTCTCTGAATTGACTGACAAGGCTTGTATCTTAGCCTCTTCTTCTTTTATGATCATGTCTTTGACATTCCTTGGATCTTGAGCATCTGAGTCAATGACATCAACTCCTTGTGCCTCCTCATGATCAACAAGGACAAAATCTTTGTCTTGCCCATCACTAAGATCCTTCTCATATACTTTTCCCTTGCCTTTACCTTTTCCCTTGTGTTGCTGCCCAACCTGTACCTATTTAGCTGAAGAAGATGGTAAAGCCCCTTCCACTCCTTATGGAGATAGCATTTGCCTGTGGCGTGAATATGAAGGCGAGACCCCTTCCACATGTTGTGGAGATAATACTCACCTGGTAGCTACAAAAAGTTTCCTAGTGCCGCTCTCATATGTCACAAATACTGGCACTCCAACAGTTTCAGTCTCTTGGACCTTTTCATGTCCTGAAGGTCCACCTTCTTCATGAGGCACTAATGAAAAGAATTGAGGGCCTTTGAACATTTCATGAGAAATGAAGATCTCCCATGGCATGCTAAGAAGGTTCAACTGATGCAAAACAATGATTTTAATCAAATATTAGTGGTAGATGTTGGTTAACTGCTGGAGGTATGTTTTCTTCTTTACAATGAGTGCCATCTTTTCAATGTTTCTAAACATGAAGTAGGGGATATTCATCATTCTCACCCTAGTGAAATGCATCAACAGTCTAATGTGATAGGCATACATGTGGGAGAACCTACCTTAGCAAGTAAAGTACTTGATGATGATCTTCATCAATGGAGGAAACCTGTGTTCCAAGAATTTAAAGGCAAATACTCTCTTCAGTTTGTTATGGTATTAAACCTTGATGTAAGGCTCATCATACTCCTTGTCAATGTCCTGACCTTTGTTCCACTTTTCACCCACATTTGGAATACCTATAGCCTCTGAAATAATAGCTGGCGACAAAGTGAATGTAACTCTGGTAAGGTTTACCTCATTGTTGTCCAAATGTGTCACAAACAACCTTGTTAATTCATGATGAGATTTTACCCTTTCCACCATTTCACAAAAACTGAAACATGACTGATGTCTGAAACAAGAAATGGAAAATAGGTAGGCATGCAGCTCCCTCAAACTGGTGGGCTCCTCTCTGATATGTTTTCCTCTCTTATGAGGCTTCCTGCCCTGTGTGTCTCTCTCCCTGGAATTGTCACTAAGGGTTTCTTCCTCTAGTTCATACTCACTATCCCTCTCCATTGTTGTACGACTGTTTCTCTTGTGGTGAATGAAGTGTAGTGAATTGGTGAATGAACGTAAGATGAGTATGAAGATATTTGAATAAGAAAATAGGTGAGGGTGAACAAGAGTGTTAAAGGGATGTAGGGAGTGAGTAGGGTTAGTGAATAGTGTAGGGTTTGGGAATTATGGAAAAGTTTAGGGAATGTTGTCTAGGGAATTATGTATGGGAGGATGTGATTTAGGGAAAGAATAAAATATTATAAAGGACATCATTAATGAGTGAATTTTTTACAATATATGAGACAATTTAGTGTCAATTAGGGTTTGATGTTTTTAAGAGACAAAACCACCCAAGACTGATGCAACAATTCTTTTAAGCAAGAATAGTGATGTTACTTAGTTGAAATGGAGGAATTTGTGTGTTATGAGGTGATTTGATGCAATTTGAAATGATTTGTAGCTCAACTTCTAGGTCCGTAGCATGCTCACCTAGGTGCGTAGCGCCAGACTTTGGTGTGTAGCACCGGAATTTGGTGTGTAGTGCATTTTGGCAGGACACTTTTGAAGGCCTTCCCTGTGTCCAAATTGGGCATGTTATAGCTCGTTGGAAATCTTGGCAAGTCTACTTTTCAGAACATCTTGAATTTTTTAATTTGGAGTTCATTGGACTTGTCAAAAGTCCAATCTCCCAATACTAGTCAAAATGTGCAGAATGAGGATGCCTAAATGGAGAGCATTGTTGTAGTCAACCTTTGAAGGTCTTGCTCAACTAAAAATTGAGCTCATGATAGCTCATCAGAAATCACTTTGTGTCTAATTATCATTTGACTCATCAAGCAAGTCATTTGGTCATTCCATCTAGGAGAAAAATTGATTTTACCAAGGTCACTCCAAAGGTGCAACAACTCTCTTGTAGCGACTGTAGTTTTGATATTTCTCTAAAACCATCACACCTGTGTAAAAAGTGAAGAACATTTTTCTTCCTTGGCCACTTGTGGACAAAAACCCCTCTCAATTTTTCCAAATTCATTTTGTCTTGCTCAGAAACAAAAACCCTAGGAGAGGGAAATGAGCCTTACCTGAGCACAACTGAAGCACAAAGAAAGTGTAAAATGACCCATTGGAACATGAAATAATGATGAAAAATCGTTTAATGATGGTACACTCATTCGAATGGTGACATGGACCAATACTTGGAAGACTTTGGAAGGAGTGAAAACAAATCCTAGACCTAATACCCAGTGACCAAATTTTACTTGAAGACTCACTGAAATGACAAAATTTGACCTTGACACCCTAAAATCATTTTGTAAGAGCATGTTTGATCACTGGAGGAAGGCTACAAAGACTGACTCTAACATTGGCTCCATTGGGGATGGTAGCTCCTTGGAGGTGCCAAGAACACCATAGACCTAGTAGCCTGATCCATTGGGCATGGAGTAAAAAAAACTCAAATTGAAATGCATGACTAAATACTGATGACCCAAAGACCCAAACTGAATTGAAACTGACTCAATACCAAAACACAACTGACAAACTGGAAAATATGTTGAAAATGGAGCTTATTCAATAAAACCTACTCTAACTTTCCATTCATCACCTGATCAGGTGTAATGAAACAACCAATGCAACCAAGTAAGGATTCTGGCTATTCTCCACAAGTGCTTTCTTATGAACCAGATGAAAGAACTACTGAAATGCAACTCCCATGAAAACTTGTAAGCAGATCAAAATTTTCTGAAACTGAATAATATGGATTCTCTATCTGACTCTAAAAATATTGCATAAGGATCTTGAAATTCATATGCACTAGGACTTAGCTCATCCAATGCATTACTTTGCTTCTCCTCATACCATGAATGCAAACTTTCATTTGAGCTTTGTGACACAACTCCTGCTCAAAATGATAAAGAAACCAGCTGTCGGATGAAGTTTGTATCAATACCTTTTTCAAGCTCATAGTTAGCTAATGGAGAAGGACTTTGACTGCAGACATCATCCAACACATCAGCTATTGGATCGTGAAAAACTTGGAAAGATTGTTGCAACCCATTTTCTATTGGTTCTAATGAGATTGCATGATTTTCTACAGGTTGCTTATTTGAAGATATACTATGCAAATTTCCCTTCAAAAACTGAAATGATTCAAAATAGAATGGTACAAAATCATCTTGCATCATTTGATCATATGTTCTAGCTTCCAAGTCTTCATCTACAACCTGACATTCAATGGCATTCAGAGGCTGCAAATCTAGATATGAGAAGTCTTGAACAAGGATTTCATTGCCCTCAAGATGGTGAAGATCGAAACTTATCGATGGTTGATTTATGATAGCATGAAAGTTGTCTCCGATGATCTAAAATGAAGCAAAACAAAAAGGCAAAGATCCTTCACTTACTTCAAATTTTGTTGCACTTTCCTCTTCACTTCCATAGCTAATATGTAACAGCTGATCACTGTATTCGAGCTGTTGAAAGTGAACTTCCTCCTTCCACAAACCAGCTGCTGATTTGTCTGCAAGGCTAGCTTCTGTTTGGAGGACATAATCATCATAATATTGATCAAACTAAGGCAAACCATCAGTATAAAACACATCATCAAGCATACATGTCATATCAACATATCTCTCTTCTCCAATATGATCTATAAAACAATCACTATCAGATCTATGACAATTGGATAAGAAAGAAAATGTTTTGGATCGGTCACTTGTTCCTCTTCAATCAGCGAGCCATGGTCTTGAACATCATATTCATTCCTTGTGGTGATCATTTGCGTCATCTCTTCCACTGCAATTGCCAAAATGTCGAGCTTTACCTTTAAAGATGTTGATTCTTCTAGATCTATGTTCTTCCTCTCTTCTTCCTTCAAATTTGCCCTTCTGATCAGAAAATTAGCCTCTACATCTACTGCACTATTTTACATCTCTTCAAGTGTTGCATAGTACCTTTCCCTCAACTGAAACTCCATTTCCATATCAAAGGCTTCAGGGTAGTGTAAGAAGACGGATCCAGGAGGTCTTATATTAATCAGCATCGAAAAATAGACTTGGTTAAATCTAGCAGAAAATTGTTGTACTCTCTCCCATGGCTGTCTTTTCAATTGATTATATTCTTCTAGAATCAAGAAAGGGTTTTGTCTGACCACCCACTTCTCAAGAAACACTTTAACGAACTGTTGGAAATATGAGATGCTTGCATCAGGCAGGGTTTTGAACCAACTCTTGACTTTGCCTTGCAAAGAAAGAGAAAAAAGCCTAATACTGACATCCTCTTCATCAACTTCAAAAAGGTCAAGAAAAGACTCAAAATTCAATACATGTCTCTCAACAGAGATGTTACCACATTCACCATCAAATCTTGGTAGATATAGGTAATGATTTTTAGGGAAAGCATGGGATATAGGAAGTAAAATTAGAGGCTTGTATCTATCTGGAATTGTACAAGGTATAGGAATATGTACAGGAGGTGTACAATAAGTCTTGTTCTCTCGAGGCTCATCAGTTTGAAGACGATCATCACAAGATTCAGAAGAAGGGTCTTGATCAAGATCAAAGGCATGTGAATATTTTGTATTCACAATCTTCAAAGGGAAAGAATCAAATGCAGGTCTAGGATCTTTTCTCGAATACGTGATACTTGGTAAAGCCTTCTTAACATTCTTGGGAAAAGAGAAGAAATAATTTATAAAAAAGAACATAATGTCTTGGATGAAATTCCAACTTGAATACCTAATCTTTCCATATTGTCCTTTCATGTTTCTGCTGGTCAGGTTCATCCTCTAGTGGAGTCCTTGGATTTGATCTCGAAAATGATTTAGAGTTGCCAGGTGAATTATTTCAGCCTTCCGATGTCTGATCATTGTCCACCATCAACAACCAGATCTAAACTTGATACATTTTGCCGAGGAACATAAAACTATGTTCCCTAGTATGGTCGCCACTATGTTAGAGCCTAGACTGATCTGAGGCTGAAGGGAGGCAATCCTAGGATAACCATAAACCAAGATTAACCTGGTAGCTAGCCCTACCAGGGCTAGAGAGGGCTCTCTCCTTGTCAATCTTAGTTGAGATGACTGAATCAAATATTAATTGTAGGCTAGGTATAGTAGCTCTAGGGTTTTTTGGTTGATTTTGATGGTTTTGTTGCTGAATCAAATGGAGCAGGCAGCTTTGGGTCCGAGAAATCAAAGTCAGGAATGTAGGGTGTTCTATGGGGCAAGGTATGTAGGTGTTTTAGCACTTGGAATTGAGTGAGATGAGAGGTCTAAGACTGGTGAGGAGTTGAGGAGGGCATGCAAAGATCATGTATCCTTCTCAAACAGTAGAAAACATCAAGAACTGAATTGTGCCCAAGGCAGAGCATTGTAAACAATGTATTCTACCTATCTATCTTGATATGATTCAACTAGAAGAAATGAATTAGATTGTGGCACATATAAAACATGAGAAAAACCAATAACAGAAGAAGAAACTATGCAAAAACACTTTACCACAAGTATCCCATAAAAATAGCTACAAATGTTGGTTTATTTCCTTGCCAAACAACTAATAAGAATGTGCAATGTAGCTCAGAGCATCCAAGAGAGTCCAACCTTTATTAATGATTGAAAAGATACATAATATAGACATCAAAACCACCTATGCTAGCCATCAGGGGTCGAATCCAAGAGATAAGGAACTATTACAACCATATCTAAACAAGGAACAAGAATATAGGCAGTGGAACAACTTGCCTCTATAAGCATGGAAACTGATTCATTGACCCCCAAAACCCCTCAAAATGATGAATCTTCCCTCTAAGGTCATTTTAAAATTAAATTTACATATCATAGCATCATTTACGATCATAAATTCATCCAAAATTAGAGAAATAGTCAACTTGTAGAAAAACTAGGCGAAATTTGGATTTTTGAGCAAACAAGCTTTATGCGTAGCACCACTGGCCAGGTGCGTAGCACCACTTCTTAGCTAATTTTGGAGGCCTTCCCCTTAGCCAAATTGAGCCACGATAGCTCATTGGAAAGGTATAATTCCAAGAATTGAAAATGACCAAAATTTGTCAAAACTTGCCCAGATTTGGCACAAGGCTCCATCATTAGTTGCTTTGATGGGCTAGTGAGGCTTCAACCAAGATTTTTGGCTTGTCTTGCTCCATTTTTCTCCTTAAGGCCTTCCTTAACCTTGCCTTAAGCTTCGTCATCCTTATATTGCATATTTTATTTCGGGTCAAATAATGATAGGCCATGTGGTGAAGCATCTTCTTCTCTCTATTGGCCTTCTCAATCAGCCTCTCAAGGTGTATGTTGACCCTCTCAAGCCATGTTTCCCTATCATTTTGAATCTCTTGCTGAAGAGGAGTAAACTTGACACGAGCCCTTTTAGTCCTTCACTTGTTTGGTTTAATCATTTGTAGCTCCATGAGGTCTTGCTTGTCAGTCAATTGTTTGTTTTCTTGCTCTAGATATTTGATGACCCACTTAGCCCTCTCTAAATTGACTGACAAGGTTTGTATCTCAGCCTCTTGTTCTTTTATGATCATGTCTTTGACAGTCCTTGGATCTTGCGCATCTAAGTCAATGACATCAACTCCTTGTGCCTCCTCATGATCAAGAAGGACAAAATCTCTCTCTTGCCCATCACTAGGATCCTTATCATGCATTTTTCCCTTGCCTTCACCTTTGTGCTTGTGTTACTGCCCAACCTGTACCTGTTTAGCTAAAGAAGAAGGAAAATCCCCTTCCACTCCTTATGGATATAGCATTTTCCCGTGGCCTGAAGATGAAGGCGAGACCCCTTCCACACCTTGTGGAGATAATACTCGCCTGGCAGCTACAAAAAGTTTCCTAGTGCCCCTCTCATATGTCACAAATACTGGCACTCCAATAGTTTCAATCTCTTGGACCTTTTCATGTCTCGAAGGTACACCTTCTTCATGAGGCACTGATGAAAAGACTTGAGGGCCTTTAAACATTTCATGAGAAATGAAGGTCTCACATGGTATGTTAAGAAGGTTCAGCTATGCAAAACAATGATTTTAATCAAAGAGTAGTGGTAGATGTTGGTTAACTGCTGGGGGTATGATTTTTTCTTTACAATGAGTGCCATTTTCTCAATGTTTCTGAACATGAAGTAGGGGATATTCATCATTCTCACCCTAGTGAAATGCATCAACAATTTAATGTGGTAGGCATACAAGCGGGAGGGCCTACCTTCACAAGTAAAGTACTTGATGATGATCTTCATCAATGGAGGAAACCTGTCTTCCAAGAATTTAAAGGGAAATACTCTCTTGAGTTTGTTATGGTATTTAACCTTGATGTAAGGCTCATAGTACTCCCTGTCAATGTCCTAACCTTTATTCCACTTTTCACCCATATTTGGAATACCTGTAGCATCTGAAATAACAGCTGGTGACAAAGTGAATGTAACTCCAACATGGTTTACCTCATTGTTGTCCAAATGTGTCACAAACAACCTTGCTAATTCATGATGAGATTTTACCCTTTCCACCATTTCAAAAAAACTGAAACATCACTAATGTCTAAAACAAGAAATGGAAAATGGGCAGGCTTGCAGCTCCCTCAAACTGGTGGGATCCTCTCTGATATGTTTTCCTCCCTTATGAGGCTTCTAGCCCTATGTGTCTCTCTCCCTGGAACTGTCACTAAGGGTTTCTTCCTCCAGTTCATACTCACTATCCCTCTCCATTGTTGTACAACTGTTTCTCTTGTGGTGAATGAAGTGTAGTGAATTGGTGAATGAAGGTAAGATGAGTATGAAGAGATTTGAATAGGAAAATATGTGAGGGTGAACATGAATGGGAAAGGGATGTAGGGAGTGAGTACGGTTAGTGAATAGTGTAGGGTTTGGGAATTAGGGAAAAGTTTAGGGAATGTTGTCTAGGGAATTATGTATGGAAGGATGGGATTTAGGAAAAGTGTAAAATATTATAAAGGACAGTAGTAATGAGTGAGTTTTTTACAATATATGAGATAGTTTAGTGACAATTAGAGTTTGATGTTTTTTAGAGACAAAACCACCCAAGACTGATGCAACAATTCTTTTCAACAAGAATAGTGATGTTACTTACTTGCAATGGAGGAATTTGGGAGTTTGGAGGCGATTTGATGCAATTTGCAATGATTTGTAGCTCAACTTCCAGGTGCGTAGCACACTCACCCAGGGGTGTAGTGCTGGTTTGGTGCGTAGCACCAGTTCAATTTTACACTGTAGAAAAAAACTAGGTGCGTAGCGCTAGCTCTATGTGTAGCGCCAAACTTTGGTGTGTAGTGCCTTTTTTCCAGACACGTTTGAAGGCCTTCCCACTCTCCAAATTGGGTGTGTGATAGCACGTTGGAAAGATTGGTGAGTCTACTTTCTAGAACATCTTGAATTTTTTAATTTGGAGTTCATTTTCCCTATAAAAAATCCAATCTCCCAGGACTATTCAAAATGTGCAGAATGAGGCTTTCTAAATGCAGAGTGCTATTGCAATCAACGTTTGAAGGTCTTCCTCAACTCCAAATTGAGCTCATGATAGCTCATTGGAAATATATTTGTGTCTACTTATCCATTGACTCATCAAGAAAGTCATTTTGTCATTTAATCTAAGAGAAAAATTGATTTTACCAAGGTCACTCCAAAGGTGCAACAACTCTCTTGTAGCGACTGTATGTTTGACATTTCTCTAAAACCATCACACCTGTGTAAAAAGTGAAGGAGGTTTTTATTCCTTGGCCTATTATGGAATAAAACCTCTGTCACATTTTCCAAATTCATTTTTTCTTGCTCAGAAACAAAAACCCTAGGAGAGGGAAATGAGTCTTACCTGAGCACAACTGAAGCACAAACAAGGTGTAAAATGACCCATTGGAACGTGAAATAATGATGACAACTCTTTTAATGATGGTACAATCATTCGAATGGTGACATGGACCAATACTTGGAAGACTTTGTAAGGAGTGAAAACAAATCCTAGACCTAATACCTAGTGACCAAATTTTACTTGAAGACTCACTGAAATGACAAAATTTGACCTTGGCACCCTAAAATAATTTTGTAAGAGCATGTTTGATCACTGGAGGAAGGCTGCAAATACTGACTCTAATAGGATGGTGATAATTTAAAAATATAATCCATCAGATCTCTACCAGGTGGATCAACAAGCAAACTATCTCAACATAGTTATGGGTCATCCACACAAAACCGTTGCCACCAAAGTCAATTTACTAGGCCACACATTATCAACATCAGAATTGGCCCACAAGCATTACATAGTATCTCTATCCTCAGATATTCTTTCATCACGTTTATGGGTCAACCACACAAAACCCTTGCCATCGAAGTTCATTTGCTAGGTCGTACACTATTAGCATCAAAGTTGGCCCACACGCATTACAGTGTATCTCTATCCTCATATCTTCATGGTTAAAGGTCACAAACCCATGGTTATGGGTCAACCACACAAAACCATTTTCTTCAAAAACACTTGGTGTTGGGTCATCCACTGATGCGGGAGCAACCAACAACTAAGCGAGAAAACCCGGACCAGAGGATCATAATAGAGAAAAGCTTGTTTTAAAGAAGAAAAGCGAATTTAAAGCGGATAATTTAAAGCAGATAAGATGGATACAGCCATGCACGCTTTTTGGAGAGCTTTCATTGTAAAAAAACTAGGAGAAAATCTTATCAATTCTTCCTAATGCATCTTATATAAATGTAATGTAATAGGGTGTGAGGGATATATGTTTTTGTGAGGAAAACTATGTGAGTAAAATGTAGTCGAGCATGAGCTCGGTTTAAGGCTGAAATGCCTTAATTTTGTAAGTGTTTTGTGTAATATATCAGCCTGGGTTTCGTGTTGTTTGTATATCCTGCGTGTTAACTTATAGATTTGTTTTTGGATGATTGAATAAAAAGGATTTGGAGGTGCTTTAACAAACCAGCGGTGCGTATACTGTCAATTCTAATGTATGAACGCCTGTAGAATTCGGTTGGAGTGCTGTGGCATTTCCATTGGGCACTGTGTTAATTGACCTGTACCGTGGCAGTTGAACAACTCGTATAAATGATGCGCTGTCCACATAAATTTCAACACGTTGCATTAGAACTTCAATACAATGCTGATTTATTAATATTACATAGGGTGAATTGTGGCGTTTATTGAAACACTGTGCGCTGTCCACTATAATCCAATACGATGTCCACTAAAATTTAATTGTTGTGAGTTACGTTGTTTATTAGAATGCTGTGCTGTGTATTGTATGAGTTACAAAAATAGTGAAAATTCTGTGCACATAATTCCTTACACTCTAGTTTCATTATTAAGAACGGTGGTTTGATATTCCTATTGCAGTGCAGCGGAAGATTGAGTGGGCCCATAACCCACAGGTAGAGGATCAAGATTTTTAAAGAATTTGGGATTTTGGGCAACCCCCAAAATCTCATTTTCATCATCCACAAACCCACAATTACGCTCCTATTCAACAAAGATTGCTTCTTAAGGGGGGAGGATTTATCTAGGTGGAAAATAATTACCATAGTTAATAATTATTTTCTATAAATGGTTGTTAAAAAAAATGCATGATAATAAACAAAATAAATCATAATATTAAAGTGAGAACTAATTGAACGATGATTTCAATTTTACCATCATAATTATGATACTCACCCATGGTATTCACCCATGGATTTTGTAAACCATAGTATTTACCCATGGCATCATAATTTATTATATTTCTCCATGGTGTCATAATTTATTATATTTTCCCATGGCATTCACCCATGGATTTTGTAAACCATGATATTTACCCATGGTATTTTGAAATGTAAAAGAGGATAATTCTCGCTGGAAAGACACCCATAAAAATTAGAAATACAGGAATTCACTATGAGCAAAGGATTTTTTTTATCATAATGTAGTATCATGGGATATTATCATTTCAATAAATATTTGAGTTCATTTTTATTGCATTTTTGAAATACCTCTCTTGCACATGTTGTTGGGTGAGTAGTTGGGAAATTTTTAGTTTTTATTTTGTCACTTTCATTGGTCTCATTCCTCCAACGATCTAAATCAATTTCATTTATTTGCACATGCTTTTTTCCGTGTACATAAATAAGACAATATATGGAAATTTCCCGATCTAACTGTAAGATAATGTGGCAGAATTTTGAAAGGGAATTGTGACAATTGACAATTCTTGGCCAACGATTTATCTCCTTTGTTTGGGCCTAAATATATCAAGAGTCCATGATGCTTTGGTGGAATATACAACTCATTCCAAATGGAAATCCTTGGCATATATATAACACCCACATCCATTATAGGAACTTCATCCCTTGATTCGGTACTTGTATGGATTGGTTTCTAATGTGTCAAATTGGTCGAGTAGAGAAGGGAAAGGAGAGAGCTTAAGCGAGCAAACTGATTTTAGAGGTGTATATATAAGAGTTTGTGCAAAACAAGGAATAACCTCTCTTTCTCATAAAACAAGTTGGGATCTGTCTTCCTTCCTTGGAGAAATAAACATCGATAAAATGGCAATGAGAAGAAAGTAATAAAATAAAAAAAGGTTGAAAGAAGAAAAAGTGTTCGTGCACATAAAAATGAAGCAAGAAACTTTGTCAGGGTACTAAACAGGGTTGCTGGCAGTAAAGAAATGCTTGTGATTGCTTTAAGTGACTCCATTGAGGTATTGAACAGGTTCACTGGAAGTGGAGCAAAAAAAAGACGGAAATAAAATTATGAATATCTTAAACTCGCAAATTTACATACTCCTACTCCCTAATTGAAAAAATTAAAGTTTGACTAGTTTTATAAATGTGTTTTGAGCCGAGAAATGGAATAGGAGAATCTACATCATTAAATGGGATAAGTGGAGAAGTTAGGGTGATCTATAGGATGCGCCAAAAGTCTAGATGATACGCATAAAGCTATACCTAAATAGAGAAGTTGGGGTTCTTCCAGTGAATCATCAAGTGTTGTAGCTGCTACAACACCCTCCTAAATTTCATATTCATTCGAATTTCAAGCCCTCGTAATGTCATGTGAACTATCGTTTTGAGTCACCAAATTCAGGTGTGGTCAAATTTCTCTAAGTTTTCAAGTCTTCCCTTAGGAAATATAAGTGTTGAAGTTACTTGTTTTCACATGCTTAGCTCATGATGCCTTCATAACACACTTATTATAAGAAAGCCTAGTGTACTCCTTGTTGACAATCAATGCACACTCTTGCAACTCAAGCAACTGTAACCATTGATGATAGAGATTGCACTATTCCTAATGCCATTTCTTGTGCAATTCCCGGAGATAGGAATTGTGCACTCCTTATTGACAGTGACTACACACTCCTTGTTGAAAATCGATGCACAATTCTTGTTGACAGTGAGAGCGCACTTCCTTAAGTCAACGTTGTCACAATCCTTAGTGGTAATAATATCACTCTTATCTCCTATTTTTCTGACATGCACTAAGTAAACTTACAAACCCTAACCCTAATGGCATGAGTGTTCTCCCTATATAAGGAGTCCAACCTAGAGCTAATTTTCACATTCATCATTTTCTTTCGAGATCTCCGCATTCTTTGAGCACAAGGAGAATTCTTGATTGCTGCAATTCTCTGGGTAAGTTTCTGAACTGTCATTTTTGCTTGCTTTTTCTTTCACATGTGTCATTTTTTCTTTCTCTTTCTTTTGCAAGTGTTTCTTTTGTTTATTTTCACTCTTGCATGTGTCTCTTTCACTTGCTTTCACATATATTGTTAATATCATCTTGGCATACCTTCTAGTAGAAGATCATCACACTCTTTTGAATTAGTTGATCATATCTATCACAAGAACATGCACTGGATACACTTCCATGGTGTAGCACACTTTCTAATTGCAGTTGGCACTTGTGTCATAAATACTTGCAACCTAATTGTTATACTTGGATATAGGTTTCCATTTGTTTTCGCTTCAGTGTATACATGTTGGTCTTAGTTACTATGCATATTCTTGTCATGATTTTGATTGTATATGTGTGTGTGATCTTGTTCACCACCTTTCATGCATTCTCTTGCTCTCTTGTTTGTTCCACTGATCTCACAGTTAGTCAATTTTGGGATTCTTTATTGAATTCCCATCTTGCATAAGTTCCAAACATGCTTACCTCTAAGCTCAAGCCATGAATGCACTACACAATCCCATGACCTAGAAATCACTCTCTTGCAAATTAGAACTGTGCCCTTCACCAATATTGAGGATAACTCTCTTCGTTGCAAATTATGCATCCTTATAACACAGTCACTCAACCCTTACTACTTACACTTTCCCACTATGCATATCCTTAATCATGCCTTCATCATCCATGAATTTTGTTGCACATTATACACTTCTAGTGGATAGAAAGATCATCCCTTACCCCTTGAAGTGACAATCTATTCTCAACCTAGAAGCTCCCTCTTAGTCACTACACATTGTGCATCTTCAGTGAGCAAGCCTATAACCCTTACCTCTTGGACCTGCTCTCTGCGCCCAAGCTTGTCCCTCTATCTCTTGCCCTTGTGCAGTGCACATTTCCAATGCTCATACCTCCACCTCTTGCCTCTCGAACCTATGCTCTAGGCCTAAGAAGGCCTCTCCCTCAGTCTTAATGCATTGTCTCATCATAATTGGCATATTGCACAAGTAAACAAAGATAGAATAGATGATTTTGGGATTGATATTGTCTTTCCATTAGTAAACTTCATTTTCAGGTACTATCAGCTTAATATGGCAGATGATGTTCAATGAGGTCATCAAGAAGGGGTTCAAAAGGACACTTGTGGAGATAAGACATAAGGATGCTATCATTCAGAGTAAAGGAATATTGGACCACGACAGAGAGATGAAAACTCATTTTTACGTAGAAGGTTACACTACTAATCAAGACCCTTTAGAGGGTGAAGATGATTCACATCTTCGATCAATCATGAAGATTTGAAGACATAGCAAGAAAGATAAGAATTGGTATCGATACATTACAATGAAGTCTCATGTCACATTTGCTAAATTGTAGATTCCCAAAGTGTGAACACAAGAGTGTTATTTTATTTTATTTCCACATTATTGGTGGAATTTAATTATGTGATTTTGAAAATTGAAAAATATAAAATGTGTGGAAGCGCAAGGGTCACACATCGAATGTGAAGAGTCACTTTGATGCAGGAGCATCGCACTTCCATGTCAAAATTATATTTTGGCCAGACCTAGGGGGTTCATTCACCAAGGGAGTTTATTCCCTAATTTAATGTAATTATTTAATTATTGTATTCCCCATGATTTTAGAGAGTTCTAGAAAATAAATATGTATTTATAAATACAACTATGAGTTAGATATATTCTTTGAGAGAAGTCTTGGGAATATTGAGAAAGCTAGAGAGATTTGGGGATTAATTAGATCCCTTGAGATAAGTGTGGATCTAAACGATCTTGTTTAGGTGAGAAAATAGTGGATCTAGACTAGAATTTTAGTTCAGAATCCCCTTGTATAAATGTGTGATAAAATAGAACAAAAATAAGAGGAAGATATATAGGATAGAGGAATACGAAGATTAGAGAAAGGCATAGAGGCCGAGAGTGGCTATAAGGCTGAGAGGGCCAAAATATGTAATTTTAGGCCAATGGTATTTTTAATTACTTGTATATAATACATACTCTGTTTTGAGTGTATTTGGAATGTGAGTCTATGTTTATTGTTGAATTCCAGGTCTTTGCTCATATATATATATATATATATATATATATATATTATATATATATATAGATATATATATATGTACTTATAGTATTTAAGGTAGCAGGCATTCCAAGACCAAAGTAGTGCATTGGAAGTGTTGAGCCTCAAACCTGCACCTTCCTATACACCCTCTTAGCCTTCTTTCTCCACTCACTTCATTCACCCAGTTGTTAAATCATTGCATTATAGTCTAAAAGGACTGTTTATATGGCTTTCTGACTATACTTATGACTGTTGTTTGGTTTAGTTTTTTTGTTCATGCAACTGCGGAAACTTGTTAGTTTCCGTAGCCAGCACAGGTTTCCACAGCCAGCCCAGGATTCCACAACTATTTTGTTAAAAGTTGTGCTCCAGGTGTCCTATGAAGAAACGAGCTACATGGGCAAGCTCCAGGTGGCGGATACATGGAACTTGTCCCTTCAAATCAGCCAAATCATCCATGGGAGGCCACGGTCAACCAAAGTCAAAGACAAGGCCAATCAAAGAGTTCAGCAGTGGCACGTCACTGTTTTGGGCACGTGAATGATACGTGGCACAGTCCTCAGCTCACGAAGGCACCAGCACACCTGGAGATTGTTCCTGAGACCTGAATCTAACAGCCAACCACTCCGAAGATTTAAGAAACATGATGACAGTTACACTAGATCTCGGTTGAATGGATCTACGTGTCTTTAGCAACGTAGTTAATAGCATAGAAGTTGTTAGTTAGATTTAGTATTTTGGCATTATAAATAACGCGACGTTGAACGTTGTTAAAGAGCTTTTTGAGATGTATGAATTCTGAACTGTTTATGTGATTCCGAACTGCTGATTATCTTATCTTCCATTGTTTTATATGCTGCTGTTTTAATACATGAGAAGACTTTTCTGAGTTCAGCCGTGTTATTATTTGTTGATTGGCTGAAGTGGCATAGGGCCCCTGCACGCTGAAGCCTTGTAAAGTGTTCATTTAGTTTTATTATGTTTTTTTTGTTTTTCTCATTAGCTTGTACATAATATACTGTTTGATGTTTCCACTGTTTATATTTTCACCTTTGTTTTCTTAGAGTTGTAAACTGATCAGTGCTTTTCTGCAGGTTTTCTTAGGCAGCCTAGGCAATTTTTCATCTTTTTGATAACTTTTGGCATATGAGATCATCTTGTCCTTCCTGCTAACTTTCATTTTCTGAAGTTTAAATTCAGCATTGTCCTTTTCGAGTTGTGATTTGCTTATTTATTTTTCTGCTATTTAGATATCATACTGCTCACCAATTTATGGTTTCTTTCTATGGTCAAGTGACTCTATCAGCAAGAAATCAGAATATTACTAACTGTAGTGTGATTTAGTTGTCATATTGCTTACTCATGGTTGCTTTCCACAAGGTAGATTGAGCCGAATGGTAAAGGACTAGAAGAGTTCAAGTGGTGTGATAAGTTTCTTTTATGCAATTTACATTTATATATCATATTGCTTGACATGTTCACGATTACTTCCCCAAGGTAGATTGAGCTGAAGGGTAAAGGATTTGAAGAATTCAAGTAGTGTGATTAGTTTCTTTTATGCAATTTACTTTCTTGCCATTTAGATATCATATTGCTTAACTTGTTCATGATTACTTCCCACAAGGTAGATTGAGCCGAAGGGTAAAGGATCTGAAAAGTTAAAGTAGTGTGAATTAGTTGCTTTGCTTTAAGTTTGATTTGTTTTTGAGTTTTTGCTTTCTTTTCATTTCAGCAACAAGGATACTGGGCCATTGTCATTAGTTCACTATTTGATGCATTTATTTTCTCTTAAGAATTGATTTCATTTTGGTTATTGTAAAGCTTCCTTTTGAGCACTTTCAAGTTTAGAAACCATCACCGTCTACACTCCATACTTCACTTTCATTCTCACCATCACACATTAAGGAAAAATAAATCCAAAAACAAACTAAAAAGCTTAAAACGACAAAAGACTAAGGAAATGGTTATCTAGTACATATAGTACACTTCACTTCGTCAGTTTATGAAACTCGGGTTGACATTTTAAATAGCAATTTAGATCACACTAAATTGACCAAACATTTTGGCGACGTTGCTGGGGAAGTGAAATTAGGTAGCCAATTTCTAAAAAAAAATATAAAAACAAGAAAATTTCAAGGAAGGAAAATTGATAACTTCTCAAAGTATGCTCTCCTCTTGCGCTTAGTGTGATCTGGAGGATCAGAAAAGAGAAAGTTATTGGTTTAATAGTTTCTTGAGTATGCTCTATTTTTACACCTAGAGTGACCTGGAAGATCAGAAAGAGAATTATTAACCTGACTTGAAGAAAAATAAAAAATGACATGCATAGAGCAAGAGATTCTAGGGGAAGGTTTTTAGCTAGAGCCAAGAGTTCGATTTTTACAACTCCATCCACTTCAAGGAATAGACAAGAGACACCTCCATCATCTCCAACTCACACTCCTAGCCCTAGGATTCCTGGAATTCAAGAGGCAGTAGTAGACTCTCCCACACCATCCATCGAATCTGAATTAGGAAGAGATCCTTTCCTTCCTTCTACATGGAGACAAATTGTAATTGAAGAAGTAGAATCACCTGAGGAAGGAGAGGGAGAAATTCCTCCTCATTCACCCTTGGTAGAGGAACCAGAGGACTCTGAAGTCTCTGAGGAAACTACCATGAC
>APFE031475552.1:8731-25071 GCA_000404065.3 Pinus taeda
TCTTTTAATTATACTCTGAAATGGATGGGATAATGGACAATCAAATGGTTAAAAGGTATCCCTGTCGAAACTATGAACGTTTGCTGGCAGCAGAGGCTCTACCTATGACAAAGGAGTCATTAAAAAGGATAAGTTGGGAAGGTTCTTTTTTTTATCATTATCAACCAATAGGGGCCAATTTAAAACTTAGAATTTATTTAATTTTAACAAGAGAAGAAATTAGCAAAAATAGCTCTTATTAGATTCAGAATGTATGTATACCTAGTTATATTAGAATTTTCCTCTTTGATAAGATTTCTATATAAAGAAAGTCTAAGTATTTCAACATTTCTCAGAGATAACTGTTTCTCCCAGTGAATCGCCAATTGTTTGCTATACAACAACCCCCCATTTCATAAAATTTTACCTTCAACTATAATATGAAATGGGTCCCTTTTAGATTTATGAATAAAATTGGTATCAAATCACCATTTCTCAAAAGGTCTGAAAAGAACAATACATTATAAACCTTTTGAATGAACATAAATCGGTCTTATAAAATAAATGAATAATTCTTTATTATTGCGATAAAGCGATCGCAAGATCGCATATCGCAATAACAAAGGATGCATAACAAAAAGACCCATTGGTTTGCCCCAATCAGACAAGTGAATAACTATCGGATATTGGGAAAGGTAAGCGATTATAACAAAAGGTCCTCTATTTTTGCTTCGATGCGATATCGCTATCAGCGATCGGGGAATATAGCATACACACAACAAAAGGCACCCTTATAAAACTCCCGATGTGAATTAACTTTATCACTATCGACGATCGGGGATTTTGCAATGACACAAATGTAACTCCTCGAGCATTCCTCCGATTTCCGATTGCGATAAAGCTAAGCGCGAATTTCAAAAAATATTGAAAAGGCTTGAGTATATTATGTTAAATTATTATTAAAAGCCTTTCTATTCCCGATAGCGATTCACTTGTGATTAACTGCCAAAAAATCAAAGCCACGCTTAAATGAATTGTTCGGCGAATAAACGACATGATGAGCATTTAAATGATTGACATGATTAAATGGCCAATTAATGGAGCAGTTATGCCAAAATCTCTTCAGAGATTGTATCCGCGACAGTATTATTTTAATCCTTCATTATTCATTGATTGATATAACTCTTTCATACTTGGTTTGCACCACCTATTCTCTACATTACGTTCATTTTATCTCCTGCGCAGAGCTCCTCCGAAGCAGCAAATTTAGGCCAAATGGGGAAGAAATCCAAAAGATTTGGAGCAGCTTCAGCTCCTGCAGTGACAGGACAATCTACTGCCGATCCAGGACCAACTAAAAAAGGATTGATCTCAGACACTACCTGTCTTGGACTCGGCAATACTAGCCGGCAAAGCATCTATAATCTAGTTGAAGCCGAAGAGCCTGAAGCGGCATCAGTACAAGCTACAGCAGGTTCAAACCGAAAGTTCGAGGCTACCCTAAAGGATTTAGCCGATTCCTACTTACACCGAATAGCGGCTTGAGAGAAAATTCTTCCATATACAGATGTAGTGAGGTGGGCAGTTGAGGAAATTCCTGTTACGAATAAAACATTCTGCACAATTGACGGGAGAGTCTTCGGTTCGTTTCAACCTAATGATTTGAGACAAATGCACCATTTGCCTGAACCACAGAAGAAGTATAACAAAGCATTTCTGGAGAAGTTCAGAGATGAAAATGAAACTAAATCAGCACCTATTCAGGAATGGAGACAGAACCCCGCAAGACACAAGCATGAGTCCTCGGGTAAGTACTCTATCGATTCATTATGTTCTCCTTATTGTTACGCTGGGGCAATGATGTGTAGGATTTGGGGATTGCTTGATTCCTCAAAATTCTCAATAGAAATGGTTCCTTTAATGGAAGCATCAGTCAATAGTGAGATAATGGATTGGGGAAATATATTATCTAATAAGTTAGCCACTGCTATTCTTGAGTTCAGAAATAAAATTCTCATTACCGATAGGTCTATTCCTCCATTTTATTATAGTGCCTACATCTTAGATACTCTTTGTTTTAACTCCGAATTTCCTGTGCTGGGGTGGAGATGGACTCCACAAGACCCCATGCCGATTCATATCTATCAACAGAAGTTGTGGAAAGCCCATTATAAAGCCCACCTGTATCAAGTTTGTAATGGTTTTATGTTGCCCATTTACTATGCAATTTTTGACAAGCCTGCTCCAAAGATTTCCTCACAAGCAGGGATTGACTTAACTGCCCTAGGAAACTGGTTCGGAGAGGATAAATTTACATATATAAGAGTTTTCGGCAGCCTTTCCAAGCCTCATGTTCTTCCCTTGTACATACCCGACAAACTATTGGCTAGAGAAATATCATATCAGATTACGTCCGCAGGAGCAACCAAGACTCTGAGGAATTCAAAGAAGCAAGTTTGGCCTCCTTTTCCTCTAAGGTGTGGTGTTTACACTCTGCATGACTATAAGCATGCAGAGAAAGAAGCTAAAAAGATAAATATACTTAATCTCGCCACTCTTCCTAATAGATGATTTGACCTAAGAAAAATCGTCTATAATGTACTTGAACAGGCAAAACTCACAAAGTTTGAACATAAAGAAGATGAGTTTGATGACCTATTTTACTCGGTGGAGTCATTATTTCAGGTTCAAACACAAGCTAAAATGATATATCATGACGAAGGGTTAGTGGAATTCAACAAACTCAGAGAGCAGAGGTTGCAAACTCTGCCTCTAGATTTACTAGTTACTGCCCCGATGACACAATCAAGTGAGCTTGAACAACGACTTACCGACGAACCTCCTGCTACATCAAATTTTTATGAAGAAGTCCAAAGAAAAGAGTAGGAGGAAGTCCAGAGGAAAGAGCAGGAGGAAGTCCAAAGGAAAGAACAGGAGGAAGCGTGAAGGAAAGAGCAAGAGAAAATACATGAGGAGGAACAGAAAAAAGAGTAGGATAAGAGCAACAAGGATGTGAATGTCGATACCCAGATTGATTCGAAATTGCTCAAAGAATGGCAGCAATTCGACTCCATCATAAGCAATCTGGAAAGCTCAAAAGATGTTGATACACCCAAAGCGATAGATACACAGGATACAACGTCAAAAAAGGTTCCAAGTGAAGGAACCAGCGGCCTACCCCCTAGTACAGACTTAGAAATAATTTTGAAAGATCCTTCAGATCAAATAATTTTGCAGGTGGAGGATATGCCTCCATTGGATGTCTTTTATATCCCAAAACACAGGGTCGTAGTAAAGTGTTAGCGGAAAAGGAGAAGGATTGATCAACCTTCCATGTTCCCAGAACAAATAGAGACAACCAACGTAGTCTGGAAAGAGGAGTTCGATCCTTCCGATGACCTAACAAAGATGTCCCAGTATGTCAGAGCCTATTCGGTGGCCACCATGGCCAAGGCATCGGAAGTGAGTAATTTGCTAAAAGAAAAAGACCAGGCAATTATTTTGTTACAAACACAGCTGTTGGAGGCACAACAGAAAGTTGAACAATTAGAACAGCAATTGTCAACACAACAATAGTTAAATAATCAACTAAATAAGTAGCTACTTGAAGAAAAATAGAGGGTAGATTCAAGCGTGATTCAAAGGCAGAAAGAATTATCAGAAGCGTTGGTAAAATTGAAGACGATGAATGAACTAATGGTGAAGACAAAAGATGAGCATATTGCTCGATTATCACTTCAAATAGAGAAGCTCAAGAGTCTTCTGCAACCTGCCGATTTCATAATAGAAGCGCTACAGATTAATAAGGCACTGGTAACACAAATAAGACTATTGTGTCATAAAATTTCTCAAGTTGAGCCCCTTTGTGACATAACAGCATCAATAATCGATAAATCAGTTGATGCTAGACATGACTTAGAGCAGACCGATGAGACCTTAACATATTTTCTTACTTGGCAAGACACTAGTGAGGGACAGGCAGCAAATTTTCCCAAAATCCTAGAATCACATAAAGGAATCCTATTCTTGAAATGGCAGTCCCAGTTGATGAAGGCAGAGAGAGAAGTTTCTAGATGAAAATTATCCACAAGTAATTTGATTGAATTAATTAACAATACTCTCTATTTATCTAATATGATTTCGCAATGTACACCAGGTAAGTTGCTATCGGCTAAAACATTAGAGCAATCATGTTATTAGGAGTTGGAAAAGAACGGAAGGTTAATTGCAGGTATTCAAAGTTTAACTTGGGACACCTATTGGTTGTTCCTAGTAAAACCATACAGCCAGAGAGCCACCCTCAAGTGTCTAACAGATGCAATAAGGTGTATCATTCCCGATATACACGATGCCACATACTCGGCTCAGCTCCATTCTCGTCTTAGCCGCCCTCAAGAAGTGGAACTGATGCTAGCAATATGCCGACTCAGATCAAAGGGAAAACAAGCAGAGTGATGAATCATGCTGCCGCCTATCAATTTGCTATGGAGAAGATATTCAAGATCCAATTGTACCAATTAAATAGCATTTTATTTTTGTAGTTAGTTAGTTTAATTAAGTATTTATAGACCCTTTCATGCATTTAGAAAGGGTCCTCAGTTTTTGTATAAGACTCAAACCTGAAGTTGCACTACTGTACTTTAGGTATATTTTTTATAAAGACTAGGCCAATTATTCCAATTTTTGACAACGAAGCTTTTATGTGGATGTGTACTACTGCCTTTATATGAAAGTATCTCTGAATTGAAAGAAGGAATTCGAATTGCGATTAATATTGGGAATGATTTGCAGCACATATGGTAATACTATCTATGTTCTGAATTCATTCTTTTTATGTGAATTGTTATTTGATTACTCTTGCTATTATTGAATATATGCATGTGTTTCAACAACATTCTTTATATTTTCCACTATTGGATGTTTACAGGATGCTTTTCTTTTAGTCATACATGTATCAGTAATATATAAAAGACAAGTGTAACAATGTTTTATTAATTACTTTGTTCAACTATTTGAACAAAGCAATTATTATATGAATGAATGTCTATGCTTATCAAATAGAGTCATCTATATGCTTATTTATGAATAGAGATTATCAAACTTTGCAGCTAAGAATAGAAATTTCCAGGGATAGAATAGTTATTTGTATTTTCGCTTTTTAGATTAAGTCATCCATCCATTATCACTTATTAGAAAACCAGTCACTCATCCATCCCCTTTTTATTCGTCATTGGGAAACTTGTCCCATTATCTCCAGTCAGAGCCACCATACCAAATGGAAAAGGAGCTACATTAAGGTCCGGACCGGATGGTTTTCCCCGATGTTGTTGCAACGATTTTCGAGGCATTAACAAGTTGTAAGCGAAAAAAGACTGGAAGCTAAGGGAGTTCAGAAGGAGCAGTGGCAACAACCCAATAAATCTCTAAAAGGCAAAGGGGCGTCATTAAGAACTCAGAAACTTCCTCTTGAAACTTGTTCAAAGCTCTAAGTGATTGGGAAATGGAAACAAAAGTGACTCCCTAGACTATTGTGGTCGAGCCTCGGGAAAGAGGAGAAGAAGAAGTAGCGGAAAATAGCCCAAAAGAGTTAGGAGGTGAAATTTCCCCTCCAAAGTAAACCCCTATCCCTAAAGCTCCTCCGAGTAGTTTGCACAAAGATTTGGATCAGGTGGTAACACGAAACTTATCCCAAAATCTAACTTGGGCTGATGAGTGCAGCAGCCAAGAAACTGACTCCAATAAGAAAGCTAGAAGACCAAACAAAAGGACTCATAAAGAAAGGGAAGCATAAATAAATAAGAAGTTTGGGAATCAAATAGTCATTTCAAATTTGTTGAAAGGGAAAAAATCGAACAAGGATGGTAAGGATGGTGGTCGCTCTTCCCCCACCCTTAAATAATGAAATTTATATCCTGGAACATAAGGGGACTAGGAACCCCTACAAAAATCCTAGCAGTCAAGGACTTAATTAGATAAGAATCTCCAGTAATAGTATTTGTTCAAGAAACCAAGTTAGAAGAACCGAAAACTTTGAACGCAATAGGAAAATTTTGGAGAGACAGTGCGGGGTCACTGCAGCCTTCAAGGGGAGCTTCAAGAGGATTAGGAATATTTTGGTTGAACAACAAATTTACCCTAATAGAGGAAATTAAGACAAAATCTGGGATAATGGCTCTTTTGGAAGAAAAGGAGATAGGGAATAGAATCCCCTTCATAAACATCTATGGCCTAGTTCTTCACAGCAACAAGGCAGAGTTTTGGTCCTCTTTAGAGGATTTAGAGGAAAGGAACCTCCATATTAATAGTGTAATGGGAGGAGACTTTAATACAATCCTGAATGCTTCATAAAAAAGAAGTGGAGCTTCAATTAGGGATTACTTCCAAGATAGAATGGAGGAAATCTTGGTTCACTAGGATCTAATCGATATCAAATAGAAGTCTGGCAATTACACTTGGTAGAATAGAAGGGTCAATGATCATTTCATTGCTACTCATTTAGACAGGTTCTTGCTACACAACAATTTGCTCCTTAACGGCCTAGATTGTTCCTCATCTATAGAACCTCTTGGAGACTCAGATCATCGCCCCATTATGATCTCCATGGAAAAGGTAGAAAACCTCGGGTAGTTTCCATTTAAATTTAATGCAGATTGGTGCCTAGATGAAAAGGTCGGGAATATGATAAATCAATCTTGGACCAGAAAAATACAAGGCTCCCCCAACTTTATTTGGGAATCCAAGCTAAAAAATGTCAAGACGGATCTAAGGAAATGGCTCAAAGAAAACTATCAGTGCCGAGGGGAAAAAAGGAAAGAAAAAGTCCAAGAATTAGAAGAACACTATAATATGATGGATAAAAGTCACATTGAAGAGTCACATATTCAAAAAGAAAAAGACTTCTCCTCTTAGATTTTCGATCTAAGTAGGCAAGAGGAAAATTTGAGGAGGTTCAAGTCCCGTAGTATATGGTTGAAAGCTAGAGACTCAAATACTTCTTATTTCCACAAACAAGCAATGGCTCGTGAGAACAGGAATTGTATCAAGGAAATAAGGGTGGCAGGTGGGTATACAATCAGCTCCTCACCATAAATTAAACAAGAGGCATTCATTCATTTCAATTCTCTCCTCAATCTGGTGTGCACCCCTTTGGTTGGGGCCTTTGAATTCCTTCGGGCCCTTGCCCATGTTGTCTCTTCGCTCTCTGATGTGTCGCTTTCTAATGTAATTCAAGAAGAAGTTCACAATGCTATTTAGAATATGTAACTTGAGAAGGCTCCAGGACCAGATGATTTTTCTATCATCTTTTATCATTTATTCTGGAATGTTATTAAAAAATATCTAATTAGAATGTTGAACTACACCAGGGTTAAAAAGAAGTTGGGGGGTAGCACCAATTTTTCCTTTCTTGCTCTGATTCCAAAAGAAGACAATCCTACCACCTTCTCCAGATTTCGTCATATCTCTTTCTGCAAATCCTCCTATAAAATATTGATGAAAATAATTTCCAACAGGATTAACCCTTACTTCCCTCCATTATTTCTGAGAACCAGGGTGGGTTTATGCAACATAAAAATATTATGGATAATATCATCCTGGTACAGGAAGCTATGCACTCAAGCAATGAAGAGGGAGAAGCTAGAATGGTTATCAAAATGGACATGGAAAATGTGTTTGATTGAGTAAACCACTCATTCCTCTTCCTTGTCATGGAGAAATTAGGATTTAATATTGATTTCATCTCTTAGACCAAAGTTTGTAGTGGATATCCTTGGATTTCTCTTCTTATCAACGGGCACCTTGGGCCCTTCTTTGCTGCTTCTAGTGGGTTGTGTCAAGGATGTCCCCTTTCCCCCCTACTTTATATAATCATGGTTGAGTCTCTCAGTTGCAACCTTGAGGTTGGGTGGCTAGATGGATCCCTTCTAGGGCTCAGTATTGCAAGAAATGTCAGAGGAATCAATCACTCCTAGTTTGCAGACGATACCCTCCTAATTGGTGGAGTCTTTGTAGTGATTGCATCAAGATTCAAAAAAATCTTAGATGGGTTCCTTCTTCACCCTGGGGGTATGATCAATAATTTGAAATGTCAGTTAATTGGTTGGAATTGTCAAGGGGGCTCGATGAATGCAATTGGTCGATTTATTGGAATTTCGCTAGATCTCCACCGCTCTTCATTTAAATATCTTGGAATTCCAATCTCCCTAAAACAATCACCTGTGGAAGAATGGGGGAATGTTATTCAAAAAATTAGGAACAGAGTGCAGTCTTGGGGTGTTAGATGGCTCAACCTGGTAGGGGGGTTACTCTCATTAAATCGGTGCTTTCCTCCCTTCCAATTTATTTGGGAACATGCCTCTTAACACCAGACTACATCAATCAACAAATAGGAAAACTTATCAAGAAATTTTTATGGCATGGAGGAAAGGGTAACGAGCATAAATTCTATCTGGTAAATTGGAATTTGGTCAAAAAACCTAAGAAATTGGTAGGACTCGCAATAAGGAACATTGAACTAATGAACCTAGAGTTGGGGGGAAAATGGTATGGAGGCTCCTTTCAGACTTTGATCAGTGGTGGAAAAAAGCCTTTATTAGAAAATATTTCCATAAAATCCATCTCACTAGACCAAAGAATGAATCCTGGGAAAAGAAAGGATAAAAAATATGGATATTATGCAAAGCCTCATCCCCTCTCATCATGAATCACCTTTGTTGGTATCCTGGAAATGGGATACACATTCAGTTTGGAACTGATTGTGCAAAAGGTATAGACCCAGGTCTCTCTGGATAGCTGGTTGAGCCTGGGATCTCTCATCTAGCGGACATCCCTTATTGGGACGACCAAGACATGTGGAGTGGGTGGTGCTCTCCAGAATTACCTAATCATCTCCAATTTTAGTGGAATCTTCTGATCGAAAGCCTCTATGGGTTTTCTCCTATAATCACGAGTAAATTGGACAGACGTCTTTAGTTGGGTTGGAAATCAAAAAAGTATTGCGTCAAGGATGGCTATGCCCTTTTATCCAATCCTGCACCCTCCCTTCATTCCTCCTCTCTATGGGGGGGAATTTGGAATGGTGATGGTCTTCCTAAGATAAACATTTTCTGTTGGGAACTAGTCCATGAGAAAATTCTGAAAGCTAAGAATTTAAAAAAGAGGAAAATTAATGGTCCATCTAGAATGTTTTGTGCGGCAAAGTGGAGGAATCAATTAAGCATTTGTTTTGTTCCTTCCCCTTCTCGCTGGAAGTTTGAAACTATTCTCTTGCTCCAATGGCCCTTGTCCCCCAAAATTGTGGATGACTAGAGCGACATGTTTATTCATTAGGGAAATAAAATGCCTTTCTCTCCAAATACTTTGCTCTAGCGATGTTGGATGGCATTCCCTAAATACATGTGTTGGTCGATATGGTTGTGTCGTAATCAGGCTATCTTTCAAAATCAACGTTAAAGTTCGAAAAAGGATGTGATTAAAGGTGTGATGCTGCTTTTCGATGTCATCTCTTCTCGGGGATTCGATGACTCGAACATGAAATATTTGTCTAGTTCCGAAAAGAGCTGGCTCAGGCTTGCCCATCCCACCCTAAAATCCGCATGTTTAAGATCCAATAAAATCTCGAATTTATGTATTATATTGAAAGGAGATGATTTCATTGAATGGAAAAGGGAAGTCGACAACAGCTAATTGTATTTTGATGGTGCATTGAAAGGTAACCCCTGGGAGACTGGAGCGCGAGGGGTAATAATCAACCTCAAAGAAAAAACAAAAGTAAAATATGTGCGGGGACTCGGGGTCCAATAACCAGGCGGAGGCTTTAACACTCTGGCAAGGAGTTAAAATATGCTTGGATAATGGTGTCAAAACTTTGAATATAGTGGGAGACTCCAAGTTGATCATTCAAAAATGTATTAGGATTATCGAGAATGTCACTTAGCTAGAAGAAGAAACTTCCTCAATCATGGTAAGAATAATATATCTATTAAAAAAAATTGATAAAGTTACAATGTTCGATGTGTTGCGAGCCAACAACCAGTTGGCAGACATTTAAGCAAATGTGGGGGTTCTATTAGGACTTGGTAGAATATGCATAAATCTCCACACTTCATTATGTCCCATCCCCTAATCAAAAGATTTAGGACGACGATGTATGTTAGGGGTACGGGAAAATATGGATGGCATAGGAATTGATAAGACCCTGCACTGTTTTTTATTTATGAAAGGCAGCCAAGGGAGAAATATCGGGATGGATCAGGTCGTTATATACCTCAACTGGCTCCAGTCAATTAATCATAAGATATTCATATTACAGAAGCGTCTTACTGCAAAAATGTCATCAGCAAGGAATTGTAGTGGGGGTGGTTCTGGTCCTGGAAGCTCGAGGTCTGGCCATGGCACGGGGCACGTCAGTGTTCAGAGCCTAGTTGAGGGCTACTTCAAGCAAGTGATAAAGGAAATCATTAAAGAACTAAATGAAAACATGGCGGTAATTTACGCCCAATTGTTCGGGTTGGGAAAAGATTGGGAGCTTATGCAGAAAACAATGGAAGGTTTGTATGTGGATGTTCTGAGCATCCAACAGACAACATAGAAATCAAGGTGGAGATAGCCACGGTGGGAGTTTTAAAGGAGGTGTTTGTTGTTGGGAATTCATCAGTCGCCAATGTTGATTATGTCGAGGAGGCTGTTGTGAGGGTTCTGGTAGAAGAAGAAGATTTTGTTGATGTCGCTGCTGTGAGGGCCAAGGAAGAAGAGGAGATCGAACTGGAGGACCTAAACACGTAAGTGGGCAAGCCTGTGGGTGATGACGCTGAGACTGGAAGTAGCTGATAGTATCTAATTTATTTACATATATGTAATTTCATTGTATAGTCTATAATGGAACTTTTTGGAGAATATATAGCTACAATATTTCCAATAGAATATATGTAAATAATAGGGATAGTGAGAAGGTCCATACTCAATGTAATGAAATGAAAGGTGTAGATAGAACAAGTTCATTTTTTGTAAGGGACCTGGCCTGTTTCCAGTTAGTTTATTGAAAATTCTATCCATTTAAATAAAAAAAAAACCTATAGATCTACATACATTCTCAATTGAAATACTTTAGGCGTGCATGTTGTGAAAAGCAAATTATTTGGCTTGCTTCCTCGCCATGGTACATTTCCTACCTTAGGTGAAGTCTTATCAATTTCCATGGGATAATAGACCATCAAGTGTATTTATATGGAAGCACGCTAAAATTTGTTTAAAGGGAGAATGACCACCTTGCCTAACCTAGCCCAAGTTTCCCTCTCATATACAAACCCCAAGTAGACAAAGTTGAGGAAATTTCTTTCACTTTCTCTCAAAAGTTGACTTGTGCCTAATAAATGTACTCCATTGATAAACATCGTGTCTTTAAGTTAATATAGGCATACGTTCCTCCTTACTATTGCTAACCCTTACTAAGGTAACAACTAATATCCAATCTATAGCCAGCTAACCAAAAGTAGTTTAATCTCATACTTTAAGGAGCTCCATAAACTCTTGGTGACAATAAAATAAAAACAATTAAAATGAATAAAATAATGGATAACCTTGGTGGGTTACCTTCCTCCTCAAGGTAAGAAGTAGATTATAGACTTGTTCTCTGAGAATCTATTTCTCTGACACTAAACAATTGGCCATTGACAGTGAGAAGAAAGAACTGAGTCATGGAGATTTGGGAAGCCTACTTTAAAGTGATTTAGAGTAACTTGACAAGTCTACCATCTTGACCTTGTCCAGGTCTCAAATGTCAAGGCAGAGAAATCAAAAATAAAATAAAGCAATTAAAATGACAAAATTAATGGATAACTTTGTTGGGTTACCTTCTTCCTCATGGTAAGAAACAAATTGTTGGCTTGGTCTTTGAGAATCTGTTTCTATGACACCGAATGCTCAGTCATCACCAATGAAAAAACAAACATGAGTCTTGGATATTTGAAAAACCTACCCTAAGTGTTTCAAAGTAACTTAATATGTCTAACATCTTAGATGCCCTTAGAAAGGACATCTTGTGAATTTTGTATGATGCCTTGGATTGGTAAAACCATTAATACTAATATCATATGTTATAGATTTAAAACCTTTAATTAGAGATACCTCATTCTTATCCAATGCCTCAAAGGTAAAGCTAAAAAAATTTGTAATGGTTATTCTTAACAAGACAATATAATCTAGACTCCCATAAGAAGGTGTATAATTTATCCACGTGCCATGGGAACTTGCCTTCAAGGTACTTGAGAATACCGCTAATCAAACCAAACATTGCTTCAAACATTTAAGTAACAAGTACTAGGTGATACTATAATTATATTTATATCTGCATTCTCAACAATTCCACCAAATCGAATACATATACTCATTATGTAGCATAGTTTTTTTTTTTTTTTTTTTTTTTTTTTTTTTAAAGACTTAACTTTTTATTAAGAGAGTAAAAAGTTACATATTCCAGTTTTCAAAACGAACCACCAGAGGGTGGATCCACAGTCTGAGTAATTCTTCCCGAAACATAGAAACTGGGGAAAAACAGAGTATGTGAGGGACCCAAAGGTCGTCCTCCAAATATCAGAAAAAACAGCAAAGAAAGGATGCAGACAGTGTAACATATCTGCTGCTGTTAACAAAAAAGGTCTTCCAATCCTGTGCACAGGATCCACGATTATACATCTTTGTACCCCATCAAATATAAAAAAGAGACACAGTGACCTCCTTCGAAGAAGGAAAACAACCACGAAGAACATATTACTGTTATATATGGTCCCGACATAATGGAATGATATAAAAGACAGCTACAGCAAAGCGATTGAAGATGAGTGTTGACGCCGTCGGGGAGCATATTATGTAGCATAGTTACATTCGAACTTGAAATAAATTAATATTTGAAACAGATGGGTATTTAAACACTCTCAAGAATGCCTTATCAGCTTTGTAATAAGGCCTAAATCTATTATCCAATAGAATTTGCCTTTGTCTGAACATGTTATGTTTTGGAGCTTTTTTGGAATTTGGTTATTTTTTTTGGGCCAAAGCTTAACTTTTGTCGTTTAAAATTGGTTTTTGACTACATATATGGATTCAATACCCTGAAAAACCCTTGGGTCACTCGTATTGTAGAGAGTTTACAATTTAAACTTATGATTCTAAGAAATCCTTGTTGGATTATGAGTAAATTAGACCAGGAAATACCCAAAAACCCTCCAAAACACAGAATCGATAGAATACTGCATAAAATCTTAAATAAATAATTTTAAATATTTACTATAAAAGTAGTTGTTGTGGAGGTAAATCCCCTCTATGGACAGAGGCGATCTCTACTAGCCCAAATTGGGTCTAGCAAAAATCATACAACGCTATCACGCAAGTTCCTAATTGCAAATAAAAGACCGATGATGAGGGCCTACCTGGATTCCAACGCTAGTGCTTGTAGAAGAGTTGATGCTCCCATTCCTTTGCTCCGACCGGTCACGATCCCCACGATCTCCATGAATGGAAACCTGCACATGTAAAGAACGATACAAACATAAGCATAAAATCCAATAGATGCAACTATATATCAGTCAGAAAGGATATAAATCATCATCATTACAAAGAACAATAAGAGTGGAAACATAATAATAGTCGTCTATTAATGATAAACAAGGAAGAATACAACCATAGTTCTGACGTCAAATCCTCCTTTGGCTGGGTGATCAGTAGCACATTTCTTGCAAAGCTTTTTGGGAATGGGAACAAGCCTCTCTCTCCTTGGTTATTTGGACAAGAATCTCCTTACTTTAGATTTAGCCTTATGGGAATGAAGAAGGCTTCTTGCAGCATGAACTTGACAATTCTCAATCTTTGGAACTAGCTTGCCTAAGGAAAAAGGACAAGCTTTTATAGATAGAAGAGGAGGAGCTAGGATCATCCACAATATTTATGGGATTGGCTTTATCACTAAGAAGCTTCCATGAGAGGTGGCAAACCACTTCCCCTCTATGGAGTTTCGAAGCCAAACCAAACCAACTCAAGATAGATTCAGTCTAGGAGTTGGTTAGGATGAATCTCTGATTGTTGGTTTGTTAAAAACACTACCCATTTTGGCTGGTGCGAGTGTGACTCTATGACAAAGTGCCAGCGGGCGCGCCCTCTTTGGAGGATTTCCCCCATTGGCGCGAGTGATGCACAGTGAAACTGCACCAATGGAAAAAGGGTTGTTTTTATGGGTTTTTTGCAGGAGATGTCTTCAGGGAAAATGAAGTTCATACTTAGGGGAATACAATGCAAGTGTTTCCAGGTCATGTCACTTCTCACAGGTCCCAGAATGAGTCCTCCAAGGTGCGGGAGAAGGGGTAACAGGGACGGTGACAAATTGCTGTGTAACAGATGCCCCCTAAAGCATGAGGCCCGAGAAAGAGAGAGGGGTGAAATGCTTTACAAGAACATGGCCAACCGAAAAACACTGTCGATGGAGAACCTGCGTAGAGAAGTACAACTGATATCTCAAGTACATGATATATGTGGTATGGGCACAACCATCCATAGTAGAGTACATAAAAATCTAGATCCAAGGTATGGACGCAGCCATCCAGTGAGGATCGATAAATAGACTCAGGCATGGTCACAACCATCCAATGAATGAGTCATGTAATAATCACAATAATCCACAAAATCGCAACCTGGATCCCAAGAGACAAAATCCGGGGTCTTGCGCTCCATCTCGACCCGAACAAAGTACAAGTTCAAGCATGCGAATGTAGGAGTCGAAGTCAAACATGTAGGAACATCGTCTGGCTACCAGTCAATGATGAAAACTGTTAACAGACGCGAGAGGTACCACCAATAATGACAATGGCCCTAAAGGTACTATAGGTACAATCTACGGCGTGTGAATCAATGAGACGACGTCGAACACCCGTAGAATCATTCGATCGAAGGCCAATGATGAAAACCTCGCATCGAACAAAAAGAACCTGCCATTGAGGCATGCAGGCTCCAAGGCACCTAAAGGGAGTCTCTAGGTCAACTTCCTGGATAATGAGCTGAAGTTGACAGGAAGCGACCTTGATCGAAGGTGGGCCATAGTGTTTCCCACATCATCAACACGAGACAAAGGAGGATAATGTGTTTTGTGAATCAGGATTATGTGAGTTATCAGAGGGAGGTTGGTATTTCGTAGAGGTCAACTTCTCTTGAACATATCGGCAACACGACAGTGGACTTGGCAGTATTTGACATCAAATGATCAGAGGTCATGGTGACAAGGCAACGAGTAGATGAGAGGTCAAACATGATCACCTAAACCCACGGAAGCAAGTGAAAATGAGATGAGATGTCCCCACCCAGACACGAATGCAGACAAGTGCCATGTTCAAGAGTGACATACTGCCAACACGACAATGATTCTGGTTCCATTTTCCCCACCATTTTTGGTGAGTACCCCGGTTATTTTTTATGACAAGCTTGACGGGGATAGCATATGCTTGTAAAGCGTCATTTCGACGAAATCCGATGTCATTAAGTTTTAACGAGTCTAACAAAGGAAGAACTCAGCGTCTTTTAATGTTTAGAGAGTTTGAAAAGACAGCAGAAAAGTAAACTCCAGGGGTGTCCTTTTTCGTAAAGTTGGGTCTCTCGAGCCCGAAAAAGTATAAAACAATGCTCAAAAGAACTGCCCGACCATTACGATCAAGGAGTAATTTTCATTATTAGTGATCTCGACCTGAAAAAAGTAAAAAAGTGATCGAAACCACGTCGTTTCATAACCGTTAACGAACCTGAAACGAAAAAGGCCCGACGATCTTTTCATCTTTACACGATCGGAAAAGAGTTTAAAGACAACCGCCTCTTACTTACGTTTAATGAGTCAAGAGGAATAACTCGACAATCTTTTCATATTTAGACGGCCAGAAAAGAGCTGAAAGCAGATCTCCATTTTTATTCTCTTTAACGAGTCAAAAGGGAAAAAATACTCGGCAATCTTTTCATATTTTACGAGTCAGAAAAGAGCTTTAAAGGTAACTCGTCCTAGAGGAACGAGTGGTATAAAGGGTAGCAACTGGTTCCCGCAATGGTGGAACTGCTCAAAACATGTAATGGTCAAGAGGCTGGCTAACAAAACCACTCTTAACTGCGGTCCCTCAGGAAAGGAAAACAAGCAAGTGAAAGCATATGATCGGCCAAAGAGATGGTGGCGATGGGATGAAAACAACCATGGCTCGTCTAACAAAATTTAGTGGATAAAGATGGCAATCACGAGATGTACATCGGGGATGGGTTCATTTTTACACAAGCTTGAACCATGGAGAACTCTACTTGGAGTCGGTTTCATGTTTACACAAGCTTGAAATGAAAAACTATGC
>APFE031475552.1:52576-122849 GCA_000404065.3 Pinus taeda
GAAGCCAAACCAAACCAACTCAAGATAGATTCAGTCCAGGAGTTGGTTAGGATGAATCTTCGGCTGTTGGTTTGTTAAAAACACTACCCATTTTGGCTGGCGTGAATGCGACTTTGTGACAAAGTGCCAGCTGGCACGCCCTCTTTGGAGGATTTCCCCCATTGGCTCGAGTGATGCACAGTGAAACCACACCAATGGAGAAAGGGTTGTTTTTATGGGTTTTTTGCAGGAGATGTCTTCAGGGCAAATGAAGTTCATACTCAGGGGAATATAATGCAAGTGTTTCCAGGTCATGTCACTTCTCACAGGTCCTGGAATGAGTCCTCCAAGGTGTGGGAGAAGGGGTAACAGGGACGGTGACAAATTGTTGTGTAACAATAGTTATTACAAATAACTTATGTTGCACTGGCCTTTGGGAATGGGGGGGGGGGGTGGGTGGCGCGGGGACGAGGGGACAAGTTTTTGGTACGACTTGAGCACACCCCTAAATTTTCCACGGGATGAAAATAATACATATATATTATTATTTTAAAATTCACCATGTACGTAAAGATAAATCATAAATAATGAATCCTCATTGCAATAAAAATATAAATATTGAACTAGCTAAGAAACCCTAAATTTATATTAATAATTACAAAACCAAATACATAATCTCAAATCTCAAATTCAAGTTGAAGTTTTTAGTTGAAGGATGATGAGTCAATAGCAGTGTTGAGAAAGTGAACTATTCTCCTAGTGTGACACATGGTAGTTAGTCGGAGGGTACCATGTCTATGACGATCCAAATGGCCTAGTTCTAAAACACTAACTCTTGCTACTTTGAACTTTCAAAGACCTAATTTGTCTTGCCATAAATGTCAAATCAAAAACCTAGTTTGAATTACTAAAGCTAGTTGTCTTTCTTGCTATTTTTGGTCAAATCCAAAAGCAGATTCAGTTTTACTATTCTTGGTTAACATTCTTACACATGATTATTATCCCAGTTGGAAAGCATGCTAATTTTGTCAAAATCAAACCTTGGCTCAAGTTCCAAATATTGCCAATCTCAACACCTAAATCAACCCTGTGTTGTTAGATTTGTCAAATAAAAGTCAAGTTTGACTATTAAACCACACTACATATTTTCCTAATCCCATGAAAGCAAAAAATGCCTTTCTTACAATCACTGCAACTAATATGGCCAAGATAAACAAGTTCAACTTCCTTGGCATAGTTAACAAAGTTTCAAAGTGTGTTAGAGCCTTAAACATAGTGTGGTTTCTTTACATCAGTTTGAGATGTAAATCATTCTTGAATCCTGGTTTATTATTCTTGAACAATGTAAGTGCAAAGAACAGTTTTGGAAACATCAACCTTAAGAGGAAATGCTTTAAAATGAATCATTGTTGGCGGCATTTAATTCACACAAGAGGTTGCATTTAAAAATAAACATACATACAACCTTCATTGTCTGAGGGAAAAAATATGTGGCTGCTAGGACAACACATAGCAAACCAACAACCCAATAATTCCTTGCAAACAATGCTAAACACAATTCAATAACTTTCCTGTAGGATAGGAGTGGGTTTAGAAACTTGTTAAATGTGCCACATAGGAATAGTCTCAAAGGTATTCTACTTCACCTTCATGACAAAACTAGAAGGTTTTCATCAACAATAAATGTGTCCTTGATTCATGCTACAAGAAGTAAAGGTTGGCAGATTTCTTAATTATTTCTGAACGGATGCAATTTTGAAGCAACAATAGTTATAGGTTGAATTCCAACACTAAGAGTTATTGCTTTAGACAGTTATGTGACAGAGAGCAGAGAAACTAAATGTCAACACTAAACAAGAGTATTTTTAGCAGTTACCTTTGGATGTTAGTATAAACAATTTTTTCACACTAAAATCTCATCCAAAACAGCAAGAAAAATCATCCAAACAAAAAATTAAACCCAGTCAAAATCTGGCATACATACCTTTTTCTTCCTTTGGGACAGCAGAACAATACTTGAAAAGTCCCCAAAATCTGCCTGAAACAGATTTGGAATCGCTTGGAAGTCCCGAGTGAAGTCCCCAAAAAATTGGAGACGTTCCCAACCCCTGTAAAAGTCCCTGGTACGTCGGAATGGCAGGTACGAGGAATTTTTTGGTGGGGACGGTCCCCATGCAACATAAAGAATAACATTTCTTAGTCTTACATTCCAGGGAACCCATTAGTACCTCACCTCAAGTACAATGTCTTATCAAGCTTCCAACGACCACTTTCATTATGTTGTAACTTGGTAAAGAATAAAAACAACATTCTCATCAATTCAAGTTCAATCTTACCAGTCGATAGAAGAGCTCAGTAAAATGTCTAGCTTACTTCTTTCAATATTTCCTCATGGTAATATTGATTTTCCTCATAGGCATTATCAATTCGACCCAGACTACACAACCCTAACCTGCCTTTTTGAGTTTTTTGCGCATATTACTAGTTTATCGAGCAAGTGTTGGTATGCTCTAGTAGATACCATCATGAGCCTGAAAATTACATTGATTCTACAGTGATTTTGAATTGGTCGACGATGTTCCTTTTTGGTTAGAGAGAAATGTGGATCACAACCTTCAACATGTTGAATTGAGCTAGTAACCTTAAAATAAGGGTGTCATATTCTAGCTCCATTAGTATATATTGCATTTATATCCCATATGTACACCTCACAACCAAGTTTTGACCGCGAGAAAAAAATATTTAGGTTTTCACATGTGCTTGCAACCTATAAACAAAAATTCTTGTGCAAAAAAACAATGCTAGTGGCACTTTGTGCAACTTTGAGAGCATCCGTGCCAAAGTTGGAATACTTGTAAATTTGGAGTATTTGATTATCATGTAACTCCAAACGCATTGATTCATGCATCCTCCTATTGTCTGGTGCTTTGATAGAGTGCAGATAAAACCCAAAAGAGATGCCATTAAAAGGAATTTTAATCTTCGTGGTATTTCTAGGTGAAGTTAATAAAACTATGTTCAGTTTTCATCTTATTCATTCATACTTTCCATTCATCTCTTCATTCACACTTCCCATTGTTACTCTCTTTTACATTCCATACTAACTTTTGATGTTGCAGCAATTAGTTAAATACTAGTTAGACATTGAATTAAATTGTGTAATTTTAATGCTTCATTCTCCCACAACGTATGTGTTACTGCTCAAACTAGTAGCGGTCCTAAAAGGGGATCCTTGAAGGGCTAGTACTAGGCTAAGGAGAACAATGGAGTGATAGCCCATTGTCACCATGGCTAAGTCTCCCTTCCCTTTACAAACTTTCACCGATGGGAGGAGACCCGTTATGATGAGGATCACTAAATGGATATACCAATGATAGGGTGAGGGGTGTTTGAGAAATTAATGCTAGCAGAATTAGGGTTAGATTTCTATTTCTTGATAATTACTTGTGAATTATGTTGGCTTCCTTTACTTATTTGTTATATTATCTATAATCAAGAAATTACCAAATTATGTGTGCATGAAGATCACAAAGACACAATACACAAGATGTAGGCACTCTGCCAGTGCAAAACCACTATCTAGGGGAAAACCCAGTCAAAAATATCTTCCTTCAATAGTTTTCCTTGAGACTCTTCAACCTAGACATGGACCTCCTCCACACCAAGTCAGCCTTTCCTTCTTCAATCCAACCTTCGACCTAACAATAACAACACTTTGACCCTAGCAACTTCAACTTGGTAGCTTCATGCAACAACTGGCAGCAACAACGACTTCGACTTTGACAAAGAGAATTTGATCTCCTAAAGCAGTCCACACGAGAGAGAGAGACATCATGAAACTTCGATTTTGTCCTTCCCTTCCTTCTTGACCAAACTCGCACTCATTTTAGCCTCCTTCTTCAACTTCGCACTTTTCCCAACTCTTTCTTGGATATCGAACTTGTGAGATAGAGTATGTCCAAATGAATTCGATTTGCTTCAATATATAGGCTTTTGGTGAGGTCAAATTGCCGAGTTGAGGCCGACTTAGTGTGGAGGTTACATAATTCATCTTTGACTCAAAAAATAATTATGTTTACATCGTTTGAAAGTCCAAGAAGGGTCTCATAAAATATACAATGACTCTAATGACTCATTATTAATCCTAGGAGTCCACAATGGGGTCTTTGAAAAATAAAATGATGACCCAAGCATGAAACCCATGCTTTAATAAGTTATTGTAACAATAATAAAAATTCTTTTGATAAATACATTTTATGAAGACCGAACGTAGTTACATTTTTCAACAAGGTGATCCTAGAATCCTATTCACAAGAGAGGCTCAAATATGTCGCTTGTTTGCTTTGGAGGCGAGGTTTAAATATCTTAAGGAAGGACTTAAGGAGAACTTCAAAGTTTATATTTAGGGTATGTATCTTATAAAGGAGGTTCCTAGACCTTGAAATTCTTGTGAAATTTTGGGTTCCCAGTGATCCTTGAAGAATTACCCTTAATAGTGTATGGGACCACATGGGACCACCTAGACCTAGGGATAGGTCAAGGAGGTAGGGTTTAGCCACCAATGATATGCTTGACCTATTCTGAAGAGATAAAGGGACCAAAGAAAGAATTTTTAATGAAATACAATGTGAGGGTCCCAATGAGGCTTCTGGCCTAAGGAAACCAAGGGAAAGATTTAATCTCAAGGCTACAACTTGAGATATATCAAAATCACACCGTCAAAATCTCTTCAAAATTGGAAGGAACCTAAGAGACACACCAACACGGCAGGGGCCAAGAGATTGAACTTTTTTTATGGGTGGTTTGCAAGATAGATGATGCCCTAGGGGACCTAATGGGCTTGACCTAGAAAAGGAGATGGAGTAGGAAGAAAAAGGATTATGGTGATCACCTTTAGGTGGACCAGCGCCTAATTCTTTGGGGAGATTGGATTCAAGTATAATTATGACTATGGACCTTTGAATTTTCTAGGTCAAGGAGGCCTCAAAGAAAACTTCGCTTAGCACTAGGGCAACAACAAAAGCAACTTGAAAGGATTTATAATTATTTTTGCAAGATAGATGGCTTATCAAGATGAATTTCAGTAATGAAACATCCCTAGGAACATTCATTCATTATACATAGTCCATAGTTTAAGCATTAACTATCCAGAAACAAAATTTCCATAACTTCACATAAGAGATGCAACAAATAAGCCCTAGTATAGTGAAATCCCAACAACAATGTATGTGAAAAAATTATAAAGAAATAATAGCATTAAAATGTACTTACATGTATATGAATATATCCAACCATCCAAAAAATTGCCATTAAGAAGCTGCAAGTGATATGAAAATTATCCAAACATTAAAATTCATTCCATGCTCCAAAAAATCGTCCTCCAAGAAGGATAGAATATCTCTAAAGAGATACAAGTTACAAATCCAAGCGATGATGATAAAATAAATCCTGATCACTTCTATTTATACACTCCTAATGAGTTTTATTTAGCTACTTGGGCCTACATTAGCCCCTCGAATAAAATATTGTGCAAAACATCTAACTTTTGGCGACAAGCCCACCAAACTAGCTCATAAACAAAAGAAAAAGCCTCTTAAGATGTTGAATGATCAATAATACATGTCATTGGGCCTTCTAAGAAGCCCGATGAAGTCCATAAGTGCTTCAACGATAAATAGGACTCCCAAAAGTAGTTGACAAGGGTTTGGCCCCTTGTTCTCAAAATAATAAACATGTGGTGCTCCCAATGGGTGTGAGGGCACACAAGTAACCTCATGTGTCTCCAAGTAGATGGAAGATGCTTGTAGACTATCTGTAAGGGCTCAGATGATGGTGTAAGTGATGCCACATCAACATACAAGTCTTGGGTCATTTTCCAAGTGCATGGTACAATTGCGGGGTCAGCTGGGCATGGTGAACTAGTTGCATCTTCCTCGTCCAATAGATGAATCTCAAGCAATATTTAAACATATCTGGGGATCCATGGAGTGTTTTCTACTGATGTAGAGGCCCATGGCTCTCTATAAACACCCTACATGTTGCCAATGTAGCCCTGTGGAGGGTTAGGACCTTGTATAGGGAGACCAAACCCAAAATGGAGACCATTTGCAATCCTTAATAGGATCCAATGCATCCCCTAGCCTTCCAGTACAACAAGTCATTTAAGGGAATCAAGTTAAAGAGATTACAAACCATGGACAACATGTGGGCACTCCATAATGGCATGCCCTTCAATAGTGGGCTTTGGAATGTGCTAATGTCTCAAAGCTCCAAATGGGGTTAACCAGGTATCCTATTAGGTGGTTTCTACCTTTAAAGGGGATAGTATGTCCAAGGTACATCCTTCATAGGGTGGTGCAATGTGATAAAGAGATGGATGGAGTAGGGAATGAAAGGGGTATCCCTAGGCCACATGTTGGGGTACAAGGGTAGCTAGTAAAAGGAAAGCCTGCACTTGGGTATATAATGTATAGGAGGGAGAAATCATGGTGCATGAGGTTCCCTAGCCTTGATTTTTCCACCCTTCTTTATATGCCTTTTTCCTTTTATGATTTTTCTTTGATTAACTGCTCGGGGCTCAAGGGATAAGAACATGATGTGTAAGGTATAGCAGTGGATATTCCCTTTAAGGTAGGGATATTCATTACCCACCAGGGGATGGGACAATCATGGGTTCTTGAGTGATAAAGGAGGCTCATCTAGGGCCTAAAGCAACCAGGGTGATGGCCATTATAATGGGGTGGAGCTCATGTATTGGATTTTCGCATGTGCTAAATGTGTTTGTCTCGACCATCTTTTGCATTTTGTGGTACATTTTCCTATTGAATGTGGCCAATTATGTTTTTACTTTTCTTTTCAGCTACATCAACCTCTAGGGCATCATTCCAGGTCCGAGCCAAGGTGTGGACAAGGGAAGGGGGAAGGTTAACCCTAGGTGGGCCTAGTTGAGTAATGTGGACCTAGGTGGAAGAAATTATGAATGGGGGTATAATGAGTGGAAGGGGAGTGATATATGTGAATGAGGGAGTGGGACCACGCAACTAAAATCAGGGTTTCCCATGTAGTACCATCCCTAAATCCGAAATGTTAGTAAAAGATATCCCATGGGACTAAGGTCCAAGGTTAACATCCAAAAGAGGTCTAGGAGACAAAAGCATAGACCTAACCCACTCTTTCTGCTAAATCCCCCCATTAATCCATGCCCAGAAGTATCCATGATAAACAAACTACAATACTCAATTACCAAATGACAAGGAATTCCTTTAGGTTCGGGAGACCCACCTTCAAACATACGATCATGAAAGATGGGTGAGCGACCACGTGGCTAGCTCAAGTGGCAGAGAAATGGCACAATGACCTAGTTGGTGGTTGCAAGGGGTTGTTGGTTTATGGCTGAGGAGCACCTAGGAGAAAAAAATTATCCTAGGGATATCACCCACAAAATGGTGAGTAACATTTGGTTCCAACTAGGACGTGATCTCTCAAAAAAGTGGACGAAGCTACTAAAACGAAAGGTCACAAGAACTCCAAGAATCTCTTGGTTACTGTAGCCATGTTACCTGCATATATAATAGATGAAAAACATGAGGTAGCATGTTTTTGCGGCATCTCATGTTTGCACATGCTTGAATTAGGCCCATAAAATCGACTCATATAAATAAACTTTCAAATGCAGTCTAAATATAAATGTAATTAATCTATCATGAGAAATATCATATGACATTAGTTCTAATGCAAAAATAAATATGCAATGCATCCTACTTTAACATGAAAATAATACAATATTAAGTATCAAGGAAAGGGGTGATACGACTTAACTTGACTGGCTGCGGCCACAGTTCGTCGTTGCGTTTAACAATGTAGTAATTGTCCTCCCCAACTTTTCCATGGATCATGAAAGGCATTAGTTCTTTATCAACTAAGACCAGGTCCCCGACCTTGTATTTGTTGAAATCTCGTGACCTTGGGTCTAGGTTAGAGTCTTAAACCATTGACACTAACAAACCAAGAGTCTCAACCATAAACTACTTTGCACACCGGAAAATTATAAAGCAGTAAATCATACATGCATAATATAAACAATTTTTAAACAAATTTGTACAATAACGTACAATCACCAATCTTCGTTATATTAATCCAAATTGATAAATACAACAGTTTATGGTTACAAGATACAATGACAAACTTATCTGCAGCAATTCTATTTTGTATCATGTCATGTTAGTTTGTCGCACTCGTTCTGCTCACTAATAGTGCCTTAGTCCATCAAGGGCACTACGCATCGAGACTCCAAGAGGGTTTCCCCTAACATTGTGGCACTTCCTTCTGCAAAGTGTACTTGGGATGATCCAATTTGCTCCTCTGGGTAGGCCTAATTCCCAAGTTCCAATTTTCCACGCTAGCAACAACTCTTCTCCATCAGAGTGTTTCACTTTGGCACCATCCTTCACCCAACCTTCAGCTGCTCTTCATCCTTCAAGATAGCTCATCTAGGGCTACTTTTGGGTATTCAATCACACTGCCCTCGAACAACTCTATGACTCCCAATCTACCACTATTGGATCTGCACCTAAGAGGATAATTGCACCCCACAATATGTCTACTACTTGGCTCCAATAGTCACCAACAAATCTGATCCAATTCTGGACCAAAAAACGAGCCTAATACAATTCACAGATGTTGTTGTTACACATACTCACTGCTGCACTTCTGCAATTTTGATTAGGGAATCATACTTCATCCCTTCCCCCTAAACACATTAAACACAATTAGCCTTTTATAGGCTGCGGCCCACCCTAGGAGAGGTCCTCCTTCTCTACGCTGCCCTCTAAACTGCCTGTCCACTAGAACGCAGCCCTTTTAGGGCTCCAACTGCTGGTTATGGCTTGTGGCCTAGCCCAGTAGTGGTCTGTACCTTTGTTCCCCTCCAAAACGGATCACAATTAGCCCTTCAAACAACTCTATTTGTCCTTAAACTCTGCGACCTTGTAGCCTAGCAATCCGCAACAAGGACAACCCTGTTCTAGGATTTCAAATAGTTCTTTTCTCCCATGATGTACCTACAACAAACAGAGAAACCCTCGCTAACCCTTGAAGACCTCCTCACATGATTCCTTATGCTCCTTTTGTTGTGGCTAGATCAACATTATCTCCACCAAAAGTTTCTGAGCTAACTTGAGTGTATTGTCCTTGTTGAAGAGCCTAGGGAAAAGTAGTGTAAAGTGATTCTTTGTTACTTGATAACAATTTGTGATGCACGTTTATAACTTATCTTCTTCTTCTTATTAGTGTGTGTGTTTCATCAAACTGCTACCAAAACAAAATAACAAGAACACAAAGTTTGGCTCTTTTCCAGGGACAAAACCTCTCCACTCTTGAGAGGAAAACCCTTGGTAAGTTTTCTCTTATTGAAGCTTCTTATTTGAACAACTGGGAAACCCTACACCCTTGAATAGGATATCCTCTAAGCATAAGTCAAATCCTTCCTCTTTCTGCACTATAACTTCGGGCACATGGACCTCTTCCTTCCGCCACTTTGCTCCTTAGTACTTGACCTTCTTCTACTACTTGTCCAAGTCAGACTTCTCTTCTTCATAGGAGAAACCCTAGAACAATAGGGCTTCTTTAATTTGCTATAGGGAGAACCTTCTTCGCTTTCCTTAGAGACCTAGTTATACATTTGAATGAGGCCTCTCAATGTGTTGCCTTCATCTGATGTCAAATCAGAAAAAGTTCATTTATGAAATCTTCACACTTGTGGACAGAAACCCTAAAAACCGTCTCCTTATCTTCGTTGTCTTTTCCTTCTTCTTCGCTGTATGGAGAGGCCTTATAGTCTTTATTTATTCACCCAAAACAAAGATACTTGTCACTGTGATTTCCTACTGTAATGACCGCAGGGAGCTTCTCTTATCCTCGCATGTGTGGTTGTTAATGCTCTAGAAAACATCTCTTTGTCTTTGTTGATCTTCCTCCTTGCTTGCTGCCCTTGTAAACCCTTTACCTTGGCATCCCTTTTAGTCTTCTTTCTTGTTTTCAGATTTCAAAGCACAAGTGATATCAAATGAGGAGTGGATAACCTCTATAAATAGAGGTTTATCCCTCCTCTCAAGGCCGACTTGATTGTCCATTAGGCTGACTTGACAAATTCATCTTTTATTCATTATTTGGTTGCTTGGAGACTTCGTTGAAGCTAGGAGAGGATTTGACTTGACTTGGAGGTGTTCCCATGACCTTGTACTTTGACATACATGATCTAACATGCCCTCAAAGGGTCTCATCATAATTAAATTCTGACTTTGACTTTCTAGAGGCACTTTAAAATGTGCTTGACCTATTTTCAATGAGCAAGAAACTCATTGACAAATAATATAAAAATAATTTCTCTTTTCAAATATCAAAATTACATTTATGAAGAACTAGCCTAGTTACATTTCCTTCAACACTCCCTTTTAACTAGGGAAGTATTCATACAACAATACAAGGTGTTTGGAAATTTTCAATTGTGAAGAATTCACATAAGAGAAACCGGATTAACAATCCATCTGTTATAACATCGTATCCATCAGCATTGTCATAGTGCAAGGCCTTGACTAACAGCTTCATTTCTTTACGAGACCATGAACTACAATGCTGGCGAGACCAATGATTTATAGACACCTTCATCATTGTCTCTTCGGGTACATACCCACCCGAGTGTTCTCCAAGTATGACCTTCTAGGACTATTCTTATTTTGGGTTCCCAACCCTCAAAGAATATCAGTCCTCTTTCCTACTCTTGTCTTGGATTCCCTACACATCCTCAAAGAGTATCGAATGCGAGATGGTTACCCAATCCTCTAATTCTTTATTCCCAATTTAAGACAAGAATGTAGTGGCTATTATTGTGTCTACATTTCCATTCATGGCCTTCATCTAGACTTACGACCGTTAATCCTGGTCTGGTGCATGACCCATGAAATGGAAAACACAATTGTCACTCCTTTGTAATCAGGGGTGATCCAAAAAATCCCTCTTGATTAGGGACTTGTCAGATCTCCCTCTTAATTGGGGACTCTATCCTTCATCTTGCAGCTTCTTCTTTGTGGGTCCTTCAGTTGCTTGATTTCCTTCCTATCTTGATGTCATGAAGTCTTTGTTCGAACTTCTTCTAGGTAGGGCACCATCCATCGATCACTTTCCTCGGTTTCTCATGTCATTTCTTCCTTCGAGGAAATTGGATTTCATGTCATGCATTAGGTTTTCTTGTCATCTTGGCTACTCCTTTCTTAGCTTATCCATGCTTTGGAATATTCTTCTCATGGATGCTTCGATGTACTTGCATGTTTTGACCTAAGAGCCCATCATGACTTCATCCTGATATTGCTTCAACATTGCTTTTTCTTTTGTTGGATGGCTTCTTCATCACGACATCTCTGTAGAGTAGAATCAATTATCTGCACCTTTATATCTCCAAGGCCTTCATAGGTGTCAAGGGTCCTTTCTTTCTTTATCAGAGTTGTCTTGCCTTCTTTCGGGAGATATCTTCAAAGTATCTTGTCAGATAGTGATTCTTGGTGATCATGGTGTTCTTCACATGCTTAATCTCTTTCTTCATTTGCTTCTTCTCAGATAGATAGGTCAACCATCTAATGCTTATTGTGAGAGCATTCCTTCATTGCTTGATTTCTGGACTTGTTATAATTTCTTCTTGCTTCTTAGTCAGCAACCTTATGCTCCTTATATGAGTACATTCTTTTGTTGACCTTCATTGCATTGTGGTACATACCTTCGAGCATGTTCTTGGTGAAAGAGATTCTTTCATGCTTGATCATGTTATAGAACTATACCCATGACTCAATAATACAAATGATAACATGACTAAACTTTGATGCATACATCCCTCATCTTGATTCTCCTTTGATCATCCTTTGGTGTGGCCCTTCTTGCTTCATCTTAGCTTGCCTGAATATCATCATTTTCTTGAATCCCATGAATGGGATTCCCAATGAGACATTTTCCTTGGTTCATGAACCTTATTTTGAAGATTCCATCACAGGATCTTAAAGATCCTTGCCTTGCAAATGTTTCTTTTCCTTTAATGATGGAGGTCTTCTAAGATACTTAATTATGAACAATTTTTCTTTCATCATGGATAAGGTCATATACTAGGTATGCCTCTTCTATATGAATATCTTGAGCTATATCTGCCATGCTCCTATATTCTAGAAGATATTTTCACCCATGCATGATTTATTCTTATTATAAATGCTACATCTTCATGAATATCTAGAACTCAACCTTGCTTCTAGATTCTAGAGGATGGTTCTAGCCATGCATCATTATTCTTTTTCTACATGCTCCTATACTACTCAAAACTTTGAAAGAAGTCTAGAAGTAAAGAGGTTGACCTATTCATAGTAGAGATCCAGAGGATCTTCCTTCTTTTTCTTCTTTACTCCTTCTTTTTTCTGTTGAGTTATGTGAGCTTATTCCATCTTCCTTTTGTTGTTGTTGTCCTTTTTAAGCTTAGGACAATTCTTTTTGTAGTGTCCATATTCTTAGCATCCAAAACATTGGATTTTGGACATGTCTTTGTTGTTTGTTCTTCGTGGACCAAACTTGCCAAATTTACCCTTTCTTTTGGCCATGGTAGCAAATGCTTGCTCCTTTGATCCCACATCTTCTTTTGCCTTAAGTTTGGATTTCTCTGTCCTACATAGAGACCACATTTCACTAAGAGTGGTTGCTTCCTTCTTGGAATATATGCTTGATGTGAAGTTTCCCCACTCCTCAGGTAGAACATTGAGCACTGCATTTGTCAGACATGACTTCCCCAAGCTCTTGAAGTTGATATCTCATTTCAAATATTTTCATGAAGTAGGGAGTTATTCCTTCCTTCATTATCTTCATCTTGTACAATTCATTCCTTAGAGATATTACTTCTTCGGTTGTGGATACCGAGGATAGCTCTACTAGCTTATCATAAATTTCTTTCAATGTCTCAAACTTGGAGACATAAGGAATGAGAGAGTCTTTGATTGATTCTATCATAATCCTCTGAGCTCTTGTCTCATCCTCATTGTACTTGGATAAGACTTGAGTCTGTTCCTTAGTAGGGATAGTGATATTCCTTTTGACATGTTTTAGGAGTTCATTCTCTTTGAGAAGTAGATCAATCCTCTTCTTCCATGCAAGAAAGTTATTGGTACCTACCAATTTATTACTTTCCTTACAAAAAGACATTAATGTATATTCAAAAGCGGACATGTACTTACTTGATATATTTTAAGATGTAATGGATTTGCTTCCTCCTTAAAGACTTGATGGTTTGTCTTCCTTGGATCTTGATGTTCTTCAAATTGTATTCTCCAAGTGGACTTGCTTGATGATGAGATTTGCTTGAAGACTTGTAGCTTGATGTAGGTCCTGCTTCAATCTATTCTTCTTTGTAGGTACCTTTATGTAAGGCTCTTCTTGTAGCTTTGTAGACCTCCTTGATGATTGATGGATTATATACCCTTCTTGTCCTTGAAGTGATTACGACTTCTAGGCTTGATGCTTCAACTTTGTAGATGCTTCTCCTTGATGAGTGTTCTTGAATTCCCATTTCCTTGATGTATCGACTTAGCTTTGATACCATGTTGAAGAATCTAGGGCAAAGTAGTATAAAGTGAATCTTCATTACTTGATAACAATTTGTGATGCACTTTTACAATTTATCTTCTTCTTATTATTAGTGTGTGTTTCATCAAACTGCTACCAAAAAAAAAATAACAAGAACACAAAGTTTGGCTCTCTGCTAAGGACAAAACATCTCCACTCTTGAGAGGAAAACCCTTGGTAAGTTTTCTCTTATTGAAGCTTCTTATTTGAACAACTACCAAACCCTAGACCCTTGACTAGGATATCCTCCAAGCATAAGTAAAATCCTTCCTCTTTCTACTCTATAACTTCCAGCACATGGACCTCTTCCTTCTGGCACTTTGCTCCTTAGTATTTCGACCTTCTTCTGTTTCTTGTCCAAGTCAGACTTCTCTTCTTCTTAGGAGAAACCATAGAACATTAGGGCTTCTTTACCTCGCTATAGGGAGAACCTTCTTCGTTTTCCTTAGAGACCTTGTAGACCTGGATATACATCTGAATGAGGCCTCTCAATGTGTTTCCTTCATCTCCTGTCAAATCTGCAAAAGTTCATTTCAGAAATCTTCGCACGTGTGAACAGAAACCATGAAAAGAGTCTCCTTATCTTCATTGTCTTTTCCTTCTTCTTCGCTGGATGGGGATGCCTTATAGTCCTTTTTTATTTGCCCAAAACAAAGATACTTGCCACTATGATTTCCTGTTGTAATGACTGCAGGGAACCTTTCTTATCCTCACAGATGTGGTTGTTGATGCCCTAGAAAAAGGGCATCGTTGTTCTTCCTCCTTGCTTGCTACCCTTGTAAACCCTTTACCTTGGCTTTCTTCGTCCCTTTTAGTCTTATTTCTTATTTGAGGATTTTAGAGCACAAGTGATATCAAATGAGGAGTGGACAACCTCTATAAATAGAGGTATCTCCCTCCTCTTAAGACTGACTTGACAAATTCATCTTTTATTCATTATTTGGCTGCTTGGAGACTTCGTTGAAGCTAGGGGAGGATTTGAATTGACTTGGAGGTGTTCCCATGACCTTGTACTTTGACATACATGATGTAACATGCCCTCAAAGGGTCTCATCATAATTAAATTTTGACTTTGACTTTGTAGAGGCACTTTAAAATGTGTTTGACCTATTTTCAATGAGAAAGAAACTCATTGACAAATAATATAAAAGCAATTTCTCTTTTCAAATATCAAAATTATATTTATGAAGACCTAGCCTAGTTACATTTCCTTCAATAACCCTCACTTGGATGCTCTAAAATGACTCAATACAATTCATATTTATACACATATTAAGGCTCAACGTCACATTTGAAGTGACATTTATCAAGTCGGCCTACTTGATAATTAATTAATTATGTCAACTTCAAAAATTCATATCTCTCTAATGACAACTCGGATTCAGATGATTTTCGATGCATTGGAATCGTCTTTCTGAGCAATATCATCCTCATCCATCACATGCCATGAATCCATCATGGTTTTGCCCCAAAAAAATGTTGGCTACCAAAACCCCACACTTGGGTTCCAAGCCCACAAGCTGCTCTTGTGGTGCTTTGTCCTCGAAACTTTGAACCCTAGGGCTTGGAGTACCTCCCAAGCTACACAAATCAACAATATTCTTTCTTAGGCTTCCACTTTTTTCTCATTTTGTGGTTTGGTCGTTTGAGGATGCAGACTTCCTATGAAGGGAGAATGGGGGAAGGTTGTTCAACCTCATGTCTTTCATAATAGGGGATTGGTCTAGGCTTGATCACCTGAGAAAGGTAAGTCGAATCTCTATATAGCATAAAAGGGGTTCCATCAGATTGTGGGATAGTAGTGTATGATAAGTCAATATAGACATGACCTCCAATAGTGGTTCCCGCATCCTAGACAAGAGTATTCCCCCATATATTAGGAATATATATGACGACAACATCCATGAGAAGGGATATATCAGGGTTCTGTTAGTATCAGTCTTTGCAGCCTTCCTCCAGTGATCAAACATGCTCTTATAAAGTGATTTTAAGGTGTCAACGTCAAATTTTGTCATTTCAGTGAGTCTTCAAGCAAAATTTGGTCACTAGGTATTAAGTCTAGGGTTTGCTTTTACTCCTTTCAAAGTTGTCCAAATGTCGATCCATGTCACCATTCAGCTGAGTGTACCATCATTTAGAGGGTTTTCATCATCATGTCAAGTTCCACTGGGTCATTTCACACCTTGTCCATGCTTCAGTTGTGCCTAGGTAAGGTTCATACACCTTCCCCTATCCTTAATGTACCTTATTAAACACTTCTCATCACTGAGATCCCCCAAATTCCTCATTTTTGAACAAACCCTAGTTTCTTGCTACAAACCCTATTTTCTAGGCTAGCCCCGTGTTTTGCCATTTTGGACCCTTTCCCCTCACTCATTATTTTAAATTCAACTTTTCCCTACTTACTAACATCCCTCCCTACTTCCAAAAATTTTCTCATGAATTTAGAAGCCCTTTATCCCCTTCATTTCACTTCATTTCGACAAATCCCCTGTTCCACACATCGGGGTAGGTTTTACTCAAATGATGTTTCTGAGAAAGGAAAGATGAATTTGGAAAAATGAGAGAGGTTTTTGGCCACAATAGGCCAAGGAATAAAAACCTCATTCACTTTTTACACAGGTGTCATGGTTTTAGAGAAATGGTCAAAAATACTGTTGCCTTGGGAGAATTGATGCACCTCTAAAGTTACCTTGGGAAAATAAAGTTTCCTCTTAGATTGGTTGGCCAAATGACTTTCTTGATGGGTCAAATGATAACTAGACACAAATATCTTTCCAATTCACTATCATGATCTCAATTTGAAGTTGAGGAAGACCTTCAAAAGTTGACTGCAACAACACTTTTCCTTGAGGCAGCCTCATTTGGCACATTTTGACTAGTATTAGGAGATTTAATTTTTGACAGGGAAAATGAACTCCAAATTGAAAAATTATAGTTTTGTTAGAAATTAGACTCAATAACCTTTCCAACGAGCTATCCCGCGCCCAATTTGGACACCTAGAAGGCCTCCAAACGTCTCCTGAAAAAAGCGCTATGCATTGGGTGAGAGGCGCGGCGCATAGAGAAGGCGTGGCGCATTGGGCCGCCCTCCACAATGTAAAAAATACACCGGCGCGGCACATATAAAGGGCGTGGCGCATTGGGCTTGTGGTGTGGTGCATAGAGCTGCCAAACCCAATTTTATCCTAAACTCTCTCAAGTTGCCAAAATTGCTTAAATCTTCGAATGTGCAAGTAAGTCACCATCTCTTCATTGCTAGTGGAGGAGTTTTCTTTAAGGTTTATGGTGATCGTGTAAAGAAAAATCAAACCCTACCTCTTGTATCTCTCAAAGGAAACAGTACCTAGGGTTTGCACTATTGTTTGGCTGCCAAGTCATTCCCTTACCTTTCCACTCCCTCACTCATTTTCCTAGTTTCTTCCCCTATTACCTAATTCCCATAATCCCAAAACAAAATCATATATCCCTATCCCCAATCCTATTTTTCCCAAACCAAAAAAATCCCTAAACCCTAATTGCTTTCCCAAACTCTAAATATCATTCCCTAAAACCCCCTCATTCCCTCAAAAGCCCTACAAACAATCTACCCAACCTCTCATACACAATTCTTCCACATTCCCTCGACAGCCCCTCATACAAACATACCTTTGGCAGCAAAAACCTAATCACCATAAGTCTCATCAAGAAAACTCAAACATTAGCAAGCATCGAGAGTATTGGCTTGAAAGAGCCAACATCCACTTAGAGAGATTGTTGGAGAAGGCCAACAAGGAGAAAAACTTGTTGAGAAACATAGTATATCATTATTTGTCAAGGAATATAGTGTGCCAAGCTAGAATCAGGAGCTTGAAGGCCAAATTGAAGAAGAGACTGAGAAGGAAAAAAGTGAAAGATAAACTTCAGATCTTGGCTGAGGCTTCCTTGGCCCATCACAACACCTGATGGAGAAGACTCAACACAAATTTCAAAAAATTTAAAGCACTTTTTGCATTTTTGAGATTTTTGGGCTAAAACACAGAAATTTCTGCTCTATGCGCCGTGCCACCTGGCGCTCGCTTTTGATGGAGGTCTCCAAATGATAAAAACTCAGCATCTTTGGATTTTTCTTGCAAAAATATGCATGCCTACCAATGGCCAAGAAATTTTGACAGGTTTTGAGCCCCCAAAAAGGTCAAAAACACTGAATTTTGGAGGGGCAAATGGAGGCCAAATTCAAAATTCCACTTGAGTTGGAAAGTAGACAGGTAGACCTTTCCAACAAGCACACTTGGAGCTAATTTGAACACCGGGAAGGCCTCCAAAATTCGCTCCAAACAGGCGCTACGCATAGAGAATCAAGCGCGACGCATAGAGGAAATTTGGCCCAGTTTGACCAAGAATGCTCTGTTTTTCGCCCAGTTTTGACAGTTTGACCTTTTCACCATCTTAATGTCAAATTTGTGATGTAATTTAATGTACAATGATGGATCATGATGTGAATATGTAAAATTTTCACTTTTGTAAGTAGATTCATCAGTTAAAAATTTGTTTGAAACTGAATGAATCAGTTCCCTTGTTTCTAGAGGCATGCTGTTCCACTGCCTGATTTGTAGTTCTCAGCTTAGAATCAGTTGGATCAGTTCCTAAACATGTGAGCTTGACCCCTAGAGGCTAGGATGAGCTATGATTTTTCTATATTATGCTTTTTCTCAGTCATTAACATGGTTGTACTTTTGAGAAAGCCTTGAGCTTCATTGTACACTCATATCAGCATTTTGGCTAAGGAATTGAGACCAGGCTTTGCAACACTCTTTGGGATCCATGTGGCAATTTGTCTTGGTACAATGCTTTCTTTTGTAATTTTGAATTTTCTTATGTGTTATGTATGCCATTTCCTATCTTGTTTCTTCTTAACTAAAACAAACAAGAGTGTAAGTAGAATCCATTGAAATTGTAGTGCTCTACTTGAGGTTTGCTTTAGTTTCTTGATGTTTTCAGCTGTTTGGAGAGGATCCATGGCTTTCCTTACCCTCTTCAGCTCCTCACCTATCTAATCCTTCTATCTCATTCAATTTGAAGTGCAAAAAACAATTGCCTACCTTGCCCCATTGAGATCTCTGCAAGACTGAGCCTCATTCCCCGCACCCAAAATCTGCCTTTCCATCTGAGCCAACAAATCATCATTTTATTTAATCAAACTCTTGCACACACATACCTAGCATAATATCAGAAGTTAAATCAGTCATCTCAAGCCTTTAGTGATTATAATTTGCTGAGATTGACAAAGACAGAGCCCTCTCCCGACCTGGTAGGGCTAGCTACCAAGTTAAGCGTGGTTTAATGTTGGCGCTAGATCCTACCTTTCTCAGCCTGAGGTAAATCTAGGCTCTAATAGGTTCCTAGCCAAAGAGACCTTGAGATCCTTTATGAGGCCCTCCACATCTACATGATTAGAATTAAAACCACATCCCTTCTTATACGGTTGAGTGATGTTGAGACCTAGCTGCTTCATAACCTTTAAAGGCACGATGTTGGTGGAATCCCCTTAATCAAGCATACATTTATGTAGCAAGAGGTCATTGATAGCCAAAGTGAGCATAAATAGTTCATGTTCAGGGTTGCGATCAGGATTTGAATGTTTTGTAAGTCTCATGGTAATTATTCCTCTTCGAAACCTAGGGATTGCTTGATTTGTTTTTGTTTCTCAAGAAAGCTTTGCGATTTCCTTAGAGGGACGTGTATAGTTATTTTCCCTATGGTAGTCTCCAAGTCAATGTTAAGTCTAACCTACTTGCCCTTCTCCTTCTTTTTAATGCTCTCCTACTTTGAGGGATCCTTTTTAGAGTTAACCTTTGCTTGGGGATCCTTTTTAGAAGGATTCTTAGAGGGAACATCCTTTGGGGCGTCTTGGTTGGAAGGCGATTCGTATTTGTTGGTTTCCTAAGAGGTTGTGGGATCCTTATGGTTATCCTTTCGTGAATATTGCACCCCTTTGAACCTCCCTCTATTGTCAAATGTGGGGATGAATTTGGGCAACCATCGATTATACTTTTCAGGTAATGGTTTGGGATCGTCACTCAACTTCAAAGGGACAAAGGCACTAACCAAGTGTCTTTCACTCTTGGTCATCTTAGGACAGTCAGTGGTAGATCTAGTTGCCATCTTTTGGGTAGGATCACTAACCTCCTCAACTTTAAAGAGAAGAGTGGTCCAAATGGGTGATGGGGCTATTTCCTTCTTAGTTTTTGTAGCAGCCCTAGTTTCAGGAGGAATGTTGTCATTTTCAAGTAAACTAGGAGTTTTAAGAAAGAGTGGAGTCATTAGAGGAATATTTGGATTGTCATCAATGAATCAATTCCTCATGATTTACTAGGGAGGCAGACCTGCTTCCTCCTTGGCAACGGTGCCAGAAATGTTATCGCTCAAACTAGCAGGGGTCCTAAAAGGGGATCCTTAAAGGGTTACTACTATGTGAGGGAAACAAATGGAGCAATAGACCACTGTCACCGTGGTTAAGGCTCCTTGCTCTTTATGAATTTCACCGATGGGAGTAAAATAGCATGTCTAGCCACAAACAAGACATTCTATGGAAGATTTCCTTAGGTTAGAACGAATTAAGAGGGCCTACCTCTTGGTACACTTATCCCGTTTCGTGATGATCTTGCTCTCTCACTTCAGCTATCTCCTGTTTCCTTCTTTGAGAACCTGAAACAAGTAAACAACAACTGTGATAATAGACAAATTGTATTCAACCTACTTAACAAGTCAAGAAACATTAAGCCATAAACATGTGAGATGACATATTATGTAGGAAATCAGTCGATAGTTGCATATATATTAAATCAAGAAGAGATTACAATCGTTTTCTTGACGTTGTTGTTCTCCTCTGACAAATCTGGGTTCCCACACACTTCTGTTAGAATTCCATGATGGCCTCAACAATGGTAGTTTTAAGTCTCTTTCCTTTAGTCTTCACATGAAGCCAAATTCACACTTCTCCCTCACACACAACTAGATAGCTACAACTATGAATAACTTGCTGATTACTCCACAATAAAAACTTCAACCAGAGCCTAATTAGAACTAGCTTGTGATTGGGAAAAAGGGAGGTTGATATAGCATGGATGGAAGGGAGATGGTTCCTCTTCTTATGGGAGAAGGTCTTATCTCTTGAGGTAATTCCATCCTAATAGGGGAAAGGAGCCCAAAATAATCTCCTCTACTCCATCCGATATAACTATTTACCAGACTTCTGTTACGAAGCTTCTAGAGTTGGAAGCTTTGGCTCCTTATTTGAAAAAAATTCCAAAAGAGGATTGGCGTGACTGGAAAAAGGCTCAGTCGCGCCGGTCGGCACTAGGGACAGTTGTAATCCCTACATATCGGCGTGAAGAGGACACATGTCATTAGCGTCGGTCTTGTAAACTAGGAAAAACAGAATATTTTTGGGAAATGATGCAAAAGGGAATTGTTCTGCTCATGAAGAGGGACATAATGGGAGTTTCTTCATGAAGTGAAAGCATGTAGGGTTCACTGTAGAGGTCCTCTAGGATCATGGAATGGGAAGTACATGGACAGTGACAAAATATTGTGTAACATATGCCCTGTAAAGCATGAAGGCCGAACTAGAGTGAGGGGTGAAATGCTTTATGAATTAGTGTGGGGAACCAGAGTCTATCTTCGAAAAACCTACAAGCAAGTAAAAATACATATACATGACTGAAAACTCTGTCAAATGATACATGAATCATGGTATGGACGCAACCATCCAGAGAATGATCATGTAAATGGATCCAAGCATGGGCGCAACCATCCAATAATGAGAAGGATCACATATGACAACTCATGGTATGGTCGTAGCCACCCATCTGAAAGAGACATGTATATCAACATAATCATGTAACACTGCATTGCAACCTGAACATGTGTAAGCTGAGCCCAGGGTCTTTTACTCCAACACGATTCGATCAAAGTACAAATTCTAACATGTGAATAGATGTGTTGACATCGAACACGCTAGAAAATCACTTAATTACCAGTCGATGATGTAAATTGTTAATAAGCGTGAGAGAAACCACCAATAATGATAATGGTCCTCAAGGTACTATCAACACAATTCATGGAATGTGAATAAAGGAACTGAAGTCAAACACTCGTGAAATCACCCGATTGAAAACCAATGACATGAACTTGGCGTCGAGTGTGAAGAACTTTCCATTAGAGCATGCAAGCTCTAAGGTACTGGAAGGGAGTCTCTCGGTCAACTTCCTGGATAATGAGCTGAAGTCGACAAGAAGTGACCGTTTCGAAGGAGGGCCATGATGTATCCCACATTAGCAACATGAGACAAAGGGATGCAAAATTATTTTGGATGGTAGAGAGAATCGGGGGTAAATGTAATTGCAGAAGGACAAATCTTGAACATATCGATGACACGAATCGGAGTTTGGTAGCTTTTGGATCCATAGGATCGACAATCATGATGACGTGGCAGAGATCAAATGGAAGGAAAAATAAATGGCCCAACCCAGGAAGGTTGAAGATGAAGTGAGGATATCCCAACCCGACATGAAGCATAAGGTGTCATGTTCAAGAGTGAGTTGGTGACACAACCGATTGAATTTCCAAATTCCCCCCCCACCATTTCTGGCAGGTACCCCAATTATTTTTTAATCGCAAGCATGAAGGGGATAGCATATGCTTGCACTGTAAGTTCATCCTTTGGATGAATCCGACCTAGTAAGTTTAACGAGACCTAGGAAGGAGAAGCTCACGTTCGTTATGGTGACGAATCCAATGTCGTTGTATGTTTTAATGAGTCCAACAAAGGTGCAACTCGGTATCTTTTTTCATGTTTAGAGAGTTTGAAAAAGACACAAGAAAGAAAACTCCACATGGTCCCTTTTCGTACATTTGTGTCTCTCGAGCTCGAAAAAATAGAGAATGATACTTGAGAGAACAACTTGACCATTTCAATCAAGGAGTACCTTTTTCATAAAGAGTGCATCCTAGCCTAAAAAAGGGGTAAACATATACTGGGTGCATGACATTTAGCATTTGTTAACGAGTTCAAAATGACAAGAGCTCGAAAATCTTTTCGTGTTTAAAGGGTTGTAAAGGAGCTGAAAGCGGAGACCCCCCCCCCCCCCCCATTTTATTCTCTTTTATGAGTCAAACAGGAAAAATACTCAGCAATATTTTCATTTGAGTTTTACGAGTCGAGAAAAGAGTTGAAACGTGACTCAACACCATTGTCAAACATCCATCGCATATCGCTGCGCAAAAGGTAAAATGCATTATCCAATTCTTGAGGCAAAAATAGGTCAAAAACACTTAAAAACCCTAACATTTCATGAAAACTGAATAAAATGAGGGAAAAGTAAATATTTTTTACCATTTACCTTTTTACCTTGTTGTGAAATTTTTTTTACCCGCATTTTCCCTAATTTTTCCAGAGCAGATTGCGGGAGATCTGGGAGGTCATTTGCTTTATCCATTTTTTGGATTTCTAAGGGAGGTTTTGGCAAAAAAAAAATCATCCTCGGTCGGTGCGATTTCCGGGCACAGAATCGCGCTGACTGAGGGTTGCTAAAATGACCAACTGCACTGACGGCGCAACTGTTTTTAAAACGGGTGCGCCAGCACCATGAACAAAGAAAAAAACATTTTTTCTCTTAAATCTGCCGTTTGAATCCAAATTTTAGTTGCCAAAAATGATTATTGACTTGATTACATGGTTTTTGTAGGAAAGAATTGTCGAAAATGGTAGGCTAGAAAGAATGCGAGCACGAAGATGTGGACACCCAGGCAATGAATGATCCAAACTGCTTGGATGCTTTGAGGAACTGTGGGCTCCTCAAGTTCTTTCTCACACTAGGGATGCGAGCTCAACCTGAGCTTCTTCGATACCTGACTAGTCTCCGAGACATAAATCGAGAAATTTTTATCATTGGTGACCAGGAGCTGAAGTTGGAAACTTCAGACATCTATTTCATCACAAGATTGTCCTAGAGAGGGGAACTAGTCAAACTATATGGGTCACGACTGATTGGGGCATGCATATCCATGCTACTTGCCGAACATTGCCCAAAAGCCCTCAAATCTAAGAGCGGCAAGATTGAGATTTCCACTGTGTGAGTCCTCACACTGAGAATGCCACTGTTGACTATCAACAGAGTGGCTAGGTCCTAAGTAGAGCATGAAACTAGCAAGTCGAAATTTCTATATGTTATCGAGTGTACAACATCGACAATCTTCAATTGGGTGGGAGCCATGAAGATCAACATGAAATGCCAGCTATCAAAAGCTAAGGCGGGGATTCTGAAGCAATTTTGCTTCAGATTTGTGCTATTGACCTTCTTCTTGGAGCAGGTTCTGTTGTTCCAATACCAGCTGATTGAGGTAGATGCGTTGATGCCACGAGACCCACGGATGGTCCGTTGGAGTCGTTTGATGCCTAGGATCACCGGGGGCCAGCATATGTCCTACAAGCCACCTTCTTCACATGGCTACCATGACATCTGATCATAGTGGAGGATTGGCTGTACAATGGTACTGACTTCCATGGAGATTCAGATATACCGCTTCTAGATGGGGAGGATTTCAACGATGAAGGTAAAAAGTCAATTTTTAATTTTTTGATTTTTCAATTGTTTTTGATATATATGTGTTTATAGCATTTTGTTTTATCAATGCAGATGTTGGACCAGAGTGTCCTGTCAGGATGTCCCCAATAGCCAGGCGCGTCGTTCACCAGTTTGATGTCACTCCTTATCAGGAAGGAAATGACAACAAGGAGGAGATCATGAGGAACATTGAGGGGTTGACTCGTGGTATCCTAGAGTATGCCCGGGTGGGAGACATCCCACACTAGTACCAAAGGCATATGGTGGGGGTATCAGATCAGATCCGTCGATTGCTGACTTGTGTAGCACGAGAAGTTTCATGTTACCATGATCACCATGCTGATTAGTTCCTAGGTCTAGTATTTACATTTTTGAGGCCTGCGTGCCACAAATATATGAGGCTTGCGAGTTGCGGATGTTATTTGAACACACATATTATTTTTTGGAGTTTTGATGTATCAAGCATTATCACCATATATATATATATATATATATATATAGATGCTGTATTTTCTTGTTTACTATGGTACAAATAATTTGTTTTGGGTTTTCACATGTTTCGTAAATGTCTATCCAACACATAATTAGCTAATGCATCTGTCAATCATGTGTCTGGGAATATGATGATATATAATGTAATCAAAATTTCTTTCCAGTAGATGAATACGTAGATACATTCACAATATCTGAGGGTTTTTGATGGAATATTGCCCGTTGAGTTGAAGGACAAGAAGCTGTGAATCGAGGTTGACAACCAATTCCCGAATGTCAAGAGTAATGGCCTCTGATAATAATTCGATAGTTGCGCTATATTGAACAATGTTATTAGTTGTACGTCCTAAACAGATACCTTGAAGATCAATCAACTCACACTGAGGGTCATAAATGACCCATGCCGCAAAGGATAGATTCCAGGTACTATAGCAAGCACCATCAACGAAACTGATGTGAGGAGTCACAAACATCTGTAAAGCAGGGGAAAAACATAGTAAACAGGAAAGTTGTTTGAAAAGTAACACACCAAACCATACTACACAAAAATGAATGACACACTAATGAACACAAGTAACCATGCAAGATGACCAAAGCATAGTACTTTTTGAGATAGAGCCCATTTCGGGGCTTGTCTAGAGAATTGCCTTCGTAATAAATTAGTTCATAGGCCCCTTTTTACAACACTCATTTAACAATGTAGGGCCCATGCCACATGGGTTCGAACTTGCCTACCCCTAGCTTATCATTACCTTGATCATATAGTAAAACCAAGTCATCCTCAAAAAATGCGCGAGGGGAGACTAATCGATCGAAATGGGACTTGACTCACTTCTTTAGTGCTTCGATGACCAAAGTAGCAAGACGACGAGTCTCATCCAGCCGTTCTAAATACAAGAGGTTCTCTTCTTGAGGTGAGGTTTCGGAGAGAAGTTCGACAGCTATCTTGAGTGAAGGAATTTCACACTCAATCGGTAACGTTGCTTCTAGACCATAGACTAGCTGGAATGGAGTGAAATCGATTGCATCCTTGGTCGAGGTTCGATAAGCCCACAAAGCTGAAAAGAGCATGAGATGCCAATTACACTTATGCATCTCAATAGTACGTTGAAGCATTGTAACCAAAACTTTGTTTACAACTTCAACTTAACCATTGGCCTGAGGGTAATATGAGGTTGAGCCATCGTGATGTAAACCCAATGTAGAGGTCATCTCAACCATCACGTAATCTCAGAAATGGAAGCCATGGTCGATGACAATGGCTTGAGGTACGTCAAACCTAGAAATAACGTGATTGAATAGAAATTGAGTAATCGTTTTACCATCTGCAGAGTATGTAGGCATCGCTTCAGCCCATTTGGTGAAATGATCCACAACAACAATAATATAATCGTGCCCTCCAACTGAAAGAGGGTTACATGTCATATAGTTAATGCCCCATTTGGCAAAAGGACTAATGGGAATGACAGGGTGTAGGTGAGCGGGCGGGGTGCGCATCTTGCGCTGGTAAAGTTGGCATTCATGACACTTGCGAACGACAAGGATGCAATCCTTAAAGATGGATGGCCAGAAATAACCAGCGGGAAGGATTTTTTAAGCAGTAGCATAGCAAGACATATGACTGCCACATGCCCCATAAAGGAAATAATTGAGAACTCTCTTAGCTTCCTCGAGAGTAAGACATCGATGAAGAATTGAATCGACACTGACATAGTATAAAGTATCTCCAATAATACAGTAGGGTTGGAAGTGATGCCAAAAATGTTGGTGATCATCCTTAGTCAATGCGGACCGGAACGTGGACATCTGGAGATACATAATGATATCATCGTACTAAGGGTCAGGGGTGCTTATCAGGAAAAGAGTTTCATCTGGGAGCTGCTGATCTACACCAGCGGGGAGAGACATAGAAGGAAGGGAGCAAATCAACTCAACAAAAACCAATAATTTCTTAGATTTGGTAGTAGTAAACACCAAATTGAATTCTTGAAGGATGACAATCCATTTAGAATACTTCCCCCTCAGCAACTGATGAGTTAGGATGTAGGTCATGTGGTTTCATTCAGAAATCACAGTAGTAGTGTGTAAGATAATGTAGTGTTGAAAGCGTTGAACAACCCGTAAGACAGCCAAGGCAAACTTCTCGACATGGGCATAACACGTTTCAGTGTCGAGGAGATTGCCAATAAGGTAGTAAATAACGTGTTCGTTGCCTTCGTCATCATCTTGTACCAACACCATAGCAATGGTACTAGAGGTTACAACTAGATAAAGGAAGTAATTACGATGATAATCCGGGGGATGCAGCAAAGGAGCATTTATGAGGACAACCTTAAGGTCATCGAAAGACTTTTGGGAAATCTCATCCCAAACAAATGGCATTCCCTGCTTGAGCAACTGGGTAAACCCTGAAGCTAGCTTAGCATAATTGGTTACAAAACGATGAAGGAAATTTTCTTTTCCCTACAAGCTTTGTAGTTGGTGCAACGAACATGGAGGGGGTAAATTAATAATGGCCTCAACTTTAAGCATATCAAGGCGAATGCCATCCTTAGAAACAATAAAGCCGAGGAGTCATTCGGATTCGACACATAAAACACATTGATGCGGATTCAACCAAATCTTGTAGTGTCTAAAGTGAAGAAAAATCTATTGAAGATGATCAGGGTGATCATGGCGCTTACGAGAATGGGTGGGAAGGTCATCCAAGTAAGGCTGAATGATGTTTCAGATGTCATGAAATGCATAGGACATCGCCCTCTGAAATGTAGCCCCAACATTTTTGAGGCAAAAGGGAGATTTTTGTACGCGAAAGTACCCCACAGATAGAAAAAAGCCGTCTTTTCTTGATCTACCGGCGCAATGTTAATCTGGTTATAACCAAAAACATCGTCTATAAAGGAAAAAATTTCACTCCCAGCACATTCATCAATGATCTGATCAATGAAGGAAGTGGTATAGTTATCCTTAGGACAGGCACAATTGAGATCACGGTAATCGATGCAAACGCGGATCGTGCCTTGTTTCTTGCCACCGGTACAATATTTGACACCTAATCTATGAGAGGGATCATATAAATGAATCCAAATTTGAGAAGTTTTTCAACTTCACCCTTGATAGCTGCTTCTTTCCTAGGGTGAACTGGGTGGAGCCATTGGCGAAGGGGCTTCGCGTGAGGATAAGTTGGTATTTCATGCACAACGATGCTAGGATCAATGCCAGACATTTCCTCATATGACCACACAAACACATCATGAAATCTTGGAACATATGAGTATAGATCTTGATCTCATCTAGAGAACAAGTTACCCCGATATGGACATTTTCAATGACACCAGGCTTGACAGAAATATCAATTGGCATCGTTTGGGTAATGTTACCCAAATTTCCTTCTAACCATACTTCATGAGGCATGATCAACACCTGAAGCGGTAGAGAAGGAAACTGAGAAGAGAACTCTTCGAGACAAGTAGACATGACCACCGAGCTAGGCAGGAACAAGGAACGATGATGAGTATCATTCCAAGGTGGTTCCTCCAAAGACATTGCTTCCATGATACTCTTGTCAGCAAGAAAATTCTCGGCTAAGGGATCAGGGGATTCTGAAGCACCAAGCCATGGGGATTAAGAATACGTATTGAGAGATGTGCTCGAAACAGGAAAATCAAAGGATACGAAACTTGAGGCTGAAACAATTTCCACATAATTGATTTCGGCAGGACTAAGTGGCATAACGTCGCCCCAGGTATCAACAAGATCTGGTGAAGGTATGACCTAAGGATCATATTTGACAAAGATCATGTTGACAGAGGCAACATGAGGAAGTGGGAGAGGAAAAATTCCCATCAAGGTAGAATCTTTAAAAATTCTTGCCTCCACACTCTCATAAGGAGCACCGGTGTGATTGACATATTGGACATTGCCATCTGAGGAGGAAGAGGCAAAGAAGGATAGTTGGTCGACTGTGATGATCTTCCTTGATGGGGAAAATGAATCACGCAGAACAGGGAGGAGGCTACATCATGCATGTCATAGGTCCAACTTCGTCTAAGTAGAAGATTACAATTGAGATTAGCGTCAATAATCTCCACCTTGACGTGTACTGTCTTTCCCTCCAAAGTAATGGAAAGGTTGGGTAAGACACCGAATGGTCACAAATCATGCCCGTCGAAAGATTCCAACGTGTTAGGGGATTAGTTCAAAGTATGAGAACCAATTTCCTTCCAGCAAGCGACTGGCATGATGTAGGTAGAAGCACCTTCATCGATGACGATCCTATGAATGGTTTTCTCATTGATGATTACCTAAATGAGAAAGGCAATTTGATGAGGTAGTTGTGGAACGTGGTTCTCTAGATCAAAACATATAATATTGGAATTATTAGGATCAGTACCTCCAATAGCCGACAATAATGATTTCCGTTGAGACAGACAACTTTGGAGTACCTCGAGAGTAGACATAGCTGATGGTGCCTAGCCAAATCCTCAACAATATTATAGTGTTGAGTGGCTTGAGCATTGGGATTGTACGAGGACTTCCTTAGCACACCTCGAGAAGGAGGTTGAATGGCGGAATCAAGGTTAGGGTGCTCGATATGAAGAAGGCTAGAACTCGCGCGGGGGGGGGCAGAAGAAGGAAGGGTGGCCTCTTTTTATTTCTCGACTGTCAGAGCAGGAGTTTGATAATCTTTTGATCTAGTAGCCACTTTGATAGGCTTATTCATCATGAACACTTGAGATCCTGAGGAAGAAGATGAATGAGGTTGGTTTACCATTTGAGCCTATTGAGACGGAAATGGCTTGTTCAGGACAACTGGGGTCCCTTTGAGCAAACGACTAACTTCAGACCGTCGGGGAAAATCCTTAGTATAGTGATCCTCCTCACAAATGAGGCATGGATACTTAGGCTTCCATTGTGAAGAATCACCAACAGAAAACTTAGGAGGACCCTTTTGTGGGGCATCGACTTTACCCTTGCCTTTGCATTTCTTCTTACCTTTCGAGGATTTGCCCGTTGTGGTAGACTGAACAGTGTGGACCTCTAAGGTTTTACGAGGGATAGGTGGATTCTGGGAGGGACTATCGGATGTAATGTTGGAGACCAACTTCTATTTGGAAGAAGATTGCATAGGTGTCTGGGACACCGAACCAATTAATCCATCAACAGGAGGTGTAGCTTTGTGACTTAGATGTCATTGGATTGGATGATGGTTGTGGAGCATTGGCTAATAACTCATACAAAGTGTGAGACTGAGAATAAACTAGGTCTAAGTACGGGACACGAGCAATGGCTTTTTCTTCAGTAACGCATCCACCCATAGCTATATCGTGAGCAATTGAAGCAACGAATGACTTGGTAAACCATTCAGTTAGCAATTGATCAACAATCTCAAATTTGATCAGGCGACTTCTACGTCTCCATTCATGGATGTGATCGGAGATGTGCATTGCAATATCTTTCTTGAACGATGTAAGCAAATAGGTGCCAATTTCATTGTGAACCGACAAATTGAAATGTGTGAGGAAATCCATGGCTAAAGAGTTGAAGTCATGGTAAGTACTTCGAGGGAGCTCAATGTACCACTTGGCTATAGCACCTGTAAGGGTTCATTGGAAAAGACAGAGATGAATAGAATCATCAACGTAGGAATTTGAAGAGCACCAGAGGGGATATGTCATCACATGGGCTTGAGGATCTTCTTTTTCTTTCCCATCGAACTTCAGAAAATCACTCGGGATCTTGGATGGAATCAGAGGCCAGTATGGTGAATAAAGAATTGGATCATTCGTGAGTCGAGACACATCTGGTAACTCTAGTGTAGCCAAGAATGACAATTGAGTATTGAAAGGCATTGGAGGTTGATAAGCGGGTCCAATCGGAGTAGTCCATCCCTGCTAGTAAGAATTTTGTCCCCATAGTGGAGGGTTTTGGCCATATGGCATTTGATTTTTCCCCCACTATAGGTTACTTTGGTTGTAGGGAGGATTTTGACCTTGAACGCCTTGGAATTGTCCTGCCATAGGTTGCTAATAAGCAACATACGGGCTAAAAGGCTGTTGAGCCTATTGACCTTGGACATATGGACAACAGGTCCATATGATCTTTCAGGAGGAAATTGATGATCTTTGTTATGAAACCAGCTCAAGAAAAGATAGGAAAGATAGATCAACGCCTTAGAATTCAGCCTCTTCGAGGGGGCAACCTCCTTTACATTACATAAATGAACAATTCTTCGATCATACAAATGAAAAGACCTCCTTTCTATATATAGGAGTCTAAGGGGTCATAACATAATCAGAGCCGACATAACAATAATAATGTAAGGGCACAATAATAACAATAGTGGGCTTCTATGGGGCACAATAGTAACAATATGGGCACTACATCGGTACATCAATATAATAAGGGGGTTGTACTAATAATAATAAGGGGTTACACTAGTAGTATAGGGGCCTAGCACCTTCCTTCCAGACTTGGTCCAAAATCTTAAAAAGCATTGTTTTTTAAGATTTTGGACCAAGTCTGGAAGGAAGGGTTGCCTTAGGCCATAAACAGAGCATCAGATCTACAAAGACTAGTAAATGGTGCTATAACAGATGCCCCCTAATATATGAGGTCAGAATGGGTACATGATGGCCGAAATGTATTAAGTGTATGGAAAGGATCATACCGAGACCGAGGAGAAGTTCACCAAAATTCAGCCTGTCAAGCCATCGAAAGAGATAAGAAAGAAACTGTTGTCTGAGGCGGGCATACCCATGCTCAGAAATAGTAAAGCATGTCCGCATATCAAGTACAAAAGCAGATCCAATATGTATAGAAGTATAAAGTAACTGAAATTACATAATGGATCATCTTATCATAATCAAGAAAGTACATGTTTGAATATCACATATAAAGAGTTGATCAATGATGCTGAAGTATGAAGTTGATCACTGAAGTCAAGAAAATTGATCCCAATAGTACCAAGTGAACATGATGGAATAAATGACACTACACCACAACTCAGGTGCCAACATATAATGTTGTTGTAAGGAACTACAACATATAAGGTGGATGGTGTCAACTAGCAAAAATAGGAGCAACTGACAAGTGAAACAAGACATGCTGATGCAAACTTGAGGTCTTCACTGACCGCCATGGTACATTTCTACACAATGGGAATGAATGATTTGAAGTCGACCATGTGAGAAATCATTTGATTACCGATCATTGATGTATACTGTTAACAAATGTGAGACTACTCACCCACAATGATGATGAGAATCAAGGTACCCAGTACAATCTAACAACTGCGAATAAATGAGCTTTAGTTGAACACTTGCAAGAATCTATCAATCAGGAGACAATGATGTTTTCCCACTATTGATAGCGAAGGAATCTGCCACTGATGACTGCAAACCCTACGGTACTGCCAAATGGACTCTAGATCTCTTTCCCACAGCAATGAACTGAACTTGATGGGAAAAGATCCGCTAGAAGGAAGGCATTAAGGCATCCTTCATGAATCTAGCATGAGTGTAACCCGTAGACCAATAATGTGGAAGGAATTAGACAAACAAAGATGCAGTAACCATATTGAAGCACGTTTCCGGCGTACACAAGATGTGGCTAGCGCACGATAGAAACCCTTTGAACCAACCAATAATGAAAGCTGACACAGAGGCGAGGAATCCACCAATAGGGTCAAATGAAAACCAAGGAATTGCACGAATCCCAATGTGTGATAATGAAAGATGACGTCGAACACAACAAAAACCACCCAGTCAAAGACCCATGATATTGATCGATGTTGAGCACAAGGTGACCTATCAATAATGAAAATAGGGCCAGGGTGCGGCTCTAGATCTGCCCTCAGAGCAATTTATCGTAGTCGATAAGGACAAGACTCGAGCAAGAAGTCAATGGAGACCTTCTCAAACCAGCACGAGCAAAGAACCAATACAACTGATGTGATAATGAACATGACGCTAACTACCAGGGATGGCCGATTGAAAAATAGGTCAAGAGACACCGCAAAGAGGCTGAATTAGGCTTACTTCCCTTGAACAAAAGCACGACTCAACTTTGACTATATGGCAGCATATCATAACTCTGTATACGTTTGTCATGCAAGAGGCATAAGCAAACTCTCCATATGATTGGAAGAGGTAACCAATCAAAGGAGTATTGACTCGATAACAAGGTTAAGGCTCTCCTAAGTCAAACTAAAGCCCACCCCAATGGAGGAAAGACTTTCTTTTGAGTGCTTTGTTCAAGGGCGACACGATTGACTATAGGTGCCATCAAAATATGGAAATAATGTCTTGTTCCAGCTCTTTTGGAATATATATATATATTATATATAATATATATATAATATATATATATATATATATTATATAATATGTATATATATATATATATATATATATATATATGTATGTATGTATTTTTCTTTTATATGAAGCTTTAAAAAGAACAAAAGAATGTTATAGTATAGTGGAAAGAATGAGTGTCGAAAAAAGCAGATGCACTAGTTCCTGGGAGGGGAACATTCCTATGCTCAATGCAAGATGGTGAAACTGGTCAAGGACACTCAAAGGGATGTTCTTTCCATGGGTATAAGGGTGTGTCAAGTTGTAGAGGCTAAGTGATTGCAAGATTGATTTTGCATAAGACATGGTCGATAAGTGGCTCAAACACGAGCCCAAGTGAATACGTCTCAAGACCAAAAGGTGCAAGTAGTCAATATGCAATGCAACAATACAACTCAACACAAAGGAGCCTCTAGGGTATAAAGCCAGAAAAATAGCGAAGAAGTAGAGGAATGAGGCTTCAATGCACAAGTCATGGCAGGACTAAAGAGGAATCCTAAGCCTAAGAACAAAAATTCAGCATGGGTGCCAAGTGACCACACAAGTCATGATACTTCTAAGCAATGAGAAGGTTTTGCACCATAACTTGGTAGGGTCGATCCTAAGGCCAAAATGGGAAAGGAAACTAATAAGTGCGCAATGCAGGTGAAAAACCTAACCTATATGCCAATTTCAAGAACCAATACCTGTCAGAACGGATCAACCATAAAAATGTCCAAGGAAGAAATCTTCCAAGTTCTGTAGACATAAATAGGAACACTAGACAAGAAGTTAATACATCCCACATATAAACTTCAGATAAAATATTGTGTTATTGAATACAAAACTTGAAAATGCGTACCTTATATATACAATATGGTACAAGGAACCACGCAGCCTTGCAGCTTACACATAATAGTTCTTTTGGACAAACCCCTTGCAGGGCTCAGGCTAAGGACTCCTTTGGTAGTCAAAATGCATGGCTTCAAAGAGTTCCTCCTGTGAAGGCAAATCAAATTCTGAGAAATCATGAGAACTACAAGGATCAAAAGAGGGAATTAAGGGGTCCCATGTCCCTAGAGGAAGAATCTCTTGGTCAACTGTTGGGAGCAAGTCCCAAGAAGGAGAATAATAGGTCAAAGGATCCTTCTCAGAAGCAATTGAACATTGAGGATTCAATGCCACATAATTCACCCGTGGTGGGGTAGAGTCTACTTGAACGCTTGGAACAAACCAAGGGGTATTCTGCAGTAAATTCGAATTAGGGTGGTGATTATCAAATGCAAGCTGATCAATAGTGACAATATTCCCTTTATGAGGAAAACACATCACTCGAAAGAGTGAAGACACCACATCATTCATATCATGACATAATCACACCCAAGTAGCATATTAAAGTCTAAAGGGAAATCAACCACCATCATATCGATAAAGACAGTCTTCCCACTTAAAGTAATAGGCAAATGAGGAATAACACCCATAGATTCACCAACTCTTCTATCATAGGCTAACAACTGATTATCAGTTGTCAACAACTTTGGAGAACCCAAAGCTTTCCAAGTCAAGAAGGATATAATACTTGCAGAGGATCCTTCATCCACCATACATTGATAGAGGTTTATGGAATTAACTCTAACCTTTATTTGGAAAGGTGCAGCGGAAGGAAGATGAGGCTCGACCAAACTATCCCAATCAAAGGAGACACTCTTAGAACTTGGAGGGGGAACATTCGAAGAAATAGGAATGCCCCCTATACCAGAAGACTCTGTACTAGAAATCAAACAGACTCTGTTGTTAGGCACTTCACCCCACAAAAGAGGAATGTAATCAGCTAGAGATTGCATTGGCACAACCACGTTATCAACCAATGGTTGATGACATTGTTGAGAAACCATATCAGATTCAGGAGTAGAAGAACTTTCAGACTCTGACCATTTCCTTTGTACCTCTGGAATACCAGGGCACAAAAAGACTAAAATGTCTGTAATGCAAACTATCTTAATGAAAACTATAATGATAGTGCATGGATGCTCATACAAGAAGCAAAAATGTATTTCTTTACAGAGACAATAAGCCAACTTGAAAATGAAGAGGGCCAAAAAATTAAAAACAAGCCTCTCCGAAGCAAGCAAAACAAATTGCAAAAGATCACAATTCACTTCTCAACAACAAAACAAAAGAAACCGTAAATCAAAAACTTGGAAAAAGAAAAACAAAAGCAAAGTTTTTTGAGATTTTTCTTTTAAAGGGAACAAAACAACTTTTTGAGGTCATAAAAGTACTACTAAAACTCAAAAGATCAATACATAAGCATAAGGAACCTTTTAATCTTGCAAGTTATAAACTTGAAAATGAATGAAACTTGAACAAGAAAGACTACAACTTGTACAAATTGACCCAAATAGTAGCAAAAGATATCGACAAACTGACCAAAAGGCCAAGAAAGAAATACTTTCAAATTTGTCAAAAGGAACTCTCAAAAAGCAAGAAAAGCAATAAGGCCACCAAACAAGGGAAAGCAAAGCAAGAGAACTTGAAATTTGGGCTCGAAAATGAAATTGGAAAACAATTTCCTATTCTGGAAGACCAGAATAACCAAGAACTTCAAAACGAAGCCTTGAATACCAAGATACAAACTACAAACTTGTTTAAGAAGCAAACCTAGGCCAAATCATTTCAGTGAGAAAGAGATTTTGAAAAACAAAGCTTGTAGGAAAAGTAAATTTTCGAGACAGCAGATGACCATACAATAACAAAAATCACCAGGCAGCAAACCTAACAGGGTAGAAATATTTAAAAAAATAATCCAAAGAATTGCATACGCGACTGTGTAAAAACACAGAAGCATGCACACGTGTTTCTAATACAGGAAACTCGTGTATACACGAGTCCTCTTTACAGAAACCTGCGTGTATACGCTATTGTAAACAAAGTAAACAACATATACAAAGATTTATATGGAAAATAAAAAATCAAGATCTGATGAAGAAGATCAGACTTGATTCCTGGGACACTAATGGATCAAACAATACTGTAAAAGCAAGTAATTAAGAAACTGAACCCTGATTGAGAACAAACAACCTAAACTAGGAATAACAAGATTCTTATCCCCAGTGGAGTTGCTAACTTTGTTGCAGGTGAAACCACCCTAGGTCTTTGGGTTGAGAACCCCAACAGAGCAGAGGGCAAACCACAACAAGAAATGCTCAAGCAATCAATAGAAATGCTTATTCTACTGAACTGTGTAGGAGTATCCTTACCTGGATGTCCTTCGTTTGGGTATATCCTGCAGGGTGCAAATCCTTAGCTTCTCCCGATGTTCTTGAAACCTGAAAATTATTCAAAAAGAACATACACAACAATAGAAACATAAAGCATGTTCATGATATTAACTTTAAATCATATAAATGGATGATGGATTATACAACAATACAAGATTCATAAATGAATTACAACATAACTTGATACATAAACACATTTAATATCAGAAACAAGAAAACATTCCTTTTATTGGAGTTAGCTACAAGTAAGGTGGAGAAATATGACCTGAGTCCTGCTTTGGCTCCAAGCGGAACCGTCCTTTGGATCTGTCCTTTCCCGGCCTTCAACAATCTTCCTCCATCACCAATAAAATGATATCTCAAGCAAATGGAAGGATATCTATAACAAGGAAACAAGGGTTTCCTGAAGCTTGGGGAAGTGTATGAGGCACGGGGATTCGTCAGACTTGATCAGGGATAATCTCAATATAGTATCAATATCTTATCTCTTCTTCTTTAAGGCCTTCCCATGGAGGTTTATTTATACCTCTCCAAATTAGTTTTTTCAGTTGGGAAACAGTTGGGCCACAGGCAATAGGAGGTCAGTAACAGGTAAAACCCATGAACTGTGCTCGAAATTAAGGAAATTTAATTTTCTAAAGTGTTTTATCATATGTATGCGGGTTGGGTATATGTTGACCCGCGTGTACACGCTTTTATCACAGGGCAAAGTAGTGTATAGGGAATAAAACACTGCTTTTTAAGATTTTGTACCAAGTCTGGAAGGAAGGGTTGCCCTAGGCCATAAACAGAGCATCAGATCTACCAAGAGCGGTAAATGATGCTATAACAATATGCAAAAGATATTTCTAGAAAAAATATAAAGATCATGATCTTAAAGAAGAAATATTTAGCATGACTCTAAAAGAAGATGAGAGCCTTGAGGATATAATAGGTAGATTTATGTATAATGTTAAGAGGGTAAAATTTCATCATTAGGATTTGACACACTAAACACCCTCTTACTTAGAACAATTAGGAATGAGTGGATTGATCTCCTTGATCTCATGAGTAGAGGTGATGTATATCGATTATCATTTGAAGAAATTTGTGAAACATGTGAGTGCATCTCAAGAGGAAAGGTAAGGGTAAGTAAATCAACATCAAGATCGGTAAGTTAAGATGAACTTGGAAATTCACTTGATAACTTTAAAATAAAAATTCTTGGCAATCTAAGTGAACAAGTAGAAATGTTAAGAATGCAAAATGAGCAAAAAGAGGATGTTGATATTTGTGTTATCCATGCAAAATCACATGTTACTAAATATTATTATCATTACAGAGGTTGAAGGGACTTTACCAAGAGGACAATGGAGCAAGTCAATCACCAAACAACTATGTTATGTAGCTCAAAGAATACCATGGAATCCTAGTCAACCTAATATGATGCAAGAATCTAATTCATAATTTCAAGGTTATGCACATCCATCTCAATGTAATTGGAACACACTCTTTCCTTGGCAACCTTGGTCATCTCAACCCCAAAACCAATCTTGGAAAAAAAATTATGGGAGAAATCCACAATATCCTCAATATCCTCCATACCCAACTCCATGCTATCCCTACCATCCACCTCCACCACAACCACAACCACATCCATCTCAAAGATCCACTCCCACTCAACTACTTGTACCACCATTTCCAAACCCACACAAGGAAGTAGCTCAGCCCACTTACAATGTTGAGGCACAACACTTCCAAACATCTCCTCTTGATCTAAATGGTATTCATATTAGCTCAAGAAGAGTATTTCAAACAAAACAAAAATCTCTTGATATCATTAAAGGACAACATTTAGAAAAAGAATATTGAAATGAGGAGACCAAAGAATCATGTGTTGCACTTGATGAAGAACAGACATCAGAATCAGATATTGAGAAAGTTCCCTCATGTCTACCATCATATATTCCATGTGTTCAAGATAATAACCAGTAAAAAGAGGAAGATTTGAATGCTATGGTAGAATAAGACATGAAGAATGATCTAGATGAGCAAGCGAACCAAGGGCATCAAAACTATATTGAGGTTTGGTTCCAGAAAATCAACAAGATGGAGCATCACTCTCTTCTTCAACAAAATCTAATATCATCAAAGTCAAAGCATTTCATCTCTAATATTCAGGTACATGTCAAAGCATATGTTTCGAGCCTACACATGAGTTTATCTGTCATCTTTCTATGCACATGGCTCCATTGGAAGTATTGCTACTCTTGAAAGAGATTTTGTTTTTTCAAGTAGAGTAGAATAGAAAAAAGAAATAAAAAATGGAAAAACTAAGAGGAAAAGAATAAAAAATCAGGTGAAAACCTCTTTTGAGGCTCCTAATATTGACGCGTTGATTGAAAACCTCCATGAGGTGGTTAATGGGTTGGAAAAAAACAAAAAGGATCCTAGATAAAAACCTCCTTTAAGGTGCCTAGGTAGACCTAGTATTTGAAAACCTCATTGAGGAAGCTAGTAGGCCTAATAAAAAAGAGAAAAAAAATTGAAAAAATGAAAAGAAAAAAAAAAGTATTTGCTCCATGTATCTCTCTCTGATGAATGCAAGTGCTCTCCAGACTTTGCAAGCAACAAAAACAAGTTAGCTGCCAAAATAAAAGTTGATCAAAAACCTAGTCAAAGAAAGTCAAACTTAGGCTTTGTCCTCCTTTGCTCAGATGCTCCAATGTTACCAAGGCCATGTCAATCCATCACCCTCATCCATTTCCAACATCCACCCATAATTTCCAAGCCTTTCTCATTCATTTTCCGCCCTGTCCTAAAATGCTACAGGAGGGTTATGTTTTGCTACATGAGGCCAAAATACACAGAGTAGATTTTTTTTTACCATATCTCGAAAACCATGCATCCATTATCTGATTTGTTTAATGGGGAGATGCATATGGATAATGGTAACATGCTCAAGCAATTTCAGCAAATTCTAATACACACTTTTCGAGAAATTGACCTCCATCACCTACAAACATTTTTATTTTTTCTCAAGATTCATGCATCCATTGGCCAATATTTTTTATAGGGAGGTGCATAAGGATGATGGAAACATGCTCAAAAAAATTCAGGTCAATCCAGTCTACCGTGTGAGAGATATGGATAAAACAATTTTGCTACAAGACATTGCCTTGAAATGCTACAGGAGGGACCATAATTGCCACAAGAGTGTGATCGGCATATATAGAGGGGTCAGATCCTATGTTTTCCTTGGGGAATGAAGAAATAAATCTATCACACCTCCATAATCTATCCTATACACCATTTAGACGCTTCTCCATCCAAAAATTCATTCAGCTCGCAATTATCTCACACGACCACAATTGAGAGCACCAGAATAAAGAACCAATCATAATGAAGACATTGGAGAGTAATTTCCTTAAATTTTGAGCAGCTACAGGACCTCTGTAGATTGCTATAAGATCATTATTCATCTCCAACGGCAACACTTGATCCGCCATAAAAATAAAATTAAATTAAATTAAACCTGTGTTGACAAGCCTCTATCAGTCAGTCAAGTACATGTCAAAAAATATTTCCAGAACAGAGCCAATGCATAAAGAAGCAAGCATGGGAAGATAAAACCTCAAGGAGGAAGCAAATCAATCAATATTCCTGAAGCAGCATACAAAGGAAATTATCTTTTAGAAGATGCTCAAGAACAACCTCACTCATGTCCAGATCTACCATGCAACCATCAAAGGATCAACACATCAGCAAGCAACCTCTGACAATAGGCATCAATGATGAATTAGGCCACCATGCAACACCTGCAACACAAGGTTTGGCTCTAGAATCACCTACAAAAACACACCCAGGGTAAGTCTCAGGTATGGAATTCTCTCAAACTTTCCTATGAACTTATTTTAGCTTGAAAAATGTTGCAAGTGTATGAAGGATTTTTTGTTTTTTTTAGGCAAAATGAGTAGCAGAGCAACATCAACCTTATCTAGTAGATAACTTCACCTTTCCACCAACACACCCACATGTGTGGGAGAGGAACAAGACAAAAGTGAAAAGGACATGAGAAAGTAGGTTGTAATCATTTAGTAGTGATGGAGGATAAGGAGTGTGAAAGGGTAAGTGAGGTCCAACTCAGTTAACTCAAAGCACTTTGAGTTTATTTTGCATGAAAAAAAAAAAAAAAAAAAAAAAAAATCAATAGAAAAAAAAAAAATAATAATAATAAATAAAAATAAAAAAATAAAAAGGTGGACCACCACCTCTTAGCATGCAAGGAATAGATGCTACATGATTCAGGTTGGTTTCTATAAGAGAAAACAAAGCTACTACAGGAGGAACATAATTGCTACAAGAAGAACAAATTTACTACATGAAGGACATATTTGCTACAGGAAGGAACAAAGCTAGTACATGAGATAGACAGATTGCTGCAGGAAGTTAACAAAGGGGTACAAGAGAAAAATTTTGCTACTAGGGTGTTGGATAATGATTAATTAATTGCTACAAGTTACAAAGAAACACAACAGAGCTGCAAAGGATTTGCTACATACATAGTAAATTTTCCAAGGGTGAAAGGTATCCAAGTCACCAATTTGGTCATCACATCATTCCTTTCTTTTGCTTCGTTTATTGACCATCATTTCTCCCTCTGTAAGAAGAAAGAGCTCTATGTTAAGTGTTTTCAAATCTAGAATTTAATGAGCAAAGTGAATTTATAATGCTAGTTAAGTGTGTTCATAAGAATTTGATGGATAGTGTGATGTGTCATGGCCAAGAATTTGTATTTGTAGTAAGAGGCTTGGACTTCAATGAGAATGGCATTAGTAATGAGGTAATGGATGCCAAGAAATATTTCTTTTCACAAGGAGAAGTGACAGAAAAATACCAAGAAGACAAACCAAAAGCAAGGTATTTCCCTCACAAATATAAACCATTACAATTGAAGAATCACCTAAGAGAAAGAAGCATCCTAAACCTACATTAGAAGTTCCATGGGAAACTGAGATAGGGGAAGAAATGCAAATAGAAGAGTAGCAATAAAAGTAGCAAGAAGAGTAGGAGGAGGACCAACACATGGACCAACAAATAGAAAATGAAATAGTCCAGCATACATGAAGAACCACAGGGCAAGGAGGATGAATATGTTGCTCAGAGGATGAGCAACAATTTCAATAGGGGGTATGATGGGCCTCCAAATTAGATACAAATAAAGGCCCATCGAAATTTTCTTAGGCACATGAAGGTTATATTAAACCTCTCCTTCTATAATTAATAATGTTTTTTAGCTTTAATATGTTCTTAGGTAGGTTTAGAGATAATTGCATATTATGTGCCTAATATTATTTATTTTTGTAAAATATTGTGAGAATATTGGGCAGATTATGAAGATTTGGAGGAGGATATAATCTAGGGACTTGCTCCCTACTACAGGAGGACCAATATTGGATGATATATGAACAAAAAACCATGAAATTATTGACAAATTCTAGAGCTCTAGTGATTGAGAAAATCTAGGAATGTGTTCCCTGTCATTTAATGCAAATTCCTAGTGTTGGGAACTAGATCCACTATTTGAGGGATTTTGGAGGGGAAATCTTCCTCCTTTCAAGGATAATGATTCCCCATAAATTTGTATAAATACCAATTTGAATTTGCCTCTAGAAGCATGTATTTCTTAGTCTTATTCTGGAGAAAACTTGTTATTTAGCAACTCCACTTTCATTTCTAGCAGGGATGTACTTGGATTGATTCAAATAATGAAGTTTGGTGCCATTTTTAAACCCTAAAGCTTGGTTTCCTCCATAGGATTCCGAGTATCCTTTGGTTTGGTCATCCCACAAGCCTCAAAGCCCTCTTGTACAATTTATTTATTTCCTTTGAATGTCTTCTTCACTTGCATCTCTTATTTTTGCATTTACTATTCATGCTTCTTTTGTTGTAGGTTACATTGGTTAAATGATTGAAGTAAGTTGTTTTGCAAGTTATTTACAGAGTCACAAGCATGATGCATCCTTAAAAAAAAATTTAAAATTCACCTTCATCATTGAGCTTCTTGGATTGGTTTATTAGTTCACAAATCTAGAATTTCTGGAAGTCCCTTGTATCAAAATAGTAGTAATATTATGCTATTTTTTAGAACGTGTAAATGAGCTTCATATGAGTTGACTCCTCTTGTATTGGGTCATAAAAAAAATTCAAGTTAATAACAAAATTTATCCCATAGCATTTGCAATTGATTAGGTTAGAAATTTGGTAGGTTAACTAGCTCACTAGTTCTTGAATTTCCAGTTTTTAGAGTAGTAATTTTCTGAGATTTTTTAGCACATGTCAACAGGGGGTTTTTGGAGTGATTCCACTTGGAATGGAGTCTGAATACATCCTACTTAATAACAAAAATTTTCCCATCCCATTTTCATTTGATTTACTTGGGTATTCGACAAGTTATCTCCTCATGTCGCAAAACATGGCCTCCTGTAGCACCTCTTGTAACACTCTTGTAGCTCTCCTGTAACATGTGTAAACTTGACTAGATTTTCTCCAAAAGATTGGTTTTTGTATCTTAGGCTTGAATAATGGCCTCTAGGGTCTAAATGCATGGTTGGGGAAGAATAAATGCCACTTATGAATTGCCTTTTTACAGAGTATATTAGGTCTATTTCTTTGAATTTATGTTGTTAGGATTTCAATTACAAATTATTGTTCTTGCATAGGATTAGTTTCTTTTCAAGACAATATTTCACATTCTGCAATTAGACTAATGATTTACATCGTTTCAATTAGCATAAGGTTTACATTCTGCAGATAAACAAGTATTTTTCATTCCTGCAAATAGCATAACCTTTACCTTCTTGCAATTAGGACTCGTGTTTACATTTGAGCAAGTAACGTTTCCATTTCTTGCAAATAGAGTAACATTTCCATTTCTGCAATTAGTTTAGGCTTTGATCTCATGACATTCACTCCATTACATCAGATCAACAAAATAAGGACACATTGTATGTTTCACATATAGTGTTGATACCTCTTAAGTTTGCACGAACCTCAGGTTGATAATTTAAGTTGGTAGCCTTGGGAGTTGCAACCTTCTTGTTGCAATATTGAGGCTCATCACCCCCAACTTGTGGACACTAACCAATGTGCCCATCAATTGGGCTATCACTATTTTTTTGCCCAATTTCCAGAGCCAAGCATTTTTGCAAAACAATTTACAGACAGTTTTGGAGAGAGAGACCTATCTTGGTCATTTTTTAACCTTTTGGAGCTCAAGAAGAGCCTAGATAGGTGTTTTTGGGCATTTTGGATGAAATGGCAGTGTTATTTTCACATATTAAGACTTGTATGTTGATGTACTTGAGCATATAATAAAAAAATTCCACTATTGGAAGCTGGATCTAGAGACGTAGACCAGGAGGGGTGAACTTTGTTATCGATTTGTTGTGTTTGATGCTACATATTTGTCCATTTTTAACTATTTAAATTATTCAGAATTTTCTTAAGTTTGTGCATTTTTGCAATCATGATCCATTACCTAATAGACATAAACTAGCTTACAAATCCTTTCATGAAACCTTCACTTTTTAATTTTGGATCAGTTTGGTATCAGAGCATGGTTTTTGTGAAGGTTTGACAGAATTTGCAAAGTTTTTGAATGCTTACAAGGTCTAAAGTGAGAACCTAACCCTCAAATTGGCTCAAGGAGGCCACAAACTCAGCAAGTCATGGCACATGAAGAAGGACAAGAACAAGAGCTATTATCTGAGGATGAAAGATCTTTTCAAAAAGCTTTTTTTTTTTTTTTATTTGACTGAGATGGTGAAAGTGTTGTACAATGAGAGAACAACACAGTTGTAAGGAGAAAGTTCTAATTAACCAAAAGGTGATGGTGGTAATGGGAAAAAGCCTCCACCTCCTCCTCCTCCACCTCCATTTACACCTCCATCCTCACCTCCTTCTTCACATAGACCTACTCGTCCTACATCTCCAAGAGGACATGCTAAGTCTCCTTTGATTAAGCTTGATATCAAGTTTGAATTGTCAATGTAAAATGGAGAAGTAAATGTTGAAAAGCTGGATAATTAGGTTCATCAAATTGAAGTCTATTGCAGGATTTAAAAGATTGATGATGCTATCACAAATATCTAGCTTGCTTCTCTTCGCTTGCAAGGTGCAACCCTCATATGGTGGGAGGCCATAACTCAAGAAGATTTGAAGAAAAGAGGTAAAATTATCTCTACTTGGAATGATTTTATAGTTGCATTAGGAATGCAATTTTTTCCTTTAACTTACATGCAAAAGGCAATTATGGATTGGAAAATTTTTAGACAAGCTAAAGGTGAGAGTGTCTTAAAATTACACACAAGAATTTAGAAGAAGATCTTTAATATTGTGTGTTGATTTGACCTCACAAGATACTCTCCTTAAGTGTATAGGTGGGTTACATAGTTATTTGAGACATACTCTACTTATGTTTAATCGCACCAATCTAGATGAATTATGTGCTCAAGCAACTCATTTAGAATCAAGAGGCAAGAATGTTCCTCAAGAGTCCAACAAGAAGCCTTTTAAATATGGAGACAAAGGAAAGGGGAAGTTTAAAGGCAAAAGTAAGAAGAATGATATTGTCAAGAAAGAGGGAGAGAAACTTACTTGCAAACATTGTTCAAAAGATGGCCATGATGAAGACCATTGTTGGAAATTACATCCAGAATTGAGACCAAAGAAGTTCAATAACAAGGGGAAACAAAAGACTACTTCTACAACTCAACAAGATTCAAGATCTGATTCAAGTGATGAAACCAAAATCACAACCATGGGAATGAAAGGTATAGTTTCTAACGCAAGTATTAGTTCTTCTAGCAAGACTATTGAATCTCAAAATGATAAAGAAAGAAGTGAGATTTTCCATATCAGGATCATTACAAGACATGGAAAGGTTGATACATTATTTGATATTGGATCTCAATTCAATCTTATCTCTGAAGCAATTGTCAAGAAACTTAATTTAGAGACTACACCTCATGCAAAACCTTTCCCTTTGGGTTGGGTATGTGATGATGCCAAATTAAAAGTGACAAGAAAATGTAAAGTCAAATTTACCATCACTACCAATTTTATAGATGAGGTAGAGCTTAATGTTGTACCACTTGATATTTGTGGGATTGTCACAGGGAGTCCATATTTATATGGTCGAAAATCCATATTCTACCGTCATGAGAACAAAAATCATATTTTCAAAGATGGAGTTGAGTATATTGTTAGAACAAATCGCAAGAATATGAACTTATCTCTTGTTAGTGTTGGTCAAATGAAGAGGCTTGTGAATGCTAGTAAGAATTTTGTGTTGTTGATGATTAAAGCTAAAGATACTATTGATTCTCAAGATTTATCAAGATGTGATTCTAAACTCAAGCATGAACTGGTTGAATTTGTTAACACTTATGACAAGATGTTTCAGGAGCTTGATGGGTTACATCCAAAAAGAGGAATCCTACGTGAGATTCAATTACAACAGGATGCACCACTTCTGAATATTGCCATGTATAGAATGTCAATTTTGGAGAATGTGGAAATTAAGAAGCAAATTTAAGAGTTGCTTGATAAAGGTGTAATTAGACGTAGTACATCTCCTTCTGCATCTCCTATTGTTTTGGTTCCAAAGAAAGATGGTACATGACGCATGTGTGTGGATTTATGAGCTTTGAACAAGATCACGGTAAAGAATTGCTTGTTGGAAATACAGAGAGGGGGGGTGAATCAATATTTATTTTACAATTATTACTTTACCAGTTTATATCACTCATAATCATAACACAAAATGAACAATATAGAATAAATAATTTTATTAATCATAAATAACGAGGACTCCAATCTTATACTTTACAATAAATCAAGTACAATAATGTTTAGGGCTTCAACCCTAGATGAAGACACCAATATTTCAATCCACCAAGCTCCAACCTGTACTTTGCTTGATCTAGGTGGATATTGGTGGCCACCCACCTATTCCACTTGGCCCCCCACCATTGTTTCTTTTAGTTTTTCATTTTCCTTAATTGTAGCACAATTTATCATTTTTGGCAGTTTTTTGGGTCCTGAACTTCCGAAGCCGTTTTGAGGCCCTAAAAAACGTTTTTTGGAAAATCACTAGCGGCGAATATTAATTTTGATCTCAATATTTGTTGTCAACAGTTGTACTCCTCGGATAGATCTTTCTAGCAAGGTATCATGTGCATCAAATGGAGATCGTATGCCAAAGTGACAACCCTGGGAAGTTGATGTACCAATTTACCCCAACGGGGCCCATAGTTTGGTGTTTCATCTCATAGGGTTAGGTTTTTAGATGTTTGGGGTTTTCCATTGTTTCTCAATAATAAATAGGCCTTCAAGCCTCATTGTAACACAGTTCAGAGGCATGTAACTGCCACATCTCTTCTAAGAGGTAAGCTACCATCACCCTGTTAGAGTCCTATATTCTATAGGATGACTTGATTGTAGCTGTAATTTTTGCATATGACGATATTGTAAATAATATTACGTTTTGAAAATTATTTCCAGGAAAAAAATAGAAAAAGCAAAGAAGAAGGCCTGCAAGTCTAAATGCGCCTTAGGATTACTTAATTATGATTAGAATAATTTTATTTTATTTTTAGATTAATCGTGTGATTACCCATGATTAACAGATGTAATAAAGTGTATGGCATTTAATTTAAGGTTTCTTTAATTTGTAAATAAAGAGAATACAACAGATAGTATTTGTTGTTTGTAACGCACATTTTTTTTCAACGGTTGCGATTTCCCCTGCCCGGATCAACGGCGAGGGAATGGTTTCGCCCCCAGTCACAAATCCGCTATGTTAGGAGGGGGGGTCCGAACCCTTTGCTCTGTGTCACCCCCTCCTATTTTCCCACCCCCCCATCCGAAAAGTCTTCAGTCGTTAACCTTCTCCCTGTTTCCACCTCACTTGAGGACCCCGCCATCACTCCCGCCAAGTGAAACTCCCATCCCCACCTTGCTTCTACATCAACCCCCGCCATCACTACCGCGAAGTGAAACTCCTGTCCCCACCTTGCTTCTACATCAACCCCCACCTCCACGTTATATATCCATTTCATCCCACTTCCGCCAAATCAATAATGAACGTTGGAAATTAAAATCAGCACCGAGTTGGAAGATGGTTAGTTAAAACTATGTTTTTTCCCTATACAACATAGTAATTTCTAACATGGTTTACAAACAAATGAGAATTAATTTATCAAAACAGAAAGAGGTTTTTTTCTAAAACAGATCCATGTACAAAAACCTCTCTCTGTTTTCTAACATTTATTATGGTTTGGGAGATCCGGATGAAGCTTTGAAGGCATATTTTCCCAAATTTTCGTGTTTTTAGCCAGTGTTTTCAAATATGGTTTCTGAGTAGGTGGAAATGAATTTTCCAAAAAATGAAAGAGTTTTTTGTTTCTAACATCACCATGCACAAAAACCTCTCTCAGTTTTCTAACAACTATTATGGTCTGGGATATACAAAGGGATCACTCGACACTATTTTTCAGAATTTCGGGAGGAAAATGCTCATGGACAGTTAATGACTTGGATGCCACCTCATCAAATAAGAGTTTCTATTAAATTCAAATTGTTGTTCCTTATCACCAACAATATTCAAAGATAGTGCCAAGTAGATTCATTATTTTTTAATGTCCTATAGTTTAGTCCTATTTTTGTAATACAGTTTTCAAATATTTGTAATGAATCTTGATATTTTCTATCAAGATATTTTGTGAATAATTTGGATAAATACTTCATCAATTGAAGTAATAGATGTTGGGACTTGGATTGAGAAATACTACCATTAGTGTAAAGCTGATCACTGAGATTTAGTGGCCATTTGCATTAATACAGGCAAGTTGTTTCAGGATTCCCATGTCATATCTATGTGGTGAAGTGCTTCTTACTGTAATTCGGTTTTTCTCTCTGTTTTTTCATATGTATTCAGATCTGTTTTGTCTTTAAGAATATTAGGTTCAGAATTTGTTTCAAAACACTATGTTCTGGCTTAAAGCAAAATCAATGTTTTCTACTAAATTTTAAATATAGAATTCAAGTAACAATGCTCTATACCTAAAGTGAAACGTAATTTGTTCTTCCTTCCCCCATTTCACAAACTTTAAAGATCCAATAATATGCCTACCTTGCCCTGTTTCAACTAAGCTTGATATTTTTGTATTTGAGACATCTAAGCCCTTTGACTCCATTTGCCCAATTTCCTTCCTCTTCTTTTCCAACAAAAGCTTTTAAACAACCCAAACTATGAACTAGCCAAATATCTGAAACCAAACAAATCTAAATCCGACAGAGAGATCCCTCTCTGAAGCTGGCAAGGCTAGATTCCAGGTTCCAAGCGATTTTGTGGTTACCTTTGTAATTATTTCATAGCCTTATTAAATTACAGAGTGATAACAACCCGAGCTAGTTTATTCCATTTTGTATGTAAGCATATTTCAGTTCTTTGATATTAATGAATTGAAGTTTTATTTCTACTACATCTCTGTGTTTATTGTTATATTTGTAATTTGTTGCATTCCTGTTTAAATTCAGATTATTGCCAAGCACCAACATGGACTTCACGTGGCTTTAACCTCTAGGGCTACAACCTTATCTTCCAAAAGGCTCCAAACTTATCTTCTTGAGGACTCCTATCCTCTAGGGCACCAACCCTCTTTTCTAGCACAAGCGCCAACTTGATCTTTTTTAGGGCACCAACTTTCTCAATCTCCTTTAGCTCTTCAATGTAGGTTGAATGGTTCTTCAAGGCCTCCCAAAAACTTCTGCAACAAGCCTTGACAATATCTTCAAATTAGCCTTCAACAAATGTACTGAATTGATCTTCATTATGCTTCGCTCATCAATGACAACTTTATTAACCATAGAAGGTGTCTCCAAGACTCTTCATGATACCCAAACAATTTTCTTCATAGTTACTCCATGAGGGCTTCAAACATGCATCAAGGTCTCCAAGAATGCTTCCAAGATCAACTTCTACAAGTCTTCCAAATGTCTTCAAGAATGCCTCAAGGTGTCTTCAATAAGTTGTCCCAAGAATTCTCTAATACAATGAAGGCTTCTCCAAGGTATGTTCCAAATCTTCAAGAACGCTTCACAAGTCAACAAGCCTTCACTAGTCTTCACAAGTCTTCAAGGGCCAACAAGTCTTCACAAGTCAATAAGTCTCCACAAGTTCTGTATATTAGACTTCATTAGATGCTCAAGATTGTCTCAAAAGAAACCTTTAAAGTCAATGCTCTAGGTACAAGGAGATATGCTCTAAGACTGCTCCAGAAGAGTCCTCAGAAATAAGTCTTCAACGTCACTTCACAAGTGATCCAAGTGTCTTCAAAAAATTGCTTCAAAATTTTTACTTCGAAGGCTAGCTAGCCATAGTCCTTTTCAAGAGTCTGCTCCTTAAACAACTCCTCTTTACAGGTGTTTTCCAATGTTGTTTATTCAACCAATCTATTTTCCAAGTGTACTCCTATGATGCTTCATCAACAACCCCTCTTCACATGTATACTCCAATTGTACTTCTTCCAAATATTCTTGAAATGATGCCTAATTCCTGCTCTAAAACTATCACAATTGTCTTCAATAGATCTGCACAATAAGTCCGCCAAGGGTTGTCCCAATAATGGCTCCAAGATGTGCTCAATAGATTAATTCAACAAATCCAAAAGGTGCTCCAATTATGACCTCAAACGTGACTGTGACTTTACAACAAAGGACCAATACTTTTGTTCAACAAGACTTCTCAAAAAACTTCGTATAAGACCATACCTAACAAGCTTGAAATCCTTCGCAGGTCAAGTTTATTATAGCTCAATCAAAAGGATGAAATTTTGAATTTGATGCATAATTGCCACAGGTTTAGAGGTTATCACAGAGGGCCAAAAATACAGGCTTGTCGCAGAGGCCAAAATCTAACCACAGTAGGCCAAAATTCTAGGTTTGTAATAGGCCTTTCACAGGGCCAAAAAATATAGTCTGAAATTACAAAATTGTAGGATGAGTTGCACAGATATGTTATAGGTTTGCAACAGGTCCAAATTTCAGAGGATACAATAGGTCCAAAAATATCATTCAAAGGTCTGAAAAAGTGTCTCCTTCTTTTGCTTCTCCTACACTTTATCTCTTGTCTCATCGAATTATCTGAGCTTGATTGATCCAGGTTCAAATGCACATTGGTTCATATATATAGTTGTTTGAGTATAATGAAGAGACGTGATTGTTTCTTTAGGGAGATGACCTAAGTAGAGGAGCCAACTTGAAATGTATTATTAACTTAGTTTTGTCCATAATATGTTGTAATTTTCCACAACATGCCCTTGTCATCTTTCAAGAGGAATGGAAAACCTTCTTCCTTGTAGAGCTGTTATATAAATCCTAACATGTGCTTTGAAATTCCTAACCATAGTGCTAATGAAATATAATTTTTTTTTGCCAATGCTTGACTTAAGCCTTTTTTTGTCTTTGAAAAGGTGACAATGTTGATATCAAGACCATTGGTCCCTACAAAACAAAGGATTTATTTACATTTGTTCTTTTATCAATTAGGATTAGGGCAAGTTTTAGAGCTATCAGTATCGTGCAATTATTAATAGAACTTGCATCAACAATTCTAGGGTTATATAATTAGTAATGCTTTAGGTCTTGTCATTAATGGCTTGGGGCCTTTTTTTATTGTATCAATGATTTAGGATTAAGGTGTCTTCTAAACTAGGGATTTCCCTAATTGATGACACGCAAGGCTAGCTTCTTAATTGACCCATGGATCCGTCAAAAAGATTTATGCATGGAAGCCTTTAGGGTTTCATATGCAAGTGTTTCATGCACAATTAATGTTTGCACTTATGATCCTAAGGTTTCATTAATTATACTTAGGGCATCATTTTTAGGGCTTCTTGCAGGCTAGATGCTAGACTATGGCTTTCAAGCAATTAGTGTTAGGACACTATTAAGGTTTTAGCCATCTTCAACAATGACATTAAAATCCATGAAAACTTTTATCAACAATCTCCCCCTTTGTCAATGATGCAAATATTCCCACCATTTCAAAGTTCTCTCCCCCCGTTCAAAAATGCAACAATAAATTCTCAATTTGATTTTTCCTTAATTAAATTGAGGAAATTCAAAATTCCACATCAGTAGATAACTTGGAGTAGTTAATTGAGGTGACATGGAAATTTTCACTCAGTTAACTCAGTTAATTCGATTTAGGGGCATGAAGTTCAGTTGTATGTAGTGATTCCTATATTTTAGGAGCCTCAATTGAGTCAATTTCAGTTGTAATCAGTTAAACTAGTTCCAATTGTTAATAGAAATAGTGGGTGGTCATTTAAGTAGTGGTACATCATTCTAACTCAGAGATCATCTAGTTAATTTATCAATCAACTAATAATTAGCTAATGCGTGCAAAGAATATTATTTTCCCAATAGTGGTGGAATTTCCAAGTCAATTAACAAGCAATTGTAAACTAGTTGAGTGTACAGCTGTTACATGAGGTTAGGTGGACCATCCTTGGGAATTGCGCGATCAATTAGAGTAATTTACTAATTAATAGGGGCCTAATTTCTCAAGGAACAACACAAGGAAATAAGGGTGTGGTGTGCTAGTGTGATGTGCTGACTTGGTTAAGTACTAGCTAGAATCAATCATTCAAGGACACAGAACAAATAGAGAAAAGTTTTTCTTTTGTACGTTGAGATCTGAGATTGAGAAAACAATTGTAATAGATTCTCTTGTTAACTTGAATAATGCAAACAAGGCTGAAGGGATTTTTAGTAGTTGCTTTCCCCTTAGATACATATGTGTTCTCATGTATGTGATTGATGTATGTCTGCGTGATTGATAAATCTTTGTCCATGTTTATGATATGTGTTCTTCATTATGAATAGGTTTTCTGCAAATGAGTAGAGTAGATTTGAGTCTTGTGTTTTAGTAAATTACATGAGCAGTTTCAGATCTACACATAATTTCCACATGGTATCAGAGTAGGTTTCACAGTAGAGAAGAGATTTCAAAGTTGTTATTGCAGGAGTATCGAATTTGCAGGATCAATTCTTCCGAGCTAGCATGATGGCTTTCTATGGACTAAGAGTCAAATATTCCCTTGAGGGAAGATCAAATTATGTTGCTTGGAAGGACCACATGGAGGCAGTGCTAGAAGATAATGGGTTGAAGGAATTTATTGATATTGATATCCAAAAACAAACCACAGCTGATACTCAGAATCTAGCAGAATGGAAGAAATGTGTAGCCAAGGAAAGGAGGATCATATTGGGAGTATGAGACCATATTGTCTCAAATATCCATGGGAAAGAGACTCTATATTCAATGTGGAAAACAATGAAAAATTGTTCCAGAATAGTAATGACCAAAGGAATCTAGCACTCAAAGACAAGCTTCAAATATCAAGATGCATAAGAATGACACAATTTTGTAGTACCTCAATAGGTTCACACAATGTCGTGATGAACTTGGTCAAGTTGGTGTTATCATAGCAGAGGATGATTTGGTAAGCCTAACCTTTATAGATCTTCCCAAGAGCTTACACAACTACCAAGATTCAGTAAATGGGAAGGAGAAACTACCAAATTGGGAACGTGTATGGTCTAATTTGGTATAGGAGGAAATAAGGTAGAATACCAGAGATGAGACCTCATCCAAAGAAGAGGGAGAGGACTTTGCATTAGTCAGCAAATGAATGAAGGAAAAGAGAAATAAGTACCAAGATGAGGTTGATTCTATCCAAGAGGGAAAGAAGAAAGACTTGTCCAAAATCAAGCGCTTTCACTTTCATGAATTCAGGCACTATGCCACGAAGTTTCCACACAAGAAGGAAGGAAAGAAGGGGCCCGCAGTAGTTGCATTAGGTGAAGCTTTGGCTTAACAGTTCGATCTTGACTTCACTCTCATCGTATGCATAGAGGGTACAATCATGGGGAGTGTGTGGTACTTGGATTCGGGTGCTTCATTCCACATGATGGTGAATAGATATTTTTTCAATGACTTGGAGGAGAAAGATCTCAAGATGAACAATGAATTTGGAGACGGAGGAAGGTACAATGCTATCGGGATCAGTACAGTAACCTTTAAGAGGGAGCCAAGATCCCCTCTTTGACTCAAAGATGTTATGTTCATGTTGGGTCTAAAGAATAATCTCATCTTTGTAGTAGTGTTGGAAGACCGTGGTTATGATGTGATCTTTAGCAAAGGAAAGGCATTCCTAAGACACATAGCCACGAGGAAAGTGAAGCAAATCGGTGCTTAAGTCAAGAACTTGTATGCACTTGAGGTAGAATATACATGCAAAGCCTTGAGGAGCAAGGCAAGGGTTAGAGACATGGTGGTTAAGAGGGAATATGATTTACCTCTCAAAATGGAGCGTCATAAGTAGCCTCAAGAAGTTGTGGAGCAACCACAAATGGAGAAGCAGATAGGAGGCAAAGTGGAGACCTACACTAAAGCAAAGACCTCTAGTAGGGTGATATTTTGAGCTAAGTGGGCAGAGGGAGAACATGCATCCATACCTCCAGGCGTGATGTGGGGCGATGTGAAGCCCTAGTCCAAGAGTTTCAGAAATTTGTGTAGGGTCCATTGAGGTGTTTTTGTCTCATGTATCATTACCCTTGCTGGGACCCACATTATTCAATAACAGGAGTATCAATGTTAGTCAGATACTGAAGAGTGCAGAGTAATGTTGACAACAGAGCAGGAGGCTTAGTAGTAGAGTCAACATCGACACAATTTTCCCAGTAGACAATTGCATATTGATTCTATGATTTTTGTTTTGTATGCTTCTTAGTTGTAGATGTTGTAGTACCAACAAAAATAGAGAGAATTGTTGATTGTAGTACATTCCAAAGGTGTTGGATTGGGGTAGTTGTGAATCCATTTCTTGCTGAGAGGGAGTGTTGAAAATGCAACAATAAATTCTCAATTTGGTTTTGCCTTAATTAAATTGAGGAAATTCAAAATTCCACATCAGTAGACAACTTGGAGTAGTTAATTGAGGTGACATGGAGCTTGTCACTTATTTAACTTAGTTAATTCGAGGTAGGGGCATGAAATTAGTTGTATTTAGTGATTCATAAATTTTAGGAGCCTAGGTTGAGTTAATTTTAGTTGTAATCAGTTAAACTAGTTCCAACTGTTAATAGAACTAGTGGGTGGTCAGTTAAGTACTGGGACACTAGTTTAACTCAGAGATCATCTAGTTAAATGATTAATTAGATAATAATTAGGTCATGCATGCAAAGAATACGAGTTTCCTAGTTGTGGTGGAGTTTCCAAGGCAGTAAACAAGCAAATGTAAACTAGTTGAGTGTACAGGTGTTGCATGAGGTTAGGTGGACCATCCTTGGGAATTGCACAATCAATTAGAGGAATTTCCTAATTAATAGGGGCCTAATTTCTCAAGGAAAATCACAAGTAAATAGGGGTTTGGTGTGATGACTTGGTTAAGTACTAGTTAGAATCAGTCATTCAGGAGCACAAAGTAGCTAGAGAAAAGTTTTTCTTTTGTAGGTTGAGCTCTGGGATTGAGCAGACAACTGTAATAGTTTCTCTTTTTCACTTGAATAATGCAAACAACGCTGAAGGGGTTTTTAGCATTTTATTTCCCCTTAGATACACATGTTTTCTCATGCATGTGATTGATGTATGCTTGCATGATTGATAAATCTTTGTGCATGTTTATGATATGCGTTCTCTGTCATGAATAACTTTTCCGCATATGAGTAGAGTAGATTTGAGTCTTGTGTTTTAGTAAATTACATGAGAAGTTTCAGATCTACACATAGTTTTTACACCCCCTTTGTCATTAATGGCAAATGGGGTGTCCTGACAACGCCTTTTTTCCATCAATTGCTCCCCCTATAATGCACCTTCTTGTCATGCTACTCCCCCTTTCATCATGATTTCCTTCTTATGGAAACGTGATACAAGAGAGATGTCTTAGTTTGCATCTATTCATGTGATCAACCAACTTCCCCTGCCTGCATAAACTCCTCTTTCTCTCCTTTTTTCTTATGGAACCCAAGACAAAAAAAATTATTGTTTTGAGTGGAAGGCATCTTCAACAATGGATGTGTGGTGGAGACAAAATATCATGCTTTTCTTCCCCTAAGCTTTGCATGTTCCTTGAGATAGATGATAGCAGAAGAGACCACCTTGTCAAGATTTCTTGCAAAAATTATGAGATATTATTCATCATAGTAATCAAGAGAGAGACATCTATGCGTCTCATGGAATAATTGTCCATATGTTACTCATCAAGGGTTGCATCAAGAATAATCAAATGTCACAAGTTCCAACTAACAATATGCAAGATATTCTTCTTAGTAGGCATAATCTCATCATCAAAACTTGGAATATCATATTTGCCTATGGATCTTGCATCTAATTAACAACATGGATTGATGTTTTGAGAATTTAAGACACATTTCATATGATCTCCTTTTGGTTCAACATGATTCCTTCTCCAAACTTGTCTAACTATCTTTTCATGCTTGGTTGTCATGGTTTTAGCTTGTTTAGGGACCCATTTCAGATTACAATTACGAGCCATATGACCAATATTATGACATTTGTAGCATTCCATAAATGAGGAGGCATGATTTCTTTTAGAAAAGTTGCTTCAATGATATTGGTGGGGGGCATTATATTTGTCCTTGTTGTATTCACTATAATACTTTTCAATGTGCCCAATTTTTTTACAAGAGTAACAATAACCGAAAAAAAATACTTTGGTACCTTAAAGATGTAGATTGCATTGATGTACTTCTAAAGTCATTTTTCCTTAAGATCCTTTGATCATATTTACTGCCTCTTGCATTTTTGACACCATTTGCATAGCTTCTTGGAGTAGGATTTCTTCCAATGTCATCTTGACTCTTCTCATTGTTTTACTAGAACTGCAGGTGTTATCATCACTTTTATGCTTCTCCACATCCTTTTTATTTGGTCCATTAGGGTTTGCATTAATTTTTCTAGAGGGTTCACTTGCATAACCAAGACCATATTTATCAAGGTGAGATCTTTGATGACTTAGGATGTTGTCCACGATTTGTGAACTCCTTAGATTAATATTCAGTTGATCAACTTCTTTTCTTAGGGAAATAATTTCTTCCTTCACCTTCTCACATTATTCATCTCGCTTGCTAGATGGTTCTCCATTTCTTCCCTCATCCTTGTTGCTTCAAATGTTTGGGCCTTGAGAAAGGTGACATATGATTTCGATTTGAAGATTTCCTCATATTTTTCTTCAATATGGTATGTCATGGCATTCATTTCCTTTTCTGCTTCACCAACTTGTCCTTCCAGGGGCCAATCCTTCCATCACTATTTGAACTCCTTGTGCTTGTTTCTTTGCTTCTTCCAGCTAAGTTTTAAGAGAGAAAACATATTTTTTATATTGAAAAATTTCTGCTTCGACTTTGTTCAATTCCTTAGATCTTAGATCAAGATGGTTTGTCAATCTGCCTTCCCTTTTCTTTGCTTCCTTTAGTTGGTTTTGTCAAGTAGGTTACTTCTTCATTTTGGATCTTCTCCCCATTTGATGCAATTCCTTGATATGTTTAGATCTTTATTCCTCTTCAAGTTTTAAGTGAGCAACTCCTTATTTTGATTTGTTTAGATCATTATCAACATCTTGTACCTTCTTCTTGAGCTCCTCATTTAATTTCTTTAGCCTTTTGACTTCTTCTAGTGCAGCTACAAGCTTCTCCTTAAGGTCTTCTTTGAAGTTTTCTTCATCTTCTAGGTCTTAATTACTCTTAGTGTCTTCAGATTTTCTTTTGGCTATCTTCTCTAGTTTTGGATCATCCTTGTACTTTTGGCTTTCATCACCTAAGGTTATGAGAAAAAGCCCTTTTGAATGAATATCTTGAAGATTTTCCCAAAGCTCTTTTGTTAATGAACGTTTCTCTACTCTAGCCTTTATAGGATTTGGAAGGCCGCTCAAGATTGACTTAATATCTCTTGCATTAAATTCCTTGGACTCATGTTCCATTATGATTTCAGTAACCATAGTTTCCAATACTTCAAAAACTTGAGCCATCAAAAATAATTTCAATCTACCTTTCCACACTTCAAAATTTGTTCCATTCAAAATGGGAGCTTTGTCAACCTAGCTTTCATCTAAATCCTTAACTGAGGAAGAGACATCCTCAGAAGGTTTGGAGCCTTTCTTCCTTGACCTTGCCATTTGTTTTCTAAGTATCTACCTTCCATCTGTTAGGCTAAAAATGAAGGTATTGGCTCTGATACCGACTGTTGGAAATATTGAGAGGGGGGTGAATTAATATTTCTTTTACAATTGTTACTTTACCAGTTTAGATCACTCATAAATAGAACATAAAATGAACAAATAGAATAAATAACTTTATTAATCAGTAATAACAAGGACTCCAATTCTCTTCTTTACAATAAATCAAGTAAAATAACATTTAGGGCTTCAACCCTAGTAGGCTCCAACTTGTACTTTGTCAAGCACCAACTTGGACTTAAACTAGTTCGAACCCTATCTTTCACAAGGCTCCATCCTTATCTTCTTGTGCACTCATATCCTCTAGGGCACCAACCCTTTTTTATGGCATAAGCTCCAGCATGATATTTTTGAGGACACCTATCCTCTAGGTCGCCAACCCTCTCAATCTCCTTCAACTCTTCAATGTAGGTTGAATAGTTCTTCAAGGCCTCCCAAAAAATTTTGCAACAAGCCTTGACAATATATTCAAATTACCCTAAATTGATCTTCAATACACTTCGCTCATCAATGACAACTTTATTAACCATAGAATGTGTCTCCAAGACCCTTCATGGTACCCAAAAAAAATTCTTCAAGGTTACTCCATGAGGTCTCATCAAGGTCTCCAAAAATGCTTCCAAGATCGTCTTCTACAAGTCTTCCAAATGCCTTCAAGAATTCCTCAAGGTTTCTTCAATAACTTGTCCCAAGAATTCTCCAAGACAATGAAGGTTTCTCCAAGATATGCTCCAAATCTTCAAAAACCCTTCACAATTCGACAAGCCTTCACTAGTCTTCACAAGTCTTCAAGGGCCAAAACGTCTTCACAAGTCAATAAGACTTCACAAGTTCTACATACTAGACTTCAACAAGTTTGCTAGATGCTCAATATTGTCTCAAAAGAAACATTTAAAGTCAATGATCCATGTACAAGGATATATGCTCTAACACTGCTCCAGAAGAGTCCTCACAAACAAGTCTTCAAGGTCACTTCACAAGTGATCTAGGTGTCTTCAAGATACTACTTCAAAAATTTTACTTTGAAGGCTAGCTAGCTATAGTCTTTTTCAAGAGTCTTCTCCTTAAATAGTTCCTTTTTATAGGTGCTTTCCAATGTTGTTTTTTCAACAACTCTTTTTCCAAGTGTACTCCTATGATGCTTCATTAACAACCCATCTTCACATGTATACTCCAATGGTACTTCTTCTTCCAAATGTTCTCCAAATGATGCCTAATTCCTACTCTAAAACTATCAACCATTGTCTTCAATAGATCCGCACAATAAGTCCTCCAAGGGTTGTCCCAATAATGGCTCCAAGATGTGCTCAATAGATTACTTCAGCAAATCTGAAAGGTGCTCCAATGATGACTTTAAACGTGATTGTGACTTTGCAACAAAGGACCAAGACTTCTGTTTAACAAGACGGCTCAAAAAACTTAGTATAAGATTTCACCTATCAAGGTTGAAATCCTCCTTAGGTCAAGTTTATTATAGTTCAATCACAAGGCCAAAATTTTGAGTTTGATGCAAAATTGTTAGAGGTTAAGAGGTTGTTGCAGAGGACCAAAATTGGAAACCTATCACAGAGGCTGAAATCTAACCATGATAAGCCGAAATGTCAGGTCTACAATAGGTCTTTCACAAGGCTGAAAATTAAAATCTGAAATTACAGAGTTGAAAAGATGTGTTGCAGGTTTGCAACAGGTTTGAATTTCAGAGGATAGAACAGATCCAAAAATATCATTCAAAGGTCTGAAAAAGTGTCTCATTCCTTTGCTTCTCCTGCACTTTATCTCTTGTCTCATCGAATTATCTGAGCTTGATTGATCTGGGTCTGAATGCACATTGGTTCATATATATAGTTGTTTGAGTATAATGAAGAGACATGATTGTTGGTTTAGGGAGCCGACCTAAGTAGTGGAGCCAACTTGAAATGTATTATTAAAATGCCATGTCACATAAGGGATCTGACCTTAGTTTTGTCCATAATATGTTGTAATTTTCCACAATATGCCCTTGTCATCTTTCAAGAGGAATGGAAAACCTTGTTCTTTGTAGAGTTTCTAGATAAATCCTAACATGTGCTTTGAAATTCCTAGCCATAGTGATAATGAAATATACTTTTTTTTATGAGTGCTTGACTTAGGCCTTTTTTGTTTTTGACTTTGAGAAGGTGACAATGTTGATATCAAGACCATTGGGCTGTACAAAACAAAGGATTTCTTTACATCTGTTCTTTTATCAATTAGGATTAGGGCAAGTTTTAGAGCTAACAATATCATATAATTATTAATAGGACTTGCATCAACAATTCTAGGGTTATATGATTAGTAATGCTTTAGGTCTTGTCATTAATGGCTTGGGGCCTTTTTTTATATTATATCAATGATTTAGGATTAAGGCATCTTCTAAACTAGAGCTTGCGATAATTGATGACACATGAGGCTAACTTCTTAATTTACCTAGGGCTCCTTCCAAAAGGTTTATCCACTTATGTAACTTCTAGAAAATCAGTACAACACCAATTCTAACACTCTAGATCTTAAGCAACCATTAGAAATTCAAACTGATGCAAGAAAATATGCTATGGGAGCAGTTTTGATGCAGCATGGCAAACCAATATGTTATCATTATGAAACCTTTTCCAATGCAGTAATTAATTATACAACTTATGATAAAGAGTTGTATGCTTTGGTACAAAGCATGAAGAAATTGGAGCAGTATTTGATGGGTAAAGAAATGATTATTCATATTGACCATCAACCTTTGCAATATTTGCAATTGCAAACCAAGCTACAACAAGCTAGACATTTCAGATGGACAAGATTCCTGTAGCAATTTCATTTGCTAATCAGGTATAATAAAGGTATATAAAACAAAGTTGCAGATATGCTATCAAGACCTGATGTTAATGCATTTTTTATTCTTAAGCATAACTCAATCGTGCATTAAATTTATATTGAACAATATGCTCAAGATGAAGATTTTAAAGATATTTATGCAACTTTGAGTCAAGGAAATCATGTTGAGGAGTTGGATTATCATGTTCATAATAAGTTTTTATATCATATTGGCAAGTTGTGTATTCCACATGGTGAAAGAGTCAATGTCATAAAGGAAGCCCATAATTCTCTTATTGTTGGTCACTTTGGTGTAGGCAAAACAATTGCTCAATTATAGAGGTATTGATATTGGCCTCACATGAATTAAACTGTATCAAGATATGTAAAAGGATGTTCTATGTGTGCTACTAACAAGCCAAGCAATAGTAAATTGGTTTTTACACTCCACTTCTTATCCTTTCTCGTCCTTGGGAAAGTATTTCTATGGATTTTTTGGGAGACTACCAATGTCTAGGAAAGTTCATGATTATTTATATGTTGTAGTGGATCGTTTCAGCAAAATGTGTGTGTTCGTGCCTTGTAAGAAACAACTTACAACTGAACAAAACACAAATATGTTCTTCAAAATGAATGGGTTTAATTTGGGTTACCTACTTCGATTATTGCTGATTTATGAGAACTCATGGACACAAAGTGGAAGAAGAGCACAACATTTCATCCACAAATTGATGACGAGACAGAAGTAGTGAACATAACAACAGTGCATCTCCTTTGAGGATATTGTGGTAAGCATCCTAAACTTTGGGATGAGCATTTGCATTACATCGAGCATGCCCACAATCGTGTCAAGCATTCATCTACACAAGTATCTTAGTTTGAAGCTTGTTTGGGATATTTGCCAAAGTCTCCTTTGGATTTCATATTTGGTAAAGATATTGAAGTAGATGGACATAGTGATGTGGAAAAATCCTAGCATTTCATTGAACAAATCTAATTAGTGGATTAAGGGTACAAGAAAAGTTGGAGAAAAGCCAATCCAAGTACAAATAAAGACATGATAAGCATTGATTTGATTATGATTTCCAAGTGGGAGATCAAGTTTGGTTGTACATCAACAAGGAAAGACTACAAGGTGAAGGTAAAAATCTCATGCCAATCACATATGGTCCTTTCAAAATTTTGGAGAAGATTGGTAACAATGCTTTCAAGTTAGATTTGACACCTTACATGAAAATTTATTTTGTTGTGAATGTGGAAAACTTGAGATTGTATGAACCTCCTATGATTGATGATCAAGAAGAGAATGTTCAGATTCTATCTAAAGAAGATTTTGCTCCTGAATACTTAAATGGGTTGCAACAAGACTTTATTCTTGACAAGAGGATTATAACTTCCTGCAGAGGTAATGTGGAGTATCTTTGTGTGGGGCTCAAGGGCACCTATCCTCAATTTGTTGCCCAATTTGTAGAGCCAGGCATTTTTACGGAACAATGTATAGATGGTTTTGGAGGAAGAGGCCTATCTTCGTCATTTTCAACCTTTTTGAGCCCAAGAAGAGCCTAGGCAAGGTTTTTTGGGTATTTTGGATGCAATGGCAGTGTTATTTTTGCATATTGAAACTTGTATGTTGATGTATTTGAGCATATAGTAAAAAAGGCTACCATTAGAAGCTGGACTCGGAGACATAGCCCAGGAGGGGTGAACATCGTTATCAATTTGTTGTGTTTGATGCTGCATATTTGTCCATTTTTAACTGTTTAAATTCTGAAAATTTACTTTAGTTCCTGTGCTTTTGCAATCATGATCCATTGCTTAAAAGACATAAACTATCTTGCAAATCATTTCATGAAACCTTCACTTTTTAAGTTTGGATAACCTATGGATGAATCATTAAAGGATGTCAACATAGAAAGAAATCACCCTATCACCATATACTGCGACAACACCAGTGCAATCAACCTCTCAAAGAATCGAGTCATGCACTCAAAGACATAACATATCCCAATTAAGTATCACTTCCTTTGAGAACAAGTTGGAGAATAAAACATCAAAGTGGAATATGTCAATACTAAGGAATAAATTAAAGATATCTTCACAAAACCCCTACCTCAAGAAGCATTTGAACATCTTCATCAAAAGATGGGGGTCATATCTCTTTCATCTCATTACAGCATGCCTTTGTACTTGATTTCAAAGAGGTAGAAGCATGATGATAGAGGGGGTAGCATGATGACAAGGGGAGCAACATGAGCAACGTGATGATAGGGGTAGAAATTTATGAGAAATTGTTGCCACCAATAATAATGGGGGATATTGTTGGAAGAAAAATGTTATTAATATCAGAGGAGATACCAGCTCAAGGAAATGATGACATAGGCCCGTAGAGGACGTCAACCCATTTCCAACGAGCATTCACTTGCCTTGTAACTCCTCATAGTTTGAGAGAAAAAATAAATTACAAGTTTAAAAAATTATATTTTTGAAGCCAGTTGGCATGATCCTAATTAAGTTGGCCTACATGGCTCCTTGAGGGACATGATTGTCTGTACATGGTCAAACCACTATATATTGAAAAAAATGTTCCTCCATTCAACCAATGTACTTGGTTGAGAGAAATATAGAGAAAAAAGCTCAAATTCGAGGAAGAAAAGAAGAGGTTTGCAACTCATAAACCTAGGAGTTGAAGCAAGCAATCAAGTCAAGGTGTTTTTTTTGGTTCTCTATTGGGTAATTTATCTGTGGTTTTTGGTAACTCTTTAGAACATAAACTTGACCCCTTTACAATAAACTTTGGCATTGTTGCAAGGCTTTCTTCGACCCTGAATCACGACTTTGTTGAGATTATTTTTGGCCCTTATGGAAGGCTATCTTCAGCCCTGAGGATCCTCAGATCTTGGTTCTGTATAAAATTCATACTTGTGGCATTTATAGAGTTCGTACATGTGGAAATTATGCATTCATACCCATGGCCTTCATACATTTTAGACGATCCTCCAATCTTGGCTCTGTATAAAATTCATACTTGTGGCATTTGTAGAGTTCGTACATGAGGAAATTATGCATTCATACCTGTTGCCTTCATACATTTTAGACCTATGGTTTATCTATTGTAACATTCGACCTGTGGCACACAAAAAGTTCAGACTTATCATGGCATAAAAGTGCAAAACTATGGCATAGAAGTTTGGGTTTGTGGATTCTATTTTTCGGATCTGTGGTCTATGTTTTGTGGGCTTCTTGCCGAATGATAAAGGTTTGTCAAGGACAGTGTTTGGGCACACTTTTGCAGATTTTTTTTCGAGATTCCTTCTGATACTTTTTGAGCAGAGTCACAGTTATAACATAATTGTAGAGCGGTCTTGGAAACTCCTTGAATGATCCTTGTAGAAGTTGTAGCAAATAAAACTTGGAGTAGAATTTTGGAGAAGGATACTCTTGAGCAGAACTTTATAGAAACATTAAAAGCTAACAGACCTAGAAGAGTACCTTGGAGCACGTTCTGAAGTATAGTTGCCGAAACTTTTGTTCCTTGGAGCACACTTGAAGAGACCTTGAAGAATTGTTTGGAGAGGACCTATTGAGCACCTTTGAAGCAATTGTGTTGAAGTACTATTGAAGGCAATCTTGAAGCATTTGAAGAAATTTGGGATCTCTTGTGAAATAAATCTTTTATAAAAAAATGTTTTTTTGACCAAGTTGGAGTTTAGAGGGATTGGAGTCCTAGTTGTTGTTAGGGTCCAACCCTAACCCCCTTATTTATGTAATAAGGTTGAGTCATAGTTATAGTTAGTTAAAGAGTCAATAAAGCCCATATTAATAATTGTAAGTGGTTGACCCGCATTTAAATAAGGGACCACAGTTAGTTGCAAATGGGCCATGGTATTAGATAGATGGTATTAATAAGAACCATGGTACTGACCCATGGTATTGCATGTATCAATCCTATATAAAGGATAGAGACTCCCCTTGAGGAGCGTCGTGTCTTATTTTGTAATTGAGCCCAGCTCTATTGGAGGTTGCCCCCTCAAAGAGGCAAGTGAACATTGCTTTCCTTTTTGAATAATAAAATACATGCTATTATTTCTTATTGTTTGGTGTTCTGGGTATATTTCTTCGCATGTTTGGTATTCTGGTATCTTCTCATAGGTCAAGAGCATAACAAGTGGTATCAGAGCACTTTCCAGGGCCGGTGGGATCTCCATTTTTAGCAGAATTTTTTTTTGTTAGAGATGTGTTCCGACATCTTTAAACCATGGGATCTGTTGTTCAGTGCATAAACCTGCGGATTTGGGGAGGCATGCACACAGGAAATACAAGAGGTGGTCACGCTTGTTGGACTCCCTTCTAACCCCTGTGGGTACCCCTTCGAGTAGTAGCACATTAGACAGAACCGCGCACGTACTGTCTTCCAAGTACCCTCTAGGTATATCGGAAGCCCCCTAGACTCTCTTGAAACCTCACCATAGATAAACCATCGGCCGTCTTGCTGCTACAGTACACTGAGAACAACACTTGGGGAGATTACTCACGCGTATGATAGGGTAGTTGGGTTGTATGGCTAAGGGTACAGTTGATCCTCCTTGGTTAGTGCCCTGAAATATTGGGCCGAGTACTACTGTTGGACCCTTATGTATATTGAGATCTCTAGCATCTGACACTCCTTGAGACCATAGTTCCCTTGTCTCTCTCTAGATCATGCATCATCTTTGACAGATCAGATCTAGCAGATTGGGTTCTGTCGCAGCTGCAACAATCAGTTCCGCCATTCAGATCTATCAGATCCGCCATTGAGATCCAGCAGTTTGGGTTCTGTAGAAGTCACAAAAATCAGATCCGCCATTTAGATCTAGCAACAGGGGTTAGATCACTGCCATATTCCTACTCATACTCTGCAGTTGAGGGTTTCGCCGACAGATCTGACTATTTGTGTGGCTCCTATACCTAGGCGTGATTCTCGCAGGACATTAGGCAGAATTAACTTTATGGGAATCGTCTACTACAGTATTCCTAAGCTCAGAGTAAAACTCCTTTCAGAGTAAAAAAAAATTCGGGTGGGACGCTTATAGGAGACTTAGCCCATAAGAATCAGGTCGACGGGCTGATCAAGTTGGTACCATTCACTTGTTAGCATCAAAATTTCGGGTCGTCCAAATTTTTTTTTTCACAGTAGCGACAAGTGCACCAGATCTGTGCATGGTACAAACTAGAGCTTAAGCTATGGCCAATGAGAAGATAGACACCCTTGAACAAAAGTTGGAGGCATTAACAAAGTAGATCCAGACCTTAAATGACACAATCACAAAGGGCAAGTTGGGGGAACAATCGAAGGCATATGATTTTAATGAAAACCTTGAGGGCGAGTCTAGCCATTCTCTTCACTTCTATGGAAACCACCAACAGTCCCAGCCTCGACCACCCAAGCTGGACATGTATAAATTTGATGGCTCTCACCAGCCATATGGCTAGCACAAATGGAGCAATATTTCACATTGAATCACATCAAAGATGATGCGACTAAGCTAAGTGTGGGAAGCCTGTACTTGGACCAAGAAAGATGGCAATGGTGGCAGTGGCATAAACATTGCTATGCAATGCCAATGACTTGGCAGATATTCTCAAAAGCCCTTTCTGATCGCTTTGACCATGAATCTAAATTTTTGGGTTGTCTTACTAAGCTCTAACACACAGGCATAATGCAAGAATATATTAAATCCTTTGAAGCATTAGCCTTCCGCACAGGAGGTCTAGCAGATGAATTCTACTTGGAATGTTTTGTCAGTGGTCTCAAAGATGCCGTACAAGCCCACGTCCGACTGCAACACCCAGTCTCATGGGTGGCAGCTTGCAGGATAGCTCGTGAAGTAGAACGCGCATTAGCGGCCCAGTCGACTTGTCCAAATTTCATAGCCAAGGGACGCCACACCCAGGCTCCAAGCACTACCCAAACACTTAAGGTTCAAAAGGTGTCACCAACGGAAATGGCGGAAAGAAGAAAGCAAGGATTGTGTTACTACTGTGATGAGAAATAATCCCAGGGGCATAAATGCAAGGAACCCAAATTCTTTCAAATTGATGCTACTGATCACAGTTCATCTGAGGAAGCCCTACCATTTGAGGGACCAGAGGAGGAAGACGAGGACAACCAGCTTGACATTGAGCTCCCAGCTACACCTGAAGAACCAGTTATCTCGCTTCATGCTTTGGCAGGAATTTCTTCTCCCCAAACTCTCAAAATCAGAGGTTTTATTAAGCATCGCCCTGTAGTAGTCTTGATTGATAGTGGAAGTACGCATAACTTTATCCATCAAAGAGTCGTTGAAGTAGTGCATTGTTTTGTCAGAGCAGTCTCTAATTTCCAGGTCCAGATTTCTAATGGGGGGACAACGAAATGTGAAGGCCGCTGTGAAAATGCCAAACTTCAAATGGGGGATTATCACCTAAATACCCACATGTTTGCCACCAACATGGGTGGGTGTGACATTGTCTTGGGTGCTGAATGGCTCCACACACTTGGCCCAATCACATTGGATTTCTAGGAGTTATATATGAGCTTTAAGAAAAATAACTACACACATACCCTCCGCGGACTCCAGGCAGGTGTTCCTTCTATCATCAGCTCGCATAGGATGGAAAAATTGTTAAAAAAGGGCCACCATGGAGTTATAACCCAATTTAATGCCATCCAGGCCTTCGAACCCACTTCCCTTCATATTCATCCTGAGATGTAACAGCTCTTAAACAACCATCTGCAGGTCTTTGACAAGCCTCATGAGCTTCCACCCTCGAGAGGGGAACATGATCATAGCATTACTTTGGTCCCAAGGGCACAACCACCAAATGTGCGCCCATATAGATATCCTTTCGCCCAAAATAATGAAATTGAAAAAATCATCAAGGAACTCTTGGAAGCCGGTGTCATTCGTCCTAGCATTAGTCCTTATTCATCGCCTGTGGTCATGGTGCTCAAAAAAGATGGGGAATGGCGTATGTGTCTAGACTTCAAGGCCCTCAACAAGCTGACGGTCAAAGATAATTTTCCCATCCCGGTTGTTGATGATTTGCTGGATGAACTAAATGGGGCTGAATTCTTTACTAAGCTCAATCGTCGCCCGTGCTATCACCAAATTCACATGAAAGAAGAAGACATTCCAAAGACTGCTTTTCGAACTCATGAAGGCCATTATGAATTCCTGTTCATGCCATTTGGTCTCTGTAATGCGCCATCCACTTTTCAGAGCCTCATGGATCCCCTGCTCAAACCATATCTTAGAAAATTTGTCCTTGTTTTCTTTGATGACATCCTCATCTACAGCCTCACCTGGGAAAAACATATTCAACATGTAGATCTTCTCTTGCAACTGCTGCAGAAGCATAAATTATTTGTCAAATTGTCCAAGTGCTATTTTGGCATGGAAGAAGTTGAGTATTTGGGCCACATTGTGGGGCGTGAAGGTGTCAGGGTGGATCTCAAAAAGATCCAGGCAATTCAAGATTGGCCTCAACCAAATACCTTGAAGAGCTTGAGAGGATTTTGGGTCTCACCGGCTACTGTCGTAAATTTGTTCACAATTATGGTTGCATTGCTAGACCCCTCACTCACCTTCTCAAGAAAAATTCATTCCTCTGGAATGATGAAGCACAACAGGCATTTATAGCTCTCAAACATGCCATGTGTTCCACTCTCGTATTGGCACAACCCGACTTCACCAAATCTTTTGTGATTGAATGTGATGCTTCAGGTATGGGTATTGGGGTTGTCTTAATGCAAGAAGGTCAACCCTTGGCCTTCACTAGCCAACAACTAAGTAGGACAAATCTGGGACAAGCTACATATGAGAAGGAGATGATGGCCATCTTACATGCAGTGGATACCTGGTGACCTACAAATTTGGGCGACGTTTCCAAATCCGCACAGACCATCAAAGCCTTAAATATTTTTTGGAGCAACACCTATCCTCACCACAACAAAAAAAATGGCTAACCAAAATGTTGGGATATCATTATGAGATAATTTACAAGAAAGGGTGTGAAAATGTTGTAGCGGATGCTTTATCACGCCAATTTGAGGAGGAAAGCACCCTGCTAGCAATCTCTCTTCCCATTCCAGAGTGGATTGAAGAGGCTCGCAAGGAATGGTTTTCAGATCCTTTGCTCTCCCAACTCATTAATAAATTGTAGGCGGATCCAAATTCCACAGCAGGCTACTCCTGGTAGGATGAGATTCTTCACTACAAGGACAAAGTAGTGATATCACCAACCTCCACCTTCAAAAGTGACATTTTGGCATAGTTGCACTCATCTCCCACTGCAGGCCATTCAGGCTTTCAGAAGACTTATGCTCGCACTCGACGTTCATTCTTTTGGACAGGCATGAAAAAGGACATTCTTACTTTTGTCGTTGAATGTGATGTGTGTCAGTGCCACAAAGGAGAAACAGTCAAATCCCTAGGCACATTACAACCATTGCCCATCCCTACCTCAATCTGGACAGAAGTTTCTATGGATTTCATTATGGGTCTTTCGAAGCCAGGCAACAAGTCAATCATTATGGTGGTTGTGGACAAACTTTCTAAGTATGCTCATTTTTGCACCCTACCCCACCCTTTTACACCAACTTTGGTGGCTCAATATTTCATGGACCAGATCTTCAAATTACATGGCATGCCCACTTCCATTATGTTTGATCGTGACCTGATATTCACCAGTAACTTTTGGCAGGAACTCTTTAGGCTACAAGGTACCCAACTACAACTCAGTACTTCTTATCATCCCCAAATTGATGGTCAAAATGAAGCAGTCGACAAATGTCTGGAGACCTACCTCAGGTGTTTCACTTCAAAAAAGCAACATCTATGGGTATAGTGGTTACCTCTAGCCAAATGGTGGTATAATACTAACTATCATGCCACCACCGAAATGACTCCATATAAAGCAATTTATGGTCAACTCCCTCCTTCATCTACTTCTTATATCCAGGGATGCTCGAAGGTACAAGGAGTGGATCAACTCCTACAGAACTGTGCAACCATGCTGGCCCAACTCAAAGATAATATCCATCAAGCTCAAAATCGCAAGAAGCAACAGGCAGACCAAAATCGTTCAAAGCACAAATTTCAAGAAGGAGATCAAGTATTCTTGAGGCTGCAACCATATAAGCAAACATCACTCAAAGACAAGGGTTGTCAGAAATTATCTCCAAAATTCTACGGACTGTATCAAATACTTCAGCACATCAGAGAAGTAGCCTACAAGCTAGCCTTGCCACCCACTGCAAAATTCCATCTCGTCTTCCATGTATTATGCCTCAAAATTTTTTTTGGGAACCATTGCAGAATTCAAACCAGTCTACCAGAATTGGATAAAGAAGGTTCAATCTGGCTCTAACTTGAACAGGTTCTTGACACACGAGAACAACACCTGCGCGGCCGAACGATCAAGGAAGTCCTCGTTAAGTGGAAACACACCTCTCCAGAAGATGCGACCTGGGAACCAACCACTTTTCTTCAACAGTTTCTGATGAGCCCCAAATTGGGTAACTTATTGGGCTCATTTTGCCTAATTATCCTTGTTCAGTCCTTGTTCAATCCCCCATTTTTCATAGCTTATGCATTGTTTTTTAGTATGTTTATGTCATTTGTACGAATAAGGGTGGTCACTTTTCCTAGGTGGCTAACACGTGCTTATTTAAGGTTTTTTGACACATGTTGGAGCAAAACCGAGCAATCATGGGCTAGAAGACAGCCAAGCTTGAGGTGAGGATTCGTAGGGGGGTTGTCTATGACATTAAATAGCCCTTCCTCGGG
>APFE031475552.1:144643-155618 GCA_000404065.3 Pinus taeda
TATCAACTTTTGTAGGCTAAATATGCATTTTTTCCCCTAAATTTACCTTATATTTTCCATTTTTCTTAGGTGCACTTCTTTTTTATTGGTAGATTTATTTGCAAATTTCAATTATTTATAGTCACCAATACCATGGATCCAAAACCCAAGGACTTGCATGGGCTTGTTGTGATGTGATTGATGGAAAAATGATATGGAAATTTTGTTATAAATATATTGGAGGTGGGGGTATTCTTAGGTTGAAACAACACTTGGTTAGGATAAGAGGCCATGTAAAACCATGTGAAGCACCAAAGGAAGTGTTAGGTCCTGTTAGGGCAGAATGCCTTTCCAAGTTTGAGAAGTTTGAAGAAAATAAGGCTAGGGAGAAGGCTATCCAAGAAGAAATTGCAAGGAAGAGGGAAATATTACAAGCCATGAAAGAGAGTGGGTATGATGATTTTGAGATTCAAGACTCCTCTTCTATCCCTTCCACCAATGACCCCTTTCACTATGTTCCTCCTGCTCTTGGGTCTTATAATCAAGGCCAATAATATAAAGGAACAAAGAGGCTTGACATCTAGAGTTATTTCTCATCCTCTTCCACCACTGCCTCTACTAATCCCACTTCCTCCCAACAAAGTCGTCAACCCACTTTGGATGAACATTGGAAAAAACAATGCAAAGAATCTTCTTTTCAATACATTGTTAGATGGTGGTATGATGCAGATATACCTATTAATGTTTCTCGCTCACCTTATTGCCAAGCTATGTGGGACTCTATTATAGGTACAAGAAAGGGCTTCAAAGGCCTTGTTGTCACTTTTTCTAGCACCTGTAGCACAAGTGCTTCAGGAGATATAGATATATTCCTAGAGAAAACCTCTAGGTTGATTATAGACCAGTGCCTAGGACATCTTAAATAGATGAGTGCATTTGAGATTATCTAAGGGATTAGTTGCACTCTAACTGTCGTGAAATTTAAAAAAGGAGAATAAAAGGGGGCTTGGTTCAATAGCCCTTCTTCAAGCTAGACTCAAGCCAATACATGGATCCAAATGTTCAGGGGGTAAATCGGGCCAACCTCAAAGAGAAATACCTAGTTCTGGTGGCTGATACACAACAACAGGCAACTTAATATTGACGTTGCAATAAAGTGAAGAGGAAGAAAGAAAGGAGGGAATTCAATGCATAGGGCTGCCAACTAAATCCTAAGCAATAATGATCCAACGGAAATATGGAAGAGTGAGGAGATGAAAGAGTGGAATGAGTGGAGTGCTAGTTAGGTTTTTAGGCCATGTACTCATGGGCACATTTTTTAGCAAAAGCTTAAGCAAATATGTGCACATTACAGGTACTTAAGTAAATATGTAGCTAACACAGGTATTGTTGCTACTTGGTAACAAATATACAATCATGAACAAGGGTGAAACACACGACTTCATCACACTATTTTAGAGAAAGAAAAACATATATGGAATGAGATTACAAAGGGGAAAACATACTACGCATTGCCATGATTGGAATCACTAGAGAGTTTCATTAATCTTCAAAACGAGTCCCATTCACCAGTCCATTTACATTGAACAATACATCCTATGAGTCCCTTATGAAAATGCAATTAGAACCAAAATTAAATCGTAGAATTTGGACCACTGGGTGCAGAATTTAGGAACCCCTATCAAGTATTTCTCCCTCTTATTTACACAGACAAAGGGGGGCTTTGAATCAACATTTACAAAAGATCTCAGCCTAGGGCCAGCTGTCAGACTAGCTAGCTATCTAGGCCTGCGATAACTCTACTGCGCAAAATGATTTCCAAGGATTTGATTCCTTTCTTGAAAATAAATAGAAATTACAGAATAATGAAAAGAAAAGGAAAATTTAATAATGATGGAGAAAATGTCCCTTTGTTGGTCCTATGAAATTCGTTGGTCAGGCCACGTCTCTACCAACATGCGTCCCTCTAATTGCTCATCTGGTCCCTGTCTTTTTCTCCTTAACTGCTTGACTTCCCAACTCTCTGGAGCTGATAGCGATCGACACTGGTTTCCTATTACTGAGTAGAAGTGGAGGTTGTCCCGACATTCATTTGTTTTGTATCTGAGTGGAGCCCCATGCCAAGCCATTAAGTCTTCCTGAGTCCTATACCTCCATTTACTCTTCGAAGATGTGCAACGAAGCAATCGAATTCATTTCTGAGGCGATTGTTGTCCTGGGTTTCTTGTTGCAGAGGCTTCCACAGGATCAGTCCATATCGATTTACAACCTCTCCATACCTCTATTCAAAGTCTCAGTTGTCGACCCATCCAACTTTAAAGCACTGTACCGTGCTATCGGGGTGTCATTGTATCGGGACTTTTATTCAAGAGGACATTACAAACATTGAGTCTATATGCTCCTTAGACCCCTTTAGTTTAGCCCCTTTCAATATTTATTCATCACAAGACCGTGCCCTGTGACTCGAGGCTCGAACTTTATATTGGAGCTCCCCAGTCGGCAGACCGCAATCAGAGTTTCCAATCGGGACTTTTACATTAGACCCGCAACATGTTTGCGACCTCCTATTGCGATAGCCCTTTAGCACTTGACCCTTGGTTCCTCGGCCCTTTATGTGATCCCCGGCCAGTCCCCTTATCAAAGCCCCTTTGTCGATGGATCACAATCGGGGGTTTTAATGTTATCGACATTTGGTGGTTTCATGATGTTGTATTTGGTTGCACCCTTTGATACTTGCGATCACCAATATGCGGGATCGCTTATCCTACATAGCTCTTGGTTCTTCACTCTTTCTGTATCCATTAGCTAGCCCTCTTATCAGATCCCTTTTATCGCATGATCACAATCAGAGGTTTCACTATAGAGTGATGTCTTGTTTCGTCGATTGTTCATTGCCGATTGGTGATGTCATCACTGCCACGTTTCACTTCTTGAGTGGTGACGCGTGTCACTTAGATATGCCCCCATAGGACCCCTGAAAATGCCATATATGCATGCCACGTGTCCTTTGTACTGCCACATCATGTTGATGTTAGCGCCACCGTGTCTTTACCGACTCCAATAGTGATCTGCCACGTGGACCCGTGGAGGAGAGAGAAAGGGTTTGTTTGCCCTTGGTTTTTCACTGCAAACCCTTATTAAATCGTTTTCAACCCTCTTGGAATTTTAACACCATCGATGTATTCCTCCTTCAACTTTTTAAGAGTGATCCGTTAAACCCACCGATCATTGGTTTTACCCCAAACCTTTGATTGCCTTGTCGCTACCTGGGCCTTCGATTGCCGATTTACGATATTGGCAATTGTTGATAGCTAGTTTTGCCTTGAACTCCCCTACTTTTGTTGCGGAAAACTCCGATTGTGATTTATGATGTGCTCCCGGACCTCCGATATGCTTTTCTCCTTAATTTCAAAGGAAACAAAACCCCTAAACTTCAACAGGCAATATCTTTTGATCCAAAAGTCCATTGTCGAACTTCCATATACCGTTGGAAAGCTCGTTCTGAGCACTATGCAATGGAAAAGGGATGATTTAGCTTTGGGTGATTCTACAACTTGGAATATGATTGCAAACATTATTTCTCTTTTGCACTTTGGGCGACTGAAAACACAATTTGCAGTGAGCGACAACAGGCCCTACCATGCATGACTTGAGGGGAGATCTTTTGCAAAAAGATATTTCTTCCATTGATGAGTATTTTATTGAGTGTAAAGAGTCATGTTTCAAAACAGGTTGTTCCATCATGTCATATGGATGGACCGATGCAAAGAACTACACTATCATTTCCTTGTTTCTTGCCCTTAAGGAACCATGTTTTTCAAATTAGTTGATGCATTTAGTAAGGTGAAGGATGTAACCCTTCTGTTTGAGCTTTTGGATGAGATTACTTAGGAAATAGGTGAGCCAAATGTTGTGTAGATCATCACAGACAATGCCTCAAAGTATGTTCTTGTTGGAAAGATGCATGAGTCCAAATATAAGACCATATTTTGGACTCCATGTGTTGCATATTACATAGACATGATGCTTAGGGACATAGGCAAAGTTGAGTGGGTAAAAAATATTGTTGAGCATGCAAAGTGCATTAAAAAATACATCTACAACCACTCATGGGTATTGAGCCTCATGAGGAAAAACATTGGCGCCAAAGAGCTCGTTAGGCCTGCAATTACGAGATTTGCAACTCACTTCCTCATGTTGCAATCTCTTAATTCTCAACGAAAAAACTTGCAGAAATTGTTTTCTTCTGATGATTGGATTGAATCTTAGTGGGCTCGTAGACAAGATGGAAAATACACAAAAAAAGAAAGTTTTTGGCAATTATTTTTTGAAAAGGTCTGCAGAGCTTGTGAAAATTATCGAGCCCCTGGTTAAGGTGCTAGGGATGGTGGATGGGGAAAATTTGGTCATGGGCTACATTTATGAGGACTTGGATCAGGCAAAGGAGCATATACGAGAAGCTTACAATGATAAGTTAGCTAAATATGGGCATATATGGGAGATTACTGATAACATATGGAACAATCAACTCCAATGTCTTATACATGTAGTTGGGCATTTTTTGAACCCAAAATATCATTATAAAGCTCGGCTAGGAGATGTGCAGGTTGGGGAGGTCATAGATGGATTGTATAATTGCTTGAAGTGCATGGTACCTAGCTAAGTAGACCAGTTGGAAATACATAGACAACTTACTCTTTTCAATATGGTAGCTGGTACCTTTGGCAAAAACTTGGCAAAGATGGGAAGAGATGTGGATCAACCATGTAAGCAAATCCAATTTATTTTTCCTTTAAAGTTCAACTGTTTACAAATTTACAGTTCAAATTATCTGTAAATACTTGTAAATAAGTAATAAAATGGACTAAGTTACTAATTAATGTATCTTTCTTTGCAACACAGTGGTGGGAGTCATTTGGTGGCCAATGTCCTCAATTGAAAAAGTTTGTAGTTAGATTCCTCAACCAAACTTGAAGTGCTTTAGGTTGTGAGTGCAATTGGTCTATTTTTGAGCATATACACATGAAGAAGAGAAACAAATTGGAACAAAAAAGATTAAATGATCTTGTCTTCGTGCAATACGACCTTCGACTAAGGTGCAACCAAATGGTGAACAAAGACTTGATTGTAACACCCTCCTCCCACATTTATCCAAGCAATTGACTAGCTAGTGTAAATATGCGACAAGAGGCCACTATGATATGTTTCGACCTCCTAATTCACGTTAAGGAAGTGGAACCAACAAAAACACACCATACAGACCTTCAACATCAACATTAGGACCCTTGGGAACTAACCCAACCTTTCTACCAACCAGCCCTTGGGTCCCACTAACATTTTGGATCACTTGACCCCCGGATGCTCCCATGCTATAGGCCTGCCAGCATTTAGGAGGCTCTAGATGCTCTCATGACAAGGCATGCCAGCGTCCAGGGACTATTTTTCTCAGTGTTGTGCCAATGTTATTGGGATTTTAGCCACTTTTTCATGCCCAAAGCCCAAGTCACTGCCAAAATTGAATGACAGCTTTAGAACAGTAAGATAACAGGGAAATGACAATACAAATGCAGTTACTTGAATAATACCTTGATTGGACCCCTACTAGCCATGACAAGCATTTCGTCAAACTCATCAGGAATATGTAATCTATAGGTGTAAATAACATATATGAGTGTAGGGGTCTCATACTTAGCTCAGAATCGCTAAGAGACATTGATGCCTCAACACATTAGTTTCCATTTCATCCATTAGGTCATAGATACATTGTTCATTCATTTACAAGTAAAAATATGATGGGATCCATACATAGATACTATCATAAAACACATACATAACCAATAATAGCAACATAAATACCAATGAAATCACAACCACATGATCCACATATAAACCAATATAGTACTCATAAAATTACAAGGAGAAATAACCTCATATTGATGATGCAAAATCCAAACCCCAGATGGGACTTCCACGTTCCACTCGACTGTAGAATGGTTGAGCCAAATCTCTCTTTAGCCATATACCCCCATGCCATATTCCAATCATGAATGTGGGATCTCATAAAACACATCAATCCAAAATCATCTAGGGCTTCCATAGGCCATCCACCTCAACCCATCAAACAATGATTCCACCTCACGGTCAAACATCGCAAAACCATCATCAGATTGGTCTCTATCCAAGCCTTCCAGGGCTCCATAATGTTTGTTCCAACCAAGGCTCCAATACTAGTAACTCAACCCACAACTGTCGCCGGGCTCTAGAGCATTTGTCCAACCAAGGCTCCAGGACTAGTAACTCAAACCACCAATGGCTCCTAAGCGTTTGTCCAACCAAGGCTCCAAGACTAATAAATCAACCCAAGCTGTTACAGGGCTCCAAAGTGTTTGTCCAACAAGGGCTCCAAGAACTAGTAACTAAACCCAAGCTAAGGAAACATGAGAACCAACAAAGAAAAACAAGGAAACAAACCCACAATCTCCATGGTTATCCAAGAAATGGCAAGGCTAGGCAATCCACTGTCAATCTAGGCAATCCTCCATGCCATTGATAAATCATGACCAATAAACCACTTGAATGCGCCCTGCATGCCAAAACTAGTGAGGAAAACATAGATGCAACTCAGTACCTTAAATCCAAACCCGCTGTAGCTGCTAATCCCGATGTCCTCTTGTGCTTATTGCTCTTCCTTTGCATTCTTGCTCAAAATTCAAGTATGCCACACCCTCCAAGACTGCTACAAGGAAACTCTAAGTATCCAAGAATATGAGAGAGAGAGAGAATAATAAGAGAGCTCCAAAATTGAACTGACAAAAGGTCACCAACTAATCCTCAGAAGCCTTTTTATGAATGAGATCTTTATTTTCTTCATTTTCCATTATTTTCCTTCAATTTCCTCCTCACATGAAACATGTGACCTTTCACCTCCCTTTTCTCCTAATTTCCATTATTTTCATAAATAAATGTACAAAAAATGCCATTTGCCTATCCAAAGCCTTAGCCATTGCCTTTGCCAATTTCATTAGTGATTACTAACCAAATGAACACCCACACTAGGATGCCTTGCCCAACATTCAACTTGTAATACGTGTCCCATCAATCGTGGTTATTATTTTTCCTTTATTAACTTTTATTACATGAAATTTTCACTAGGGTTGTTACATTGATCTAGAACCCATTGTGTTGGACGATATTGATCCAACATCAGAATGGGTGGAGGAGACTGAAGATCCCAAGTTTGATGTTGATTTTGATATCGGCGTGGCATTAGGGCAGATGAATCAGATTTGGTAGTGCCATCAAAACTAGAATTAGTAGTTGCATCAAGCAAAGGCAAATAACCAATGGAAAGGCACTAGTTGTGCAAATCGACCAACTCGTGCTTCCATTAGGCCCACTTTTGTTGCTATTGGTGGCAATGCTACAATTGAGGTTGTAGATGAGGCTGAGGCATCCTCAAACTCTGATTGAGATGATGTTTATGTAGCTCCTGTTGATGATCCTGTGTCTACTAGTGGTCATGAATTTGATCACCGATACGTAGCTCATGTTGACCATATAGAATTTCCCATAGATTCACAAGCTCATGCAATTTACTAATGCATAAGACAATAATATACTTCTACTTTCAACCAGTGGAAGCCAATAAATCAATGAAAACAATATGAACAAGAAGAAGATAAATCAATGGCACATAACACAATAAGTATCCAGGGAAAACCTCAACTAAAAACGCCCTACTATATGTATTGCATTAAATCAGAAATCCAAGATGATAATACAATGCCTGTTCTCACAAGAACAATCCCAACACTCAGTATTATCAATATCACTGCTCACAAGCAAGCTCGAGCCAATCTATAGCCTCTTTTGCTACTCTCCAAGCCCCTGATTCCTTGCGTTGTTCCTTTGTGAATTAACTAATATTTATTGTGGGAAATCCTTCCTCAAAACTGCACAATCCATTAGGTCTTCTTCCTCATTGCATGCATGATATTTACAACTCAATAAATCATACAACTGATAGTACACTGTCCCTGCATGCTAGTCTCAATTGGGTCTTTCTAAAAATTGACATGCATGAGTTTATGATGAGGGAATCTTCATTTAACTAGAGTGACACTTGTGGATGCACTAGTGCAACAACTGAATGTTAAATCTCTAATAGTTCCACAAATAGTTTGGAACTAATCTAACTGAACATAACTCCGTAAAATGAGTTATCTAATTACAACTCAAATTAAACTCATCCTGGACCCCTAAAACTTAGGGAGAACATATACATGGCTTTAGAAAGACTTCCAACTTGAAATTTCTAAGTTAACTAAGTCAACTATTACAAGTTGTTATGAGAAAAGAATTACAATTTTAATTCACAATTTAATTCAAGGACAAATTAAATTGGAATTTCTGGATTCTATTTTTTAACATTTTTTGCTGCTATTTTCAACATTCCCTCTCAACAAGAAAGGAATTCAACTCTATCCCGATCTTGAACCTTTGGAATGTTCTGCATGTAACACTTCTCTCTATTGTTGTTGCTACATTTACTCCAAAAAAAAAAAAAAAAAAAACAAACAAACAAACATCCAACCTGAATCAATATGATGCATCTGTCATCAAAGTCTTTGACTGCTATTGCCTCAGTCGACTGAAAACTCTACGCTTCTGCTGACTCTTCCTTTCTGCACTGTTGTCAACCCTTCTCTGCGCTCTTCAATATCTGACTGCTCTACCCTCTGTCACTTTGATCTCTGACTGCATCTATCGCCACTGATTCCTCCCGCTAATATGTATTTTAGGCTCCCGCAACAAGGTACGATCCATAAGATAACCTTTCAATGGACCCTGCCCAATTTCAGCCCTCTTAGGACAATCACTTCACATTGCCCCACCTCACACCTGGAGGTATGGATGCATGTGATCCCTTCGCCCACTTGGCTAGAAATTTCCCCCTACTGGAGTTCTCTGCATGAGTGGATACCTCCACTTGGTCCCCTCTTAGTTTCTCTAGTTGTGGTGCTCCACAGCTTCCTGAAGCTACTTTTGAGGCTTCTTCTGGGGCTGCATGTTGAGAGGTAATTTACTCTCCCTCTCAACCACCAAGTCTCTAAAATTTTCCTTGCTCCTCAAGGCTTTGCATGCATCTTGAACCTCACGAGCATACAAGTTCTTGGCTAGCACACCAATTTGTTGCATCTATCCCGTCATCACAAACTTGTCTAAAAAAAAAAAAATCGTTGATTTTAAATCAGCAATATCTCCTTCATCTGAACTCCAATTCGATCAATTTTTTTTTTGAATTTGGGTATTTTGCACAAAAAATTTCAGATCTGCTCTGTAAAATCACGAACAAAAAAAATAATTTGTTCTGATACCATGTAGAATTTCATGTAGATTTACAAGCTCGTGCAATTTACTAAAGCACGAGACAAGAATCTACTTCTACTTTCAACCGACGGAAGCCAATAGATTGATGAAAGTAATATGAGCAAGAAGAAGATAAATCAATGACACATAACACAATAAGTATCCAGGGAAGCCCCAGCTGAAAACCCCCTACTATCTGTATTACATTAAATCAGAAATCCAATATGATAATATAATGATTGTTCTCACAAGAACAATCCCAACACTTCATATGATCAATATCCCTACTCACAAGCAAGCTCAAGCCAATCTCTAGCCTCTTCTGCTGCTCTCCAAGCCCCTGATTCCTTGCGTTGTTCCTTTGAGAATTAACCCATATTTAATGTGGGAAATCCTTCCTCAAAACTGTGTAATCCATTAGGTTCTCTCCCTGATTGCATGCATAATATTTACAACTCAGCAAATCATACAACTGATAGTACACTGTCCCTGCACTGTAGTCTCAACTGGGTCTTTCTCAAAATCGACATTCATGAGTTTACGATGAGGGAATCTTTAGTTAACTAGAGTGACACTTGTGGATGCACCAGTGCACCAACTCATTGTTAACTCTCTATTAGTTCCACAAACAGTTAGAACTAGTTTAACTATTTATAACTCACAATTAAACTCATATTGGACCCCTAAAACTTAGGAAGAACATATACATGGCTTCAGAAAGACTCCCAACTTGAAATTCCTAAGTTAACTAAGTCAACTTAACTTAGTTAACTATTACAAGTTGCTATGAGAAAATAATTACAATTTTAATTCAAGGACAAATCAAATTGGAATTTCTAGATTATATTTTTAAACATTTATTGTTGCTATTTGCAGCAGATCACTGATATGTACTAGTAGACTTGTAGTCTTGTAGTAGGCCAATGGCCCCATAACTTGTAGCATTGTTTTTGGACTTTATAGGCCATTTAAAGCATCATTGTTTATGTTTTTTGTCGATAATATGTATTGCACTTAGTGCCATTTTGAGATATTCACCTTTACATGGTATATAGATGAGCAAACTTTGCATATTTTGTCTCTATTGGTTCAGAATCATGGGTTTAAATCTAAAATATAGTTTTTCATTAAAAAATGATTATTTCATGTATTTTATTTTTAAAATTGGTTCATTGAGATCTAATCAGTCTCAATTTGACCCGTTCCGGTTTGAAACCCGGTTTATTAGGTGGATCAGTCTGGTCACTGGCTTTGATTTTTAAAACTATGATATGGTTGCAAGGTAGGTCTCACGCTTTCCCAACCTAAGTTTAAATTCCAGATGAGACATTTGGCTTGTTGTGATATAGTTAAAAGAGTAAATGATCCTAAGAGTGGGAACACCCCCTCTCCCTCCCCAACTCTTATGAGTACGTTTTTGAATGTCTTACTCTTTGTCAAGTCATATCATAAGTTTGTTAGGTGCAAGCTTGTGCACTATTAACACTACCCTATGATTTATAGCGGCATTTAAGACCTCGTCCAAATAATCCTTACCAATTATCAAATCCCCTAAATCTTAAAAAAAACAATAAACAAAACCAAATTATAAAATTAAAAAAATAAAAATAAAAATCTTTCCCCTAAC
>APFE031475552.1:156001-171477 GCA_000404065.3 Pinus taeda
TATATATATTTATATATTTTTTCCCATGGAAAAAAGTCGTAATTTCTATTAATATAAGAAATTACAATTTGTAGATGCTAAGGCATATGCATATGGTGGCAGAGTTGCCTGACAAGTTCAAAAAAGAGACTATTGTTCAGAGCAAAATATGGAACAATATTACACACAGGGAGTCTGTTAAGTGTTGTACTATAACTATGCCTGCTCACCCAAGTAGTGAGAGCAAGATCGGATCCATCTCTTCGCAGAGAGAGGTAAAAACTGAGAATCAAATTCTATACTGTATGTCCAAAGCCACATATAGATCAAAGAGTTTGAAATACAAAACATAATATATACAAGATTTTCAGATAAGGTTACGGGGCTTGAAGCCCAATTCCGCGGTGATCCACAAACGGTCTGTGGTAATATTGATGAAAAGTCTCTTCAATTTCCTCCTGGATCAGCCAATCGATGCCCTGTCTAATCGCTGCTTCTTTGGATAGGTGATTTGCCCCCAAATTTTGCTCCCTGAAAATGTGGCGACATGTAAAAGAGTCAAGAGAGGATATCAATCGTAGTGCTTCTTCTAATATATGCCTTAATGAGAATGTACTACAAAAGGAAGCATTATTAAGCCAATTGCAAACGATTTTGGAATCGCCAAACAACTGTAAATGTTTGCAGTTTTTTTCTAAAGCAAAATGTATGAGGTGTTTAGCAGTGCAGAGCTCAACATAATTATTAGTCCCCTTGCCTAAACTGGTTTGGAGTTTGAAACAGTGAGAGCCGTTTAGGTAGAGAATAGCACCGCCCCCACACCCAGCCTCTTGTGCGAAACCATTGAAATATGCCCAAGGTTTTGATTTGTCAATAGATTCAGGGATAATGGTGCGGGGAGGGGCAGAGGTGTCCTCTTCAAGTAGGAGATCATAATCCACTAAGGTATGTAGGAGGATGGCGGGCCAATGGGGAGTTTTTTGATTGAAGATGGAGTGGTTCCGAGCTATCCAAAGTGACCAGCAAACCAAGAGAGGTAAGTTCCTGGATTTTCCATTGTGGTGTTGACACCATGAACTCCAAGCATCTCGAATGTCGAGATCTTGCCAAGCGTTAAGGCTAGGATAGTGAGGTATGATGTGGTTCCATAGTTCCTTGGAGGCGGGGCACTGTAGGAAGAGATGTTCAGTGCTTTCTTCGTCCTGACGGCACAGGTGACACCAGAAAGGACCATAAAAAGATATGTTCATCAGATTTGACCCTGTAGGGATCTTATCGAACAATATGTTCCACATCAGTAAGCGAGAACGAGGAGCCGCCTTTAGCTTCCAAAGTAACCGCCAGGCCGGGCTTATGTGCTGTGGTTTGAAAGGATCCATTAGTTTGATATAACCTTCTTTTGGAGTATATATGCCATGCTTGGCAAAAGCCCATATGATCTCGTCCGGTCCCTCAGTGAGACAGATATGTGCCTGTGTGAGAGCAATCGTGTATTCCTGCCAGTTTGACCTCCATTGTCTGGGGATGTCCAAGTCACGGGCTATTTTCCATGCCTACTGAAGGAAAGATGAATTGATTTTGTCACCAATGTGGATGATGTGGGTGATACCCTTGCTGTGCAAATGCCTTATCAGACCTTATTAATGTGAATGTGTAATAAATTTCAAATTATATTATAGACTAATTTAAATTAAATATTTTTTTTTAACTAAAAGAACGTTAAAACTTAAAATGATATGTGAAATTTTAGTTTAAATTTAAGTTTTATATATATATATATATATATTTATATATATATATATATTTATATTATATATATATATATATTATGGCATATTTATTTATTTATTTTTCAAATATAAAAACAATTATTAGAAAAATATAGTAGTAATAATTGTAATAAGAGTTAAAAGATTAGAATGTAAATTTTTTCTAGATAAATCATATCAGTTTTTGGATCGACACGTTTCGAATCTGTATTGAGGTTTATCATTAGGAAAAAGATGATGATGACCTTTAGTAAGGGTTCAAAACATGCCAATCTAAAAACTGATGTGATATATCCGGAAGAGTTTTACATTATAATCACGAATCACATAAGCCTCCATTCTAAGTTAAAAAATTTACATTTTAAAAATCTTTTTACAATTTTTATTAGGTTAGCGACTTCTATTAAGTCAAGAAATATTTACATCATGAGGAGCATAGCTTCCAAAAACCATTGGTGTCACTCCTACAAGATTTTTTGGCCAAATGGTAGAGACAAAAATACACAGACAATAACAAGAGGAAACTAGATGACTGAACACTAACTGCCCAAGTGGCCCAAAATTGTCCAAGAAGCATAATCCAAACCATCTCCATCATTAAGCACCCATATTGCCCGGAGTCGAATAATTGGGAGCATCACCCTTAGGCTGGTGAAATACTTCATGTACATGTGACTCTATATGTGCCATTCTCCCTTCAAAGTTGTCCATCCAGTCCTGGAGACGCTTTTGACCTCTGTGAAGGGAGACTAGACAGTCCAACATTTGCCTTTGATTATGTTGGAGATCATTCATGAATCCAATGATCTCATTTCAATCATCATGTCTATCCCTGGCCAATTGTTCCACTACAACTATCAATTGATGAATTTGTGCTTCAAGCGAATCAAAAAGTGGTGGCAAATCGACATGCCTAAGGGAGAAGGCGTTCTACTGCTCTAACTCCTTCCCGTCATCACATTGGTCCTCCAGATGCACCTTTCCCTGGCCACAGGGCCTCACTCCTCTTCGGGCCTGACCACATTGACAGTTCATAGTATCCTTGCTATAACACTTGCGTGAGCCACACCACAGCCTCTGAGCCACGCTCCGACTACCCAAACCAAAGAAGTACCCCGGTGACTAAGATGTCCGAGGAGCCGACACACCTGCACATTGCTTAAACAACTTACAACCACTTCTTGCCCCACCACCACAATGATGCTCATCTAGAAACTCAGAGCGAGTCAATCGCCAGTGCCAAGTTGCAAGATCGAACCACCAACGAAGAAACCCCCCTCCCATACCTTGATGGATACACTAGCCCTGACTACAACAACCAACCATAACCACTTGAGAGAGAAAAGTCTACTACTTCCAACCCTTAAACACTATGAAATGACTGAGGCCAGGGGCCAACACAAGACCAGTCACACGTCTCCTGAGAGCAATTAGCATGCGAAATGGTCCCCTCGACTTGACTCGATGACCCTCCTCTCACTCCTATAGGAATACTAAAACTCACCCTCCCAAACACAAAAATAGAGACAGAAAACATAGGCTAACTATAACCGAGGAAACTCTCGGCCCTAAGACAAAGATTTTCCAAACAAACACCCCTTAATCAACCAAACAACTGCTACAAAGTGTTGAATGCACCCCAAAGAACACCCAACTTCCACCATAGCTAAAACCAAATAAGTCATACCAAATATTGAAATCAACAAAGAATTGACCAGATAAAATTACTTGTTCGAACTTAGTGGACACAATGTCGAGACTCAAACGAAACACTGACCCAACTGTCCAAGCTTCTGCGCACCAAAATTGTGTGAAATTCCTCTTGATCACAACAAGACTGCACGAACCTAGGTCCCAAATGGCACTCCAAGTCACCACTTGAACTAACATTGCTCCATATCGCCATCCCATAAAGCAATCAAATACCACCCTCAATCCAAAGCAAAATATAACTTAACAACAAAGCCACCCATCACATTTGAATAATTTTCACCCCACAATTCTACCCCTCATTACCCACAATATGCAAATAAGTGCCAACACCATTCCTAGAACAATTAAATGCAATACCTACTCCAAAACCTTCATCTTTAGAGCACCAAATGAAACGTCCCTTCTCCTTTTTAACATCATTTATAATGTGCGGGGCAAATATCTTTGAGATTTTAAATTATTACTATATAATAATTTAAAATTTATATTTAATATGTATTAAAGAGAAAATATTTTATTATATAAAATCATATATTATATAATAAGAAATATATATATTTTGTGGAGAAAAAATATATATATTTTGTAGACTTAAAACATCGTAACCTAAATCCATTTATATCCAGAAATCTTCGCAACTCTCAAGTAGACTCTTTAAAAAAAATTCATGTGACCTAACACACAAATGGACTTGAAAACCCTAACAAGGTATATTTGATATACACTAAAACCCTAAACCATATTGCCAGTATTGTGACCTGGTATTTTTATGTGTGTGTGTCGGTGTCGATTCCTTTTTCACAAACCGTTGATGCGGAAGAGTTGGGTTGACGAGCGGCGGGGGTGTCATTGTATTTGGGTACTCTTTGCCCATCAATCTCGTGATCAATCATGGCGACCCAGATGAGCAAAAAGAAGAAGGTATTGTTGCGAACTTATGATTTTATTCCTTCTCTTTCCGGCATTTACAGGTATTCAAGTAATATCTTAGCTGTCTCTGTTTGTGTACCTGTTTTCTGTTAACCTTCTGTGCGGAGAAGTCAGATGGTGAAGTAGCTTAGCATTAAACAAGGTCATTTGAGGCCCCTCGAGTACCAATGTCCTCCTACCTGACTTGGACCATGGAGATTTCACCTTTTTTTTAAGGCCCGTCAAGCAGCATTGTCTTCCAAACTGATTTGGGCTGCGGTGTTTTTATGTATCTTCGAGGTTCCATAAGCAACAATGTCCTCCATTCTGATTTGGCTCGTTGTGTTTTTATGTATTTTAATTAATGTTATTTGTATTTTGTATGGATTTGGTTTTAAGGGCCATTGGCTGTAGGCTCATTTGTTGCATAGGATCCGCAGGAATCTGAAGTCATTTTTGTTGGCTACGGTTCATATATTGGCCTTGTGCAGTAGTCAATAATGGATCCCGGAATCGTGTAGTATAGAAGATTCGATAACCGAACTCTTCAACAAAAGAATTGTGATCTTGACGAGCTAACCTTGTTGTTTAAATCTTTGATTAAACTATGGTTTATTTGTTTTTAATTTTTGATACTAAGAAAGGAGGCCGTATGGACTAGGTGGGCCTCAAAGAATGTTAAGAGTAAATATAAACTTACACAGTAGTATAGATAACCATTTTTAATGGTATGGCGAAGCATAATATTAAATTTTTTCAAGGGAATATTCAAGGTAAGGATTGAAATCTTGAATAAATAGCGTACAACCAAAGTGAATACAAATCGAAAGGGAACCAATTAGATCCACTGCCTGTTGTGCCTAGTAAAAGGAGAGAAATTGATATTTAAATTCTTAATTTATCTGCCTTTGTGATGTTGTCTTTAATAGAAGATTCCAACTTGGTATTTTAGTTAAGGATCTATATCCATGTGTCAGAGGTTCACATTTCGTCCCCACCTTGATGTCCCCATGTCATACAAAGTATGTTAGCAACATTTTTGAGTGAAATACTAATGATAATGGGTACTTTTGACTCTTGAGGATCCTAGTTTGGTTTTTAACTTTTTAGTCAAGGATACACATCTATGTAGAAGAGGTTTCAAGAAAGTTGTGAAAGGGTTTTGTATTGTACCGGTGGTTGCTTTGAACTCTCTAGTTTCTTGTCAGCGCTATTTTTTACTTGTCTACAGTAAAATGCAAAGATCTAGTTGTAAGTAGTGTAATTTGTGCTTTACTAGAAATCGTGACAAAGGAAAGTTGCAATCCGGCTTTAATTTTTTTTGAACTCGTCCTTAAAGTTGTTGGAGAGTAGCAAGTTGTCCTTGGGCAATGGTTTTGAAGGCAACCTTTGCCAAATACCATTATGAAAATGTAATGTTATAAATTGCCTCCAACTCAATAGTTTTCTAGATATTTGATTTTATAGGTCACTTGTCAATACTTTAAGAAGGAAATATGACGTTTGAAATTTTACGTGTATGCTAAAGTACTATTGTACTCTCTTACAGGAGATGTTGTAGGCCTTAGCCCCCGTTGTCTGTTTCTATTGATTTTTATTTTTGAGTTACAGTGATGTACTTTTTGGTCGTTTGTCAGCGTTATTTTTTTCGTTGGTCAAGACATTATTATTAATTCATCCAAAGGTTACAACATGTTGGCCCAATATATACTAATTTTCTAGCCTCACTCCTACCAGATTTGTTGGCCAAGAGGGAAACACAAAAACTAATTACAAAGTGCCAAAATTTGCTGAGAATCCAAAAACAAAATGACTAACCAAAATGCCCAAAAGACCTCTAAGATAAAGAGACAACCCACCAACATCGGGGAACGAGAGGGTTTACTAGTGCTGGAATATTTGGTTTTTGCCCTAGAGGATCTAAAAATTTGTGGTCAACATGGACATGAAACTCTTAAGTGTGCCAATATTCCCTCCATGCGCCCCGCGAATCTTTGTTCACCTCGTCGAAGTTAAGCCAAGCAATCTAATATATTCCATTGGTTTGGTTGTAGATCATTCATGAAGTTGATGGCTTTGTTTTGGTCATCGTGGCGATACTTCTCTAACTATTCCAAAAGAAGGATGACGTGATGCAACTTGGAGTTTAATGTGTCGATAGGGGATTGAAGAACAACATGACTAGGTGAAGGGGCATAATTAAAGGCCACCTCCTCCTCTAGTTCTGCTTCCATACCACCTTCTCCCCCTCCCTCCACAACTAGTCCTTTGTGCTTAGTGCATTGCCTTTTTGGTCCTAACTCTCTTTGCGCTCTACCGCGTTGTCTATACATTGTCAATTCACCTCCAGCACACTAAAAACCACACCTTGCTTTCGACACCACACAGAAGTTAAGCTCCTAAAGAGTCTTATATACAGTCGTGAAGTTCCCTCGGTATAGAGACCATGCCTCTCTTGAGAGAGGCGATACTCAACCAAGACTTCCCCTTCGCTCTACCAAAATGTCATTACATGTTGACACCAAACTCATGTTCTCAACAGTTTCAATACCAACTAGGTGAACACCGCACCCCTCAAGGTAGAAGGGGAGCTCACAAAGCTCTATGAGTAGACTAGAAGACCCATTTCGCCTAAGCCATAAGGAAAGACTGCAACCGTCAACAATTGGTTGGGCATTGCCACCCTTGGTTGAAACACAGTCACACAAACATAAAAACCCCTGAATTAGAACACATAGCACATTGCACCTGCAACCCCGCCGATCACTAACTGCAACTTCTGGTCGAGGGCTTGTGAATTCTAGACCAAACTTCCATAAACCCAAGAAATAGACTTTACTAGATAATTCCACCCCCAACCAACTAAAAAAATTGCCCTATGAAGGTCACAAGGATGGTCACAAAGCTTACCAAATTGCTAGACGAAAAAATCCAACACTAAAACGCCCATTTGGCTGCCAAATATTGTGTGCGTCTTTCCTTTGCTAATTTTTTCCTACAACACAACAAACCCAGACTCTTTGCCTCACCAGGATCCCAAACTCAATGCAACTTGCCCCCATGAACACCACCTGTAATTCACCACTTGCCCTTAGGAATAGAAAATGCAGAGAATCGAAGAAAAAGGAGCATGCACATGGTAGTGGATTGCACATACTCTTCACAGTCAACTCCACCTTCCCAACTGCCCAAAACTAAGCTTGCACTCATCTAGACTAAACTCACCAACCCACTAATGAACCTTTTGTCCAAAATCTCGAAGGTTCAATGCATTATGTAGTGCATGTTGCCAACTCGCCACATGTAACTTGAATCAATTTGTGGGATGGAATAATTCCCCTTCCGCATCCTCCATATGCCTGTGTTTTTCCACCCCCATCGAGGGGTTTGGGGGCATTATTAAAATTGTCTTATTTTATGCTTTTTTAGGTGAGAGTTCTGTTTCAAAAAATGAAAAAAATGAGGGGTGAAATAAAAATTCGGCTTGTAACCAATGACAACACAACTTGGTTCCCAAAATAAATTTGCATCCGTCTTTTGTGTTTAGTGTCCAACTCATTTTGGTTGCAGATAAACTAAATATTCAAAATATAGTCCAAAGAGAAATGCTTTCTAAATTTATTACCTATATTAAAATAATATAGTACTATAATAGAACAAAGAAAGGAGAAATTTAATGATCCTAATTTCCCATGGCATGTTTCACATTGATTCTTTGAAGGCATCTTTTCATTGGTTGGGGATAGGTGTATCCTTGGTTGGCTTTGATGGAACATTATCTCCTATCTTCATTCTTTAGTCAAATGTCAGTTTTTGTTGTATAATAATGTGAGATCTGTCTTTGGTAGACTACCTGTGTGGGATGTTGTGATTCGACATTGAAGGCGCTGGGTAGAGCAAGCTAATCATGTGAAACTTCACAAAGGAAAATTGATTTGTATATGGGTGTCAGGAAACTTTTGTACTGCTGTCTATTGGGTAGTTTAGGCTGAGACATAAGCTCAAATTCGAACCAGACTAGATCCATCTTAACCATGAATCTATTAAGCACCAAGAGGTGTCAAAATTCTCAAGTTGCAAACTTTTTTTAGGGTAAAAACTTAACAAAAGTTCGCACTTTAATAAAAATATGAATAATAATCAATGCTGTCACAACTTGGTCCCCAAAATATTCTCTTAGCCCTTTTCTATTGAGTGTTCAACTCATTTTGGTGGCAAATAAGGTAAATGCCTAAAATACATTCGAGAGTGAAATGATTTATAAATCCATTACTTATTTTAAAATAATACAATACTTCAATAGAACAAAGAAAGGAGAAGTAAATGATTCTAATTGCCCATGGCATGCTGCACATAGATTGTTTGAAGGCATCTTTTCATTGAATGGGGACATGGGTAACCTTTGTTGGCTTTGATGGAACACTATCCCCTGTCATGACTATTTAGTCAAATTTGAGTTTTTTGTTGTACAATAATGTAAGATTTGTCTTTTGTAGACTACCTATTTGGAATGTTGTGATTCAACATTCAAGGTACTGGGTGAAGCTAGCTAATTTGAAAATTCACAAAGGAAACCTTTTTGTATATGAAAGTCAGGGAACTTTTGTACTATGGCATGTTAGTTCAAGATATGACATAAGCTCAAAATCAATCCAGACTATATCCATCCTAACCATGGATCTATCAAGCACCAAGAGGTGTCAAAGTTCTTGAGTTGCAAACCTTTTTTAGGGCAAAAGTTTGACATAGTTCACACTCTGAGAAATTTAATCCTTCTTGATGCTTGATATAACTAGGGTTAAGATGGATCTAGGCTAGTATAAATGAAGTGAATAATATAAAGAGTTTGGCTTCTGTTTTATATATATATAATATATATATATATATATTAAAATTTGTGTCACATTAGCATTACATACATTTGTTGTTACACTTCTCACCCATACTTGCAATAGAATGCATCTATTGATGCAAAAATGGCTTTGGCAATAGGGGCACCTAGATGTTCTTAGTATCGTCGAGATGCATCTTAATGTTACACATTGATTCTATTAATGCATCTTTTCATTGGTTAGGGACATGTGTAATCTAGGTTGGCTTTAATGGCACACTATTCCCTGTCATGACTGTTTAGGCAAAAGTGAGCTTTCTATTGTATAATAATGTGAGATTTGTATTTTGTATACTAGCTACGTTAAATGTTGTGATTGTTGAAGAATCTAGGGCAGTTAGAGTTAGAGTGATTCTTCCTAGCATGATAACAATTTGTGAAGTGCTTTTACAATTTACCTTAGCTTGATCTTCTTCTTATTATTAGTGTGTGTGTTTGCTTCATCAAACTACTACCAAAACAAAGAGACAAGAACACAAGATGTTGGCTTTCTGCCAAGGCCAAAACCTCTCCCCCTTGGAGAGGAAAACCGAAGCACAATTCTTCTTATAGAGATTCCAATTGACGAATACCAAGACCTTGACCCTTGACCTCTTAGGCCACTCCAAGACCAAGACATCAATCCTCTTTTTACTATAGAGATCATCATCATCATTATTGCTGCTTCATTGAGATCATCATTATCATTATTGCTGCTTCATTGAGATCATCATTATCATTATTGCTGCTTCACTAAGATCATCATCATAGTACCACAAAGGTTCATGTAGTTGCACTATTGCTTGTACTTCCACCTAGATCATTGTTGATCACCATATCAACGAGGTCTTTTATACTTGCATGTGAGCTGCTCCGAGATAGTGATCATGACCGAGACCATCATTGCTACTTCACCTTGATCTTGATCGCTGGAATGAGACCACTGGTAAGTATGTTGAGTCTGTAGTGACACTTAGAGAGTAGGTTGAGACAAAGAGTGTTACTTTAGGACCCCTCCTTTCACAAGTATGCTGAGACTGATATGTTGTTATGGTGATGACTGTGAGACTGAAGGGGGTTGAGAATATTGTGGAATGACTTCCCAAATACATATTGTAATAGTCCTTCAAATCATTGCAAGTATTCGAGATTCCTTACTGCAATCATCCCTAAGACATCCCAGATCCCGTGCCTTCTGTACTTCCTGCAATTATCCGAAATCTGAAATTTCAGAGCTTCTTGCACCATAAGAAATTTCAGAGGCGTACGAATTTTCTTCTGTGTTTTGCGGATACCCTAGCTGGGTATTTATACTGGTGATGTCTCCATAAATGAGCCGACATACAGTGTGAAACGTTGTGTCTGTTTATTGAGCCACCATACAGTGTGAAACGTTGTGTTTGTTTATTGAGCGGACATATAGTGTGAAACGTTGTGTCTGTTTATTGAGCTTACATGATAGTTATATATATATATTTTTAGAGCTGATATGACCTCTTCATTGTTTTGCTTGTAGGCTTCTTCTTTGAAGGATGATGCTTGTCTTGGAGGGTTACTTGACACTAGGTTGACTCATGTTCATTACATAAATGCTCAAGAAGAGCTCTTCAATATAATTTTGACTATTTGACTTTCCTAGACCTATAGAATGAGCAAGAAACTCATTCATATGATTTATAAAAATAATAATTCTTTTTCTTGACAAGTACAAAGATCAAAATTACATTGACAAATACTGAACCTAGTTACCCTTTTCTTCAACAATGATTTGGCATTCAAGGTTGTCGGCATGCTCGTGAGAGCAAGTTATTTATATGAGGTTCACAAAGAAACTGATTTGTATATGGGAGTCATGTAACTTTTGTACTTGTAATTTGTTGGTTAGTTTGGGGTTGAACATTGATTTATAGTTCAATTTCAAAATTAAGCCAATCTAAATCCATATTAACACAGAATCTACCAAGCAACAAGAGATATCAAATCTATTGCAACACTTGGCACTCTAAGAGATTAGATCCCTATTGACACTTGATAGATGCAGGGTTAAGATGGATCTAGGCTAGTATAAATGAAGTGAATAAGGTTGCAAACCTTTTTTAGAGTAAAAATGTGACAAAGAACTTAAACTTTTGGGAGATTTGATCCCTTTTGGCACTTGATAGACCCAATGGTAAGATGGATCTAAGCTGATATAAATGAAGTGAATAGTATACAGAAGTTGACTTTTGTCTTTATCATTTTTATTTATTACCTTTTTAATTAGTTGATTTGTGCCACATTAGCATTACATACACTTGTTGTGACACTTCTCCCCCATATTGAGTTGTAGAATCATCTTTTGATGCAAGAGTGGCTTAAAATGGTAACATGACACCTAGATGGTCTTGGGATCTTTGGGATGCACTTTATCTATGCAAGGTATGTCAACAAATATACAGGGTGCTCAGGGATATTGTAAATGCCATTCAAGCACATTTCCTCATGTCCTAGAGTCCCCATTACAGTTGGGAATGATGTAGGTGTTAATGATTGTAGCTTTGATAGGTATTCGCAAAAGCAAAGTGTCCAAGTTGTGGGAATCATTGTTAAATGACTTGTAGACGTCAGAGTTCACTTAATTAATCAATTAATAAAGTGAATGCCTTTTTATAAAGTGATTTTAATTTAATAAAGTGCCTAAGTTTGGACGCTAGTGTTGTAAGATGAATTTTGGACCATTGATCTCAACTCAAGATTAGATTTAATATTGATTGTTGATATTAGGGATTTGATCCAATGCAAAATTATAAAAGGAAGCTAAGTGAAAGAGAGGACACGTCAATTATTTTCTCAGGAAGGATTTTGAGAAAGAGAGAGAAAATCAAAAGGGTTATTTAATTTTTTGGGCAAGGAGAAGAATTGCAACAACAATGAAGCAGAGGACAATGATTAATTTGCTAGCATAGAGGTGACCTAGGGCAAATTTGTGTTGTAAGTTGAATTTTGGACCATTAATCTCAACTCAAGATTATATTTAATATTGATCGTTGATATTAGGGATTTGACCCAATGCAAAATTATAAAAGAAGCCATTTTAAAGAGAGGACACATCAATTATTTTCTCAAGAAGGATTTTGAGAAAGAGAGAGAAAATCAAAAGGGCTATTTGATTTTTTGGGTAAGGAGAAGAATTGCTACAACAATGAAGCAAAGCACAACCATTAATTTGCTAGCATAGACGTGATCTAAGGCAAATTTTTGAGAGTTGGAAATTTAGGTTTACTGGGGTTTGTTTGTATTCTTTTTTCCTTAGAGCCATTTTGTTAGTATGGGAGCTTTTGTAAGTTCAAAAATTATTTGAATGATGAACCCATGTTAAAGAGTAGAAAAATTGTGCATGCACAAGATTTGCTTTTTCACACTTTTCTAAGTTTTTCCTCTGCTTTATTTGGTTAAATAATTCCAGTAGTGTAAATCTAGAGCGGATCCGTTTACCTAAAATTAGATCTAAAATTGTTGTGTGCAGATCTATTAGATCTAAAGGTATCAACATTAGATCTATAGAGTGCTTAAAGGATTAAGCACAAGGAAGTAGTCTCAAGTTTGAGGACAAACTAGATGGGGTTTCAAATTCCTTGCCTTGGAAGGCAAGAATCACACTGCTCTTGAAAGAGCAAGACTTGTGGGCAAATGTGGAGACGGTCCTCCTAGTGCAAGCAAATCCTGTAGGTCAGGTTGCACAGGACAATAAGGATATCAAACTGTAGAGGGTGATATTAGATGCTTCGAAAGATCGCTTGATCCCGCATCTTGTAGGGAAGGCCACAACCAAGAACATGTTTAATGCCCTTGTTGATCTCTTCTAGAGTGACAATTTGAACCAGAAGATGGCTTTGAAGAACAAGCTTTGAGATTGCCGGATGACTAGATTTGACAATTTTACTAGTTACTTATGAGGATTACACAGGTCCATGATCAACTTGCAACAATTGGAGAAAAGCTCGTTGATGTAGAGCTAGTGAATCTAGCTCTAAATGGGTTTGCCAAGCCTTGAGAATCGTTTGTGAAGGGGATTTGTGCCTTGGAGAACATTCCAAATTGGCAAAGACTATGGGATGACTGTGCTCAGAAGGAGACTCGAGAGGAGTCTAGAGCTAATAAGTAGGGAGGTGGTGATGAAAACTTGGTCCTCATCAACAAGACGAAGAAGGGAAAAGGGAAAGTTTTCACCAAGAAAGGTAACAATAATGGAGGACATCAACTTGGAAAGAAGAAATACATGAGCTGACCTAGTTGAATGAATTTGCAACGATGTTTGAGAATGATTTTTCCCATGTTTCTTGCCTTTCTACCAACACTATTGTCAGGAGTGTTTGGTACATGGACAATGGTGCCTCTTGCCACATGATTGAAGTACATGTGCGGTTCAATCAACTTTTATAAGATGTATTAGGGATCATTGTGGAGCTTGGTGATGATGCCAAGTATGCAATAAGGGGACAAGGGGTAGTGCACTTCCAACTTGAGTCAATAGGATTGTTTGATGCTCAAGAGGTGTTGTATGTGCTTGGTTTGAAGAACTTGTTTTCCAACTTAGTCACGGAGGACAAAGGTTACGCAATTACCTTCTAGAAAAGGGTAGATGCTTATAGAGGATGCTAGTCCAAACTCAACTTTGAGGGTTAAAGTTAGGGAAGGCAACTTATATCGGCTACAAGGCAAGCCTATTTAGGCATTGGTGCATGACAGTGAGAGCCTGTACAAGCTTTGGCACAAGAGGATTGAGCGTCTATATCACAAGGCACTACCTAGATTGAGAGAGATGGTCATTAGACTTCCAGACATCAATCTGGATCATCAGGGGGTGTGTAGAGGTTTTGTGCTTGGCAAGTTTGGTAAGGGTTTGTGATTCCTAGCAGTGAGATTTAATCCAAAGGGATTTTGGATCAGATACATTCCAATGTTTGTGGGCCCATGTCAGTGGCATCAGTGAAGGGTCTTCAGTCAGTTCAAGGAGTTCAAAGCTCAAGTGGAGAACTTGATAGGGAAGAAGATTAAAGTGCTAAGGTATAACAATGGGGGTGAGTATACCTCTAATGAATTCAAAGAATTTTGCAAGGATGCTTAAATCAAGAAGAGAAGACGATTTCCTACAAGCCACAACAAAATGGAGTTGTAGAGAGGAAGAATTGATCCATATTCATTTCTATGAAGGCCATGCTCCATTACTAGAGTTTGTCCATGTTTTCTATGGGTAGAAACATGCAACACAACTTTGTACTTGCAAAATAGGAGTCCTCACAAGATTTTGGAGGACAAGACCTTGGAGGAAGCATTCAAAGGGGTGATACTTGATATATGACATCTTAGGATTTTCGGTTGTCTAGTCTATATCGATGTGCCTTGCAAAATAGGAGTTCTTACAAGCTTTTGGAGGACAAGAGATATGCCGTCTTAGGATTTTCAGTTGTCCAGTCTATATCGACATGCTTGTGGAGAAGATGACCAAGTTGGAGCCCTTAGGTGAGAAGGGCATTCTGGTTGGATACAGTGAGGAGTTGAAGGCATACAAGATCTTTATACAAGCATAGTGGAAGACAGTTGTGAGTAGGGATGCCAAGTTCATTGAGAACATGGGCTCCAATAAATCTCATGATCTACGTACAATTATAAAGGATTTCCAATAGGTGGATCGAAAGGGTGAGTAGAGTTCACAAACATCTAGTGCAAAGGGGTAGTCTTTAGGGGAGGAGGGGTAGTTAGCCCCTTCCAAATTATTTAGGAGGTCTAGATGGTTTGAGTAGACCTTGAGAGATGCCCAAGATCATGTGTAGGCTCCATGGAAGTTTCAACATATACGGCTTTGATGACTAGCATCATAAACTCAAAGCCTTCTGACTTTGAGGAAGCAGCCTGCAAACAGGCATGGAGAGGTGCCATGGTGGAGGAGCATGTAGCATAAAAACTATGGCTGAAGCAAGAAAACTGATAGCTTGAAGATGATTTGAATGTTACAATGAGGCCCTGCTTTTATACCTTAGTAGGTGACCTTTCGTGAATGGGCATGTCTTTTAGACATGCCTTTTCACCTAACTTGATGACTATTTAACCTAATCAATATTTAATTATTTAATATTTATATTTATTTTAATTATTTAATTGTTATGAATTATATTCATAACATAGCCTCTTCCTTCAGAAGCTTTGTCCTCAAAGCTTTAACGCTAGGGGTTTTCTTCACTTAGTGTATGTCATCT
>APFE031475552.1:171883-190528 GCA_000404065.3 Pinus taeda
TATAATTTATAATTAAATTATATGTTATGACTATCCCAAATGTTATTTGATTGAATCGGTTTTGGGTGCGACTGTTGACCATTTATTAACACACCATGACAACACCACAGAGGGAGCAATCGATGGTAGCTCAAAACCTGCGACGGCACAAGCATGGTCATGACCACCGGAATTTCGGCGACTTGTGTAAACGATGTGTTGTATGGCAACATTTAACTGCCCGAACATTTGGTCAACAATCCAACAACGACTTCGACTAGTCAAAACAGCGAGCATGCAGTGGGGAGGGTAGACACAACATGGTGGAATATGCAGCATTTCCAATGTATGAGCGTGGTCATAGTTGAGAAAGTGTGAAGAATCCGCTCCAAGAAGCAGCCATGGCTTCAGATTTATAACATTGATACTTGTGCCAAAAATACCATATCGACGTTTTAGGGTTAACAAGTTTGCAGGGATTCCACACTGCCGACCCTCAACATTCTTGACGACCGCGCTGGATCCATTGTTGTGCTCTACTATATAATTTGAAAATTTCCACCAGTTATATTCGTCAAATCCATAATTGGAATAATTTGATAGATTTGCTTGGAAATTCCTCCATCGTTGGTTTATGCATGAAATAATATTAAAATCGAAGACAGAGCTATGGGGAATAACATCAATATGTGGTGGAACGCTATTGGTTTGAGGTTGACGACGGGGGCGTTGGTCGTTTCATAGTCGAATATTATTTTGAAATCTTCAGGTTGCTGCTCGCTGTTATAATCATCTTTGATGTTGGTATCTTGGTCGTTCATTTCAATTTCCATTGAATCTTGATTTGAAATCATTTGATAGAGGATCGTTTACCCTGTTAATGTTTTCGTGTGGTGCAGCGGTTGGATTTCTTGATAACTCAACCGTCGAGCATTATTGAATAGCAATAACACAACTGCTTGATATGTTGAAGTCGTTATTTCTATTGTTTTAGTATCAAATCTGGAAATGATCTCGTATGTTCCCAAAGAATATATCCATGTAAGTTGATAGTGCTTATGGATTCCATAAAATTCGTTGAACCCCTCAATGTATCTGGCGATTTCTGAAGGTATATTAAGTTTATAATGCTTGTTTGTTGGCCCGACTGCGGTATTCAACACTTTAACATCCAAAGATATTTTAAGCTTTTTACTTGAATTTGTTGTAAAAATAGCTTGGATTTCCTTGGAAGTAGCGAAGTCTTTTAGCATGCCATGCATCTTTAATGTCAATCGATTTCCACACGGCTTCTTCGACTCGGATAGTATGTTCTGTTCATAAACAATATCCATTCTCTTGTAGAACAATAATTTCTTGTTGCAAAATTCTGTAAATAATTCTTTATTAGTTGGTGGGTCAAGTTTACCAAATTCATTTAAGGGAACATGCTGAAGAACTTCAAATGTTTCAAGGTTATCTTCCTCATTATCATCAATATCTTCTAAAACATATTCCTCATTGTCATGATATTGTTCATTTGGTGAGGGGTCCTCCATCTCAGAGTCATAGTCAAGTACTAGGTTTTCTCTTTCATTTGTATTCCTTGTGGAAGTGTGATTGTTGCAGCCATCATAGGAAGTGTGAGTGTTGCAGCTACTTGCAGGCAAATTGAAATTTTCAAAGGATTGCAATGTGGTCATTTCAGATTGATTAGAATTAGAATGCTCCCCTTCTTCATCACCTTCAACATCAACTTTATCTAGTTCATTGTCTTCCTTATTATCGATTTCCTTTCGACATGCTTTAACTTCTGCAAATGATATTTCTAAATGCTGAAATACTTCTTGAATTTTTTTAAAATTCTCCATGGATTCAAAACGTGAATGTAATGGCATATTGTGTGGTGAACTACATTCAAAGACTTGCATGATTATATCGTATGCCATGGCTCTGATACCACTGTAGCATAAAAACTATGGCTGAAGCAAGAAAATTGATAGCTTGAAGACTTAATATGTTAAAATACACTAGGTATTTAATAATAATAATAATTTATTAATATATAAAATTGTATAAGAGATATAAGTGATTTAATTTTACATTGAGGGCTCTGCTTTTATACCTCGCAGGTGATCTTTACGTGATTGGCATGTCTTAGACACCTTTTCACCTACTTAATGACTATTACTAATTATATTTTAATTTAATATTTTATTTATTTTATTTATTTAATTGTTATGAATTATAATTTATATTCATAATAGAGCACAACTCCATCATGATGAATGGTGTTTGGGAGATTGTGCCAAGACCAGTAGGGAAGTTAGTGGTGACTTCTAGATGATTTTTCAAAATCAAGCATGCAACAAATGGCAATGTGGAGAAGTACAAGGCGAGATTTGTGGCTCAAGGTTTCTCTTAGCAAGGGGGAATAGACCCACAACGAGGCTTTCGTTCTTGTTCCTAGATACTCTTCTATCCAAGTAGTGATATCTATTGCTTCAAATATGGGGTGGAAGATTCACTAGATGAATGCGAAGACAACATTTCTCAACAGAGCTATTGAGGAATAGGTATATTTAGAGCAATCATAGGGGTTTGAGGTACATGATAGAGAGTCACTTGTATTCAGGCTTAAGAAAGCCTTATATGGACAAAAACAAGTGTTTAGGGCATGGTACTCTAGGATAGACAACTATTTGAGCATGGACTTCACTAAGAGTGAGGCCGATTCCAACATATAATTCATATTGGTTGGATTTGAGCCCCTCATCTTGGTGCTCTATGTGGATGATTTGATTCTTATTGGGGCAGAGAAGTTGATTGCTGAGTCCAAGTCAAATTTGGCAATGGAATTTGAGATGAAAGATAGTGGGCTGATGCATCACTTTTTGGGGCTTTAGGTTTTGCAAAGATCGAGAGAGATTTTCCTTTGACAGAGGAACTATACAGTGGAGATCTTGAAGAGAATTAGGATGGAGGACAATAGATCTACGACTACTCAAATGGTGACCAACCTAAAGGTGGATTCTTCAGAGTCAGAGTTGGCAGATTCTAGACAATACATGTAATTGATTGGCTTATTGATGTATTTGGTCAACACTCAACTAGGCATTTGTAATGCTATGAACACCTTGAGTCCATACATGGTGGAGTCAAGGTGGGTGCATTGGATCACAACAAAGCTATTGGACGTTGGATAAACCAATGCTCCCCGTGTGTTTTGTGACATGGACTAACCGCCTCTTGTGGATCCTTATCTCTGGCGATGCGATCTTTGACTAACTAACACTTGTGGGTTTTAGTCTAACGACAATCGTGATTCCCAACAAGTGGTATAAGAGTGTAGGGCACGAGTTTGATACACACCCGGCTCGCGTTGGGGGGGAGATTGTTGGACATTGGATAAACAAACGCTCCCCGTGTGTTTTGTGACATGGACTAACCGCCTCTTGTGGATCCTTATCTCTAGCGATCCGATTGTTGACTAACACCTGCGGGTTTTAGTCTAACACAATCGTGATTCCCAACAAAAGCATGTGCTTAGATACTTGCAGGGAACAATGGAGTATGGATTGAAGTACCTTGGTGGACATGGGTTGAAGTTGTAGGGCTATTGAGATTCAAATTGGGCAGGGAAGAGCACATCTGGGTGTTGTTTCAGTTTGGGGTTTACAATGATTTCTTGTTTCAGCCGGAAGCAGACTTTAGTAGCACTTAGTTTGGCAGAAGCTGAGTATATGGTAACCAATTTGTCTAGTTGTGAAACAGTTTGGCTTCGTGAACTCTTAAGGGATTCTTTGATCAGTGGTTGGAGCCTATGTTGATTAATTGTGACCGTAAGAGTTGCATGAAACTCTCGGAGAATCCAGTGAAGCACATCGAGATCATATACCATTTCATCAAAGACAGGGTCTTGAAGGGAGCTGTCAAGCTCCATTACATTCCAACAGTTGAGCAGGTTGCAGACATACTTACTAAACCTTTGGTGAAAGGAAAGTTTGTCTTCTTTCGAGATAGAGTTGGAGTGGTGGAGAATACCTTCTTCACTAAGAGGGAGTGTTGATGAATGTAGCTGAGACAGTTATTTCCGCAAAAGCAAAATGTCCATGTTGTGGGATTTGTTGCTAAATGACTCTTCGACTTAGGAAGCCAAGTGAAAGAGATGACACATCAATTATTTTGTCAACGATTTTGAGAAAGAGAGAAAATTAAAAGGACTTTTTGTTTTTCCAGGCGAGGAGAAGAACTGCAGTAGCAGCGAAGGAGAGGGCAGCCATTAATTATCAAGCTGTACAGACCGTATGGTCCAGCATAGAGGTGATCTGGGGCAGATTTCCAAGAGCTGCAAACCCAGGTTTCTCTGGGTTTTGTTTGTATATCTTTTCCCAGTTTGGAAGCTCTTGTATGTTCGGAAGTTAAGTGAAGGATGGACTGATGTTGGAGAGCATAAAAATTGTGCATGCATGAGACCTGCTTTTTCTTGCTTTCTAAGTGTTTCTGTTGCTTTACTTGGTTAAAGAATTCCTGTAGTGTAAATCTAGATCTGATCCATTTACCCAGTCACTGGTTTTCAGAAATTAACAACAGGATGTATCCCAAACCCCAAGGACACAGTCTGTAAAAGAGATGACACATCAATTATTTTGTCAACGATTTTGAGAAAGAGAGAAAATTAAAAGGACTTTTTGTTTTTCCAGGCGAGGAGAAGAACTGCAGTAGCAGCGAAGGAGAGGGCAGCCATTAATTATCAAGCTGTACAGACCGTATGGTCCAGCATAGAGGTGATCTGGGGCAGATTTCCAAGAGCTGCAAACCCAGGTTTCTCTGGGTTTTGTTTGTATATCTTTTCCCAGTTCGGAAGTTAAGTGAAGGATGGACTGATGTTGGAGAGCATAAAAATTGTGCATGCATGAGACCTGCTTTTTCTTGCTTTCTAAGTGTTTCTGTTGCTTTACTTGGTTAAAGAATTCCTGTAGTGTAAATCTAGATCTGATCCATTTACCCAGTCACTGGTTTTCAGAAATTAACAACAGGATGTATCCCAAACCCCAAGGACACAGTCTGTAACATAGTAGGTAGCATGTATTTTTTCCACTAGGCCAAACTTGCCCTTTAAGAAATTTAGAATAGCCTAATTGGTCCAGAATCCTGATAAGCATCTCTCCCAAGTATGCAAATTGTACTGATTCATATCTGTTTTTTTATACATTAATAATTTAAAGAAAATGACTGTTAAAATAGGTGTTGATCTTTGAGCAAATTTCTATATTTTCTCTTCCATTATCAATTTACTGCCTTAGTTAACACATCCCATCACAGTTGCAATTTTGATTGAAAACTGCAAGCTTTCATGGTTTTTTGGTGGAATGGATTACTTGTTGGACAAGAAACCAGGTCCCATGTTTGTATCCCACATCTCTGACACTGGCATGATAGTGTTGATATTTCAGCGATTTTCTTAATTGATAATTACTTCCAATGATTCTTAGTCCAATTTATCTTATATCTCATTCATCATTAAGCAATTATACAAGAAAATCAATAACAGTACAACAATAATGCCAGTAAGAACAAGAAGAGACAGCCAGACGCAAAAATACCCTGGGAAAACCCACATGTTGAAAAACCCAGCAACCTTTTCTTAGAGAAAGCTTCAAGTGCAACAGAGATACAGCAGTCAAGTACAAGGTCTAATAGACCAATCAATCAGCTAGGTCACACCTGGTCAGCAGCCCTCCATACAAGACAACTAATTTGGCCTCAGCAGATCTGATCTTACTTCTTTCTACAGATTCCTTATTTTCTTTTAAACCAAGCATGAAGAACATGCCTTACAAAATACATCAATGATAAAAAATGATAATTATGAAGACCGACTATAGCTGCAAAACTTGAACAGATAGAACATCTGTCAGACATGTGATTGACATTTCTTGTAAGCAGAACATGTGCCAGACATGAGTTTGACACATCTTGAAACAGGACACATGACAAACATGTGTCTGATGTGTGCCCCGTCGTGTGATGTATGATGCACTGGGGGGCTTCAAACAAAGTTAGAAAAAACAAATTTTCCATCTTTCAGACACAGGAAAGCTCTCTAACAATGTGCAGGTGGAAGGAGAAAAACCAGATTCGAAGGGATTCGGAGAGATTTGAAAGCATTTTTCCTAGATTTGTCATTTCTCCAACAGCAGTGGCCTTCATTCTTACCACAGAAATCATGGCTCAATCAGCAAGGGCTGCTGGTAAAGGTCACAGGAAAGTTAAGAATGTCAGTGCTGGGGTGTGCCCCTCTTTGAGTGCATTGCTGTTACTGCTCCTACTGTTGCAGGTAGAGCTGCCAGTGCTGTAAATAACCCATACAGGCTGTTGTAGCAAGACAACAAACTCAACAAAGAAAATTTGTGTGTCTACCCTATTTTTTATTTGCCATTGGCATTCCTGCATGCAGTATCACTTTCTATTGAGTACATTTTTATTTTGATGACATCAAATGACTCAATGAGAAAACTGCAGTTTATGGTTTTAACTTCTAAACCTCTAAATATTTTTAGGTGTATCAATTCTTGAATATTCTAATTCCTGGTGTTGTTGACGTAGAAAATAGTTGTATCAATATTTTGTAAATGTTCTAAACAATTTGGATCTTTATGTGTGTGTAATGTTTTTAAATATATATAAAAATGTCTGCCATGTTACGTTTTGGGGTTCAATGTGTCCAGTGTGAGACTGAGACCCATATCCATGTTCCCAGTGTCATGTAACTTACCTTGGAATAGTTTTTAAAATTTTAACTCAAGGGCCTTAGGAAGGGTGACACATGGGGGCTTTTCAAACCAACAATGGCCTTCTGGTTGACTGATGTGGACACCTTTTGGTTATGAAGCGTGCTTTTAAAGAAGTTTGAGTTTCTTAAACAAAAGATGTGCTTTTTTTTTTTCTCCCTATTTTATTATGTTCTCAAAGAGTCCTGAATATAAAAAGGACATCAGAGAGATGCAACAACTCTAGGTAAACTAAGAACTTTTGGTAATAAATGACCTAGTATTTTGAAATTATAAAAATCTTGATATTTCTATACAAAATAGTTTCTTGATTATTTTGAGAAAGAATGTCTATGTTTTTGGTTTTTCTTGAAGTGTACTCCGAATATTTGAATTTTGCTCTACTATGGTGCTCTTTTGTGTGTACTGCATGTAGAAAATGTTGAATATGTGGGTTTAAACTTAAAGTGCAAACATACCATAGCTAGCAGACATTGTTAATTTTGGCAAGCGTAATTTGTTTAGCAAGTGATGATAATAGCACTAAATTCTATTTTATTGTGTTTTGCCAACAGTTTGTTGCTGATGGAGTGTTTTTTGCGGAGCTGAATGAGGTTCTTACACGGGAGCTTGCAGAGGATGGATATTCTGGTGTGGAGGTTCGTGTCACCCCCATGCGTACAGAGATTATCATTCGTGCCACACGTACACAGAATGTTCTTGGTAAGAGCCTTATTTTTGTGAGGCATGCTAATATTTAAATATACCCAATCATGATTTTGAAGAGCTTGAATTCCTCAGGTGAAAAGGGGCGAAGGATCAGGGAGTTGACTTCTGTTGTTCAAAAACGGTTCAACTTTCCAGAGGGTACTGTTGAACTTTACGCAGAGAAAGTCAACAACAGGGGTCTCTGTGCAATTGCACAAGCTGAGTCTCTGCGTTATAAATTGCTTGGAGGCCTTGCTGTGAGAAGGTAGGGACTGTTGGAGGTCTTTCTCAGTATTTAATGAATGTTTCTTTTGCAAATATCAGTATTAGCTACTTCGGATGTTGATATTCTTTTCATTGATAAGATGATAATATGCATTAAACTAGCTGCATGGTTGACTTTTGCTGCAGGGCTTGCTATGGTGTATTGAGGTTCATTATGGAAAGTGGTGCAAAGGGTTGCGAGGTGTGTTTCTGTTTAAATTTTTTTCTCAGGCACAGATTGGATGGTATTTAATAGACCGTCTTTGTTGACCTTGTTTTGATGGCTGGGATTGGTCTACAGGTTATTGTGAGTGGCAAACTCAGGGCACAGCGTGCAAAATCAATGAAGTTTAAGGATGGCTATATGATTTCTTCTGGTCAACCTGTCAATGAATATATTGATAAAGCAGTTCGACATGTTCTTTTGCGCCAGGTAAGTGTCGAATTTTTGTTTTGAAGGCTTAACTCGTGGGATAAATGTGTTCTAGATAATAGATTATCAGAGTTTTACAGATCACAATTGATAAGCAGTCTGTGAATAATGCTTTTGGAAGAGACGAATGGATTCCTGCTCCCACATTTGCTTTTCTCAGACCCACGACTTTAATTGCTGCAGCATGCTTAGTGTAGAAAAAAATTGTTTAGCCAGACTCTTAGATACAAGAATATAGTGAAGAACTGAACAGTCAGAAGGGAATGTCTGTTTGAAATAGGCTTAAACTAGGGGGGTACTCTGTAAATATGTTCACTTGTTCTTGGTATAATATCTAATTGAAATTTGCTCCTAGGTGTAACTGTTGGAATAAATGTGCTTCTGATTCCATGTGTTTTTCCTTACAGGGTGTCCTTGGAATTAAAGTGAAGATAATGTTGGACTGGGATCCGAAGGGAAAGCAAGGTCCTACAACACCACTGCCCGACTTGGTCACCATTCATACTCCTAAAGAAGAGGAGGAATTCGCTGCCAAGCCAGTGCTTGGCAAGGAAACTGAGATACTTGTCTAGGTCACTTTTAGTTCATTACATACAACATTTATATTTAAGCTTTTAATATATTCTTGAGCTATCCACATGAATTCAATTCCGGTCATATGTAGACGACTATAATGTTGTTTGTGTCCTATAACTATAGTGTTGGATCAACGTCGTTCAATTTTTGACTTCTTTAACCTTCGATATGATTGTTGACGTGTTAAGGGAGGCTATTTAGTTCCCAAGGTGTTAAAGCTTGGTGAATTGTAGTAGTTTCTCAAGAATGTTAGTTTATTTGGCAACGACCCTAATTGTTCATATTTGAAATTAATTAAAATTTCAAGCGTGGCATTTAATTTGCCAGTTTTCTCCTTTTAAAATTCGAGATATATTTCTCCTTTGGCAGTTGGAAAACCTATTAATCTATGCACCTTTTCTGACGAATGAAAGCACATGTTGCAGTATGCTGAGAATATCTTTTTAAATATGCACTTTTTATGTAATGAATGAAGGTACTTGATGCAATATGCTTAGAGAATATTGCATAACATGACTTTACTTTTGGCATTCAGTCATTTCCTTCTATTTATTTATTATTTTAAAACATGCAATGAAGCATGTTTAAAAATAAGGGTGAGATACTCTTCATGGGACTTGCATTCAGTCATTTCCTTCATTTTTACTTATTATTTTTAAACATGCAATCAACCACCTCATTCTCTAGCCTGTAAGCAAGGGTGAGATATTCTTCTTGGCTCACAAGGAGTGTTAATTAAGAATTGACTCAGAAAGAGCAACATGTCACAAACAGGATTTGGACTTGGGTTGGGGATGGCAATTCTTCCTCCCAACCTGTTCTAGACCCAATTAACAATCATTCCTTTCACATTGTGCTCGGAGTCATTCTATTCATAATTTGACCAAGGTATCAAATTTCATATTATATATATTATATTATTTTTTAATATTTGTAAAGAGTAGGTCATTTTCAAAATATTCCTGGTAGTATATCTAATCAATATTAATATATTGATCAGGATATTTTTTGATATTTTGAGTCTCATTTATGGTGTGTTTTTTCAAGTAATCAATGCAATCGTAGTGAAATGCTTAGGTCTACCCGCTCTTGCTCGATAGATTTCAATCAAGGCAACAAGTCTTTTTTCATCTCTCATTAGCATTAAATAAGGCAACACATCTTTGGCTCTCATGTTGCATAAAATTTTATCAAGTCCATTCAATATTGGTTTTCATTTTGTATTGAAGTTGAAGTTGCAATATTGTAGGCAATATTGAGTAGATTGGCATATAAATATGACGTGCTCTCTTATTCTAGTTAGAAACTTTGTAATATTGAAATGAATTGTTAAAGGTGGTGAGCATTTGTAATTAAATGGGGTTGTGATGAAAAGTTTGAATTCAAGCATCTCTCAACGTCATTGGTTTATATTTATTTCACAATTATGAAAATTTTATATCAAAATTTTAACCACCAGGTAACGGGTTTTCCAGGATGTTGTGCATATTTTAAAGTTATCCGTCCTATGTTTCTGCGTCTCTAATAAGTTTTCAATGACTTTATCAACTCATTAATATTGTAATTAACGTGTTTGAAATTATTAGTGAGTGCCTCGAGTTATACGCTTCGATTGTCTTCATCAATGGATTACTCATGCTGTGTTTATTTTTGTTTTCACTTATCTTCATTGTGCAGAAAGTATAATTGAATTTTTGGTGCTATTAAAAAACATTCAACAAAGAAATTCAGTTCTCTTCAAACTTCAAAGAAATCGGGAAAAACCTAAATTAGCTACGCTTGAAAAAATTTGAATATTTTGTATATAAGAGAACATGAGCAAATATTTGAAAATCTTAAATAAGATAGCAAATATAAGTTAATATCACATAGACTAGGAAACAATAACATCCAACCATTTGTAACAAGCCCTAAATCAAGAGAATTAGGACTTTATAGAGAATGCTTAAATTGAGGTCATCAACATCCAATACAAGCCCTAAATCAATAGAATTAGGACTTTACAGAGAGTGCTTAAATTGAGGTCATCAACATCAATGTTGGATGGATGGAAAAATTGTTTGACCACTTGTAGGATGTCACTAAGATTGTGCAAGATTCGGTTGATCTTGGATGCCCTATAGAATGGTTTTTATATCCTACGAGTGTCTTCGACCTGCAACTCCCTATGAAATTTGAACTTGTGACTTGATGAGAATTAAACTCTACAAAAACCAATTGATCTACACCTCATGGTTAATTGTCTGTGTACACGTGTCTTTTGTATGTTTACAAATATAAATGTATGTACACAAGTATGTGCATGTGTGTATCTTTTAGACCTTTAACGTAAAGGTTTGATAAGGGTTCCAGGGACATTGATCTCTTTTAAGACTTCTCATTTAGTAACGCATGAGAGAATTATGTTATGGGTATTATCTAAATGAAGAATGAATATTTCAAGATGTAGAAATAGAGAAAATTTGAAGAAAGAAAAATGAAATTTACTAGTTTTATATCCGGAAAGATTATTGGAAGCAAAGAAGATTTAACATTCTTAACTATCTTTATATAGAGTTATTGCTTTATTATGATATAATAGCTGTCTTTCTAAATGGATTATATAGCATCTTATTTTTGGTGTTTGTGCATCTATATATTAGGGCTTTGAGAAACTCTATTCATAATCAAACTTACTGGGGTGATAGAACATGTAACATGGTTTAGAAAGTAACTCCAATTACAAATTAAAGTTGGGATAAATATAAAAAATTTAAAGTAGGCTCCTTAGGTATGGTGAAATATATTTTCAAAAAGTAGTCTTATGATATTCCTTTAATTAATTAAGGACAGTTAATTGTGTTTGAGGGTTATGTTATACACCATTTTCTCTGAGATGCACTCATAATAATGTTTAATAAATCCATTGCTTTGATCTATTTATAAGATACTTCTATTGTATTATTAAGGATAATTTGACATCATATGGATGGTGGGTGTTGGACATTGGTTAAATGCTCCTTGTGTGATTTGTGACATGGACTAACCATGTCGTGGATCTTGACTGTGGAAATATAGCGGAGACTAATGTCTTTGAGTTTTGGTATAACGAAAATTGTGATTCCAACAAGTGGTATTAGACCTATAGCTCTCAAGTTCGAAACTCCACTGACTTGCTTTGGAGGGTGGGGGGGATATTGTTGGACAATGGTTTAGTGCTTCTTGTGTGTTTCACGACATGGATAAACCTTTTCTCATGGATCCCAACTCTGGTGTTTGTAGTAGAGACTAATGTCTATGGGTTTTGGTCTAACGACAATCATGATTCCAACAGTGGGTGGGGTGGGTAAGGGTGTGCGTTCATCCTTCATCTACAAAAGGTAAAGATTATGAGTGGTCTTGGTGTCACCCTCATTCATGGAAAGCATGTGTTGGTTGTCAATGAGAAGGTTAAATGCTCGATTTATGGGCAAGTTATGATATCATTCTCATGCCTTGAATTTTATTCTATTTTCTTTAATGCAAACATGTGTGGAGGTATTTTATCTTGTAATGAGTTGCATAGGTTTTTGTTCATGTGTTTTGGCCTTGTCAAGCAATTATTCTAGCGACTATGCTTTGGTGGTTCTTCCTCATTAAAGTTTTAACTCTCTTGATTGTTGCCTCATTATTTCCATTTCATTTCCCTTTTAGAGCCATTCTTGATAAGGAGTGAAACCCATCCTATGACTTTTAAGGTGCTTTGCCTAGATGTAGTCTTAGATTTCATTGTGAATTAGGCTCTTGTCTAGGTAGAACAATTCTCATGCCATCCAACCATGGTTGAAGATACTCATGAAGTTAAGAGAATTGGAAGCATGTTTGGGCTTTGTTGTCACTATGTAGTTCATGTGGCATGAAAGGAGCAAGTTGACTCTAAGTTAACCAAGGCCAAGAGGAAAATCTCAAATTGTATGTGGAAGTCATCGAACTTATACTTGCTCTATGTGATTGGGAGGAGAAATCTTGAGACATGTTGGTTGTTGAAATAAATTCATTGGTTCCTAGGCTTTAATGTGCTCAAGTTGTGAGCTCAGTGTTTGGTCAATTTAATGTTCTTATGAAGTGCAAGTGCACTATATATGCTAGAAACCTTTGTTTTAATTTGTAAGATGATGGTTATATTTGTTTTGGGGATTTTTGTTGCTATCTAGGTTCCTATTTGTAAGCATTAGATTAGAGTTAGATTTCTACAAATTAATGAGTGGAAGTAGAGCTATTGTCAGACTAATCTACCAAGTCATATCTATATTGAGTGTCGTTCTAAAACATCTTATGTTAATCATTTAAAATTATGAGCCTAACCTAAACACCTTGCTGCAATAAAACATAGTATTGAGATTCAAATGATTCTAAGAACAAGAAAGCGATCCTTTAAACGCTGCCCACAAAGTATATTCAAATTTTGATTCTAAAAAGCATGAAGACAATCTTTTAATGCCGACTACAAAGTATATACAAGTTTTGATTCTAAAAGCATGAAAACAATATTTTAATATTGACTGTAATTAAGTGAAAAACATTGAAGAAACTAAACCATTAAACGACTATAAAGAAATTCAAATGCAAACAAAATAACGAGATTTAACCAAGTTATAACGAAATGACAAAATAGTGAATTAAGGAAACTAAGCTAGAACGAAATGACAATGCGATACCATAAAGTGATAAAATGAATAAACTTAACAACGACTGTCTGCAGGGGCCCTCCACATACAGTAGGTGTAAATCACGCTCAAATATACATCGAATAACATAAATGTAACTTTAATTCAATATGAGAACAAAAGCTCTGTTTCACACAATTTATTCAGAGATTAACTATTACTTCCTTGTTATTCTTTATAGAGGATACATATTTTTATAAAAGATGCGTGCTCAACAGTTTGAAACTTCTATGTCTATAGGTCTTTTAATTAATCCTTATTCAAATTCGAAACTTAAACAGTAAAAGCGTTATCCCGACGATTTGCTATTTGAAAATTAAATCAGAGAAACATGATGCATTCATACCTCTATTGCTACATGTTTGACTTGTGCCTTTGACCGCGCCACTATGTGATTCCTTTAGTGAATTGGCTTGAGCGAATAGGAGGAGATCCATGAGGGGATCGATCCTCAACTGCCCATGTGCTTCCTTGATTCGTTGGTGCACCAGCGCACCGCAAACCATGAAGATAGTTGCTTTTGTAAAATAGCTGCAGAATCATGTTAATTCTGTAGCTAATGCAATCTTTAACATAATAATAAGGCACATTAACGAATATGAAAAATAAGACATGAGAGTTTTTAATCAAAATCTATGGTTTTGCTGCTTTTATTGAGTTGATATCGATGATGAAAAGAGGAAAATGAAAGAAAAAAGTTGTCAAAACAAAACAATTATGAAACTCTACATTCCTGCACATTGAAAATTTTGTATGTCCTCATACAAAACACATAATTGAATATTTGTTTAACTACTGCATTTGCTTGGACACTTCTACTAGTACATCTAACTTCATCATTTTCACTTTCTTACCAGTTATTGCCATCCTTGGTTTTCTCATGAGGATCTTGTATTTCAAGTTTATAACTTGTCTCTGTAAAGCCCTTTTCTTTTTCTTCAGTTTCCTGTTCTTTTTAAATCATATGCTTAGATGTAAAACGAGGTTGTCACTCTTAGCTATTTGGATTTCATTTTGTGCTTTCAAGGTTTGATTTTCATTTTTAATGTACCTGTTTAATGTCTCCAGTCCGAAGATTTTATGTTTTAATACATTGATTACTGGAGGTTCTTGTGGTTCATTAAACTTGACTTCTTCTTCCTCTTGAATTGGAATTGATGTTCTTGCTGCATCCCTTTTCTCCAGGGATTCGATATAACCATAAATCTCTTGTTGCACAAGATCAATTTTTGGCGTTCTTCGATCTGGACTTTGAGGAGGCGAGGTGAAAGTTGGTGATGAAACCCTTCGTGATGAAACTCTTGGAGTTGTTCTTTGAGAAATTCCTCTGCCTCCGAGTTTTCTTCTATTTCTTCATCAATATGCTCTATGTTTTTTTAGGGTAATTCTTTTGCTCAGTTGAGTCTGGTACTCCTTTTTAGACTCGTGACGGGGTTCTTTTGAGTTTTCTTCCTTTCTGTTTTAGGCTTCTCTGTTTCTTTACTGGCTTTCTTTCTTCTAACATCTCTTTTGTTTATTTTCTCTAAAATTGCTGCAAGAGGGATGTCATTCTCTGATAGTTCCTGTGGCCGTTGTGGTTCTTGTTTCAATGTTCTATCAATTTTCTTTTCCTTCCTCTCTTAGTTCTACTGCTATTTGGCTGCTCATGAGTATCCTCTTTAAAGTGATTCCTTACTAAAAAGCCTTCCCAATTATCACCTATGTTTTGGAGATGATATTCAACAAGTATTTTGACTAGACCATGGTGATACATTGTATTATCCATGGACTGAATTCTCCTTTGAACATTCCCTGACATCTTTTTGAGACTATTCAACAAGAAATATGGAAGGTTTATCTCATTTTCTTCAAGAAAATTCATTAACAACCGAATATGATAGAAAAGCATACATCCAAATCTTCCTTCATAGGTAACGAACTTTTGGATTATTAAAAGTAAATTCCTCCACTTATTTTTCAATGCCTTGCTTGGGATGCTGTTTTTGAAAATGGTGGTGTTCATGCTTGGTTTATTAAGGAAAACCTTCCAGTCCTCTATTTCAATACCTCTATTTTTGAACCATTTTTCTCCAATTTGCGGCAGTCTAGTAGCTTCAACTATAAACGACTCTGTCACTGTGAAATTGATATCTCCTATCTCCACTTCGACTCCATGAAAAGCCTTGGTGAAGGATTTGGTCACTTATTTATGGAAACCATCGAATTTCTCTATAAATTCTAGCCACTGTGCCTTCTGCAACAATTCTTTTGTCTGTGGATACTGTTGGACACCTAATCCTCAATGGGTTAGTGTGGAAGCCGAATGGACAAAAGGAGTCCAAGAGACCTTGGGATGTGAAACCCAACGGTCACATAATGTACTATAAATGTATATCTCTTGTTAATAAAAATTGTACTCTCCTGATTATTTTTCATATTGTTCTGGCTGCCCATGTGTGTTTAACATGGTATCAGAGCGGGCGATTGCTGGTCCTGCTCCAATTTGAACCATTTGTTTTATGGCCTTTCTGTGCAGTTTATTTCTGCCATATTCTTTTATACAGACCTGCACCCTCTTTGCCATATTCACTTGAACGATGAAACGTTCCTCTGCCTGACACTGCCAGCGCTGCCTCTGTCCTGACATAATCTGCTCTCTGACTGCCTGAAGGTCCGTCCATGAACGTTTGCTGTTCTGCATATTCCATTAAACCGTAGCTTGCATTTTGCTAAACTTTGGTAGCATGTTCATCTGGATGCGCTGACACCTGCGTCTGACATAACTACTTTTAATGCTGCCGTTTAGTTCCGGGAATATTTTCATTCTCAATATCTTGCTCGGAGAAGAGAGCCCTTCTATGTGAGGAAGGAGGGTGTCTCAGTAAACTTCTATAATCCTTTGTTTTTGAAGAGCTTGGAGCGTCTCCTTTCGGTTTAGTATGACACCTTAATGATATAGTCTCAGTAGCTTGTTTAGGCTGGAGACTCCGACCAGAAAGATACTTCTTAGTAGGCACACTTGCAGGTGAAGAATAGTTGGGATCATTTGCAGCACACCTTGATGATCTACAGAAATGACCTGGTACATGATTTATCTCCCCACTTATCTCGAGCTTCTTCAGGTCCGCACAGACTTTTGTTAATGGTGTAATATCTGTTGAAGGAGATTTTTCCATTACTTTTCTTGGAGTCTGGAAAGTCATAGACTTCACCACTGTTGTTCTACTTCTTGTTGCATTCATAGACATAGCAGTGTTTGACGCCTTTGCTGAACTTTGGATACTTCGGAAGGGTTCTGCTTTCACAGAGCATTTCTTTATCCGAGGCGTTGAGAAAGCTCCCGTGAGTTTTGTTACTCGATTATTTCCATGCTTTCGATTTGAATGGATTGCATTAGCCGCAGCATCATCCATCGACACACAACGGGAATTGCTGTTGCAACTCATGAACGCTATAGAAGAATATGACACCCGTTTTTGAGAATATAAAAGTGATTCAAAGCGGTTGTTGATTCGATTCATAGCACAAATGAGCTTTTGCTTCAGTGGGCTTGGTTTTGGTGGAGGGTGGCAACTTCTCTCCAGAGTTCTTTGACAACAGCAGCGAGAGCCTCAGGATTAACGCCGTGTTCGCAAAGGGCGATGAGAACAGAGAGGGTGTGACGGTCGAGACCCATTTGCAGAAAATTTGAAATCAAAAACGCCAAATCCAACGACTCCCTCGCGTTTTGTGGACACTTCTCTGGTGAAGCAGAAGCGTGGTGCTCGCTGTGGGGTAGCGGAAGCGCTCTCTGGCGAATCGAGACCCGTTCTATTCCAAAGTTTGGTATCACATTCCGAATTGATTCTTCTCCTTTTGCCTTGCTTGAGGTCTGAATAATACAGTAATATTAAAATTGTTTGAATACTCCACGATTAAATTGCAAATTGTTGCTGTGTGGGCACATTCGTGGAATCTTGTGGAACAGGGTTTCCGTCGGGCTCTACGCCTATAAATCAGGCTTTGGCGTATTGGGTTCCCGGGATTCTGTTATATGAGCGGTATTCCTTAGGTATAATATACGAACCAAAAACATTTTAACAAGCTGTGGGATTCGAACTCCAGATCTGAAAGATATGAGGGTTCTGTGCTTTTTGCATGTCTGAAGGGTGCTTCAACTGTACATTTTCAAGATTTCAATGTTGAAGTTTTACGTTGTCTCACTATACCAAATGTATATGTGAACCTTCAAAATGCTCGTGAGCGACTGGGTCGTCATTGTGATGGTCCTGTAACTCCTACACGGACTACTAGTTTATCACCTGATGTTCACTTCTATGCTAGTGACTGGGGAGATCTACATACTTTACTGTCTATTGTTGGAGAGAATCAGATTGGTGCTATTTAAAATGCATAGGTGAATAAGAGTTATTGGAACTATTTGGTTATGAGACATTGGAATGTATAAGATCTAATATGTGTTGCCAAAGTTCGACCTTTAAGGGCGCATTGAGTAAGGACAAGTCCAAGTCTTTCATTGATTAAAATAATGGTAAATTGAATATTAAAACATGGGCACATTGTTTCATTGAATTTTGGTCATATATGAATGATGTTTATTGGGTTGATGAGCATTTGAGTGATTTGAGTCATTGGGTTTAAGAAGTTATGAATTTTCCTGCTAATGAGTAGATATTGGAATTGAGATAATTCCATATATGATGGCTTTTAATGAAAGTATGAAATCAATGGTGAATGATTTTGAACCACATGAAAGATAAGCTTCCGCATGCAAATGGTACAATTGTGAAATTGCCAGCTATTGAGTTTTTTGATTTGGGTAAAACGCTGAGATGCATATTTATATGCGTGTGATAAAGATTCTGGGTAATAGCAGGGTTGGCCTTGCATCAATTTTGGTAACTACTAGTCCGTTTTAAAGAACCTGGATTCTGGGAACTTGTTGTTGATGCTGATTTGAAAGTGAAGGAGTACTTGAAGGATCCAAGCAAGTTTGCAGTTGCTGCTGCCCCAATTGTGGCATTATATTTAAAACCCATTATAGTTTCTGTTTACATATATATGCATTGATTCCCTGATTCATTTGCTGCACATTTATACAAGATATCGCTGTGTACTATAAGTGGATATTACTTTTCTGCATTAAGTAATAATTGTGATCAGTTTTTAAGGTGTAAATCTGACATTGAAGAAAAATGGCCAGAATCAGTGAAGTATTAGAGTTCATGAAAACTCTTATACAATCTACTGTTGATGACACATTACAAAT
>APFE031475552.1:225363-347015 GCA_000404065.3 Pinus taeda
ATTTTTTGTAATTAAATTATTTTTTGTTTTTTTATGCATGAAAAATAAAGAAAAAGATTATGACTAAAGTTACATAAATATGAAGATCGCAGAAACTTGAAATGTGACATTATGACCAAAGTTAACATTAAGGATGAGAGAAGTTACAGAACTGTCTCTATATTTTTTTCTAAGTTTCTTTTAATTATGTGGAAAATTATACTTCCATTATTGAATATTTATGTATATAAACCCTAATTCCTCAGTTGGGTCAATAATTAATGGAGGCTTTAGGAGAAAAAATTATGCTTTCAAGAAGTTTGACTATACACGACTGTACAAACTAGATTCATGAGGAATTTATAATGTAAAGTTATGCATTTTTTAATAAATAATTCTTTTTCATTTTCTTTATTTAGGCGCATTATTTTTGTTTTGTTTGTTCTTTTTGTTTAATTTTGAATATTCATTTCTAACCTAGTGATTCATAAATCCAACTTGATCAATTTGTATTTTACTTAATATTTACTTGGTTTTTTTGCTATTCATGATATATTTCTTTGGTTTATTGTTAATTAAATATTACAATGTACGTCACTGATTATTTATTTGCAATAATTTATAAAAGAAATCACATAAATCATAGTATTCATTTTATTTCTCTCCTTGTGTTATTTATTTAAGGTTTATTTCTTAAATGTGCAAGTTTTCTGATTTAACTTGATTAGACAAAGAATCTTACACACATAAAGTGATTTAATCTTTTTAAATACATGTTATTTAAAAAGGTTTTAAATCAGATTTAAATAATATGTTTCATGTTGAGGTCATGATAATACATGTTATCCATACCAAGCCCTGATGGTTTCAATGTAGATTTTTTCAAAGCTTGCTAGAATATTGTTAAACATGATATTTTGAATGTAGTAGACGATTCCAGGTTGAACAGAACTATTTTGAAGGTTCTCAATACATCATTCATCTCCCTGATCCCTAAACATGACAACGCTCAAACACCTGACAGGTATAGACCCATAGCTTTATGTAATGTGGTATACAAGATAATATCCAAGGTAGTAGCCAACAGACTCAAACCTCTGCTTCCTACACTAGTTTCTATGGAACAATCCAGATATGTGGAAGGCGGACAAATTCTAAATAACATCATTCAAGCACACGAGGTGGTGCAATCGTTGACTAACAAGAGGAAGGCTGGAATGATTATGCAATTGGACATAGCCAAAGCTTATGATAAGTTGAACTAGACCTATATCAGGAAAGTTCTTATTGCTTTTGGATCTGATCATAACTGGGTCAGATGGATCATGGCCCTGGTAACTTCCTCTAGCTTTTCAATATTAGTTAATGGCTCTCCCTCCGAGATTTTTATTCCTTCAAGAGGCCTCAGGCAGGGAGACCCGCTCTCTCCCTTTCTCTCCATCTTCGTGATGGAAGGACTTGGTCGATCTATCAAGCATGCTAAAGTATCGGGTAAGATCAAGGACCTTCAACTAACTGAGAATGGACAGGCCTTGACCCATCAACAATTTCTAGATGATACCATGTTACACAGAATCCCCACAGTCAAAGAAGCTCTAGCATACAAACAAATCCTGAATGACTTTGCCATGGCTACAGGTATGAAAGTTAATCTCTCCAAATCAAAAACATTTTTCTTTAGTACCAATATTGCTATTCAGAGAAATATCTCCAGAATTCTAGGCTTTCTAAGGGATTCCCTCCCTTCAAAATATTTGAGAGTTCCTCTAACTGCTAAACCTTTACACAAGAGCATTTGGGAACCGTTGGTTAATAAGATGCAGGATAAAGTCAGAAAATGGACCATCAAATCTTTAAACCTGGCTGGTAGGTTGGTGCTTACAAAGGTTGTGCTTCAATCAATCCCAGTTTTCATGCTATCAGCACTTCCAACACCAAAAGGAGTCTTGCATCAATTCAAAACCATCCAAAGAGACTTTCTTTGGGGTAAGGAGGAGACTAGTAAAAAATGGGCCTTAGTTTCATGGGAGATAATATGTAGACCAAAGAACCACGGGGGCCTAGGATTGGATGATCAGGAGATTCTCAGCAACGCTTTAGGGGCCAAATTATGGTGGCGTTGGGTTAAAGAACCAAGGGCTCAATGGCAAGTATCTGGAAATAAAAATATGCCAGCTCTTGGCAAACTAATGTTCTCATAAGGATGCCTGGAAATATAAAGGGCTCATACATCTGGAATAAGGTTTGGGAAAATAGAGGCTTAGTTCAAAAAAATAGCTTCTGGGAAATCAGAGAAGGAGATCTAGCACTATTATGGGAGGATAAATGGCAACAAGAACCAACACTATTAAAAGAGGACTTTTTGGGCCTTAAGTACGAGACAGATACCCAAGGATTAATTAAGGTAAAAGATTTTTGGGATCATGTTCACAATACAGGAAAGTGGAGAACCTAGAGAAACATTGATTGCAGGGATGATAGTCCCTTGAAAACAAAAGCAGAGGCACTTATGAAAATGTTGGAACAAAGGATGATTTTAGTAACAGAGGGACATGACCAACTAAGATGGGGCAACAATAAAGAGGGCACCTTTAATTTTAAGGAGGCAAAAGGCATTCTCCTTAAGCTGGATTCCCATGTTCTAGATAGGATATGGCAGAACCTATGGAGGCACCAAGGGTGGATGAAGATCAAACTCTTCATGTGGTTAGTTCATCATAAGAAAATTTTGACTTGGGATAATATCAGGAAGAGGGGTATTCTAGGGCCTTCTAGATGCCAGCTCTGTGAAGCTCAAGAGGAGACAATGGAACATCTTCTCAACAGCTGCATTTTCACCGCCACCATTAATATCCTAAATAATTGGAGAGTAAACTTTTCGGATTATGAATTTCTCAGCTCTGCTTGGGCTTTAACGCCAAGCTTCATTATATGGAATGTTTGGAAAGAAAGGAACAAGAGAATCTTCAAAAATGAAAAGAATCCATCTCATCGCCTGTTTAAGCTAATATTAAAACATCTTAAAGAGACGGTTGGCACCACAGTGCGTAATCACCCTAAGAATCCACCCTCATAGGTAGAAATGAGAATTCTAAATCAGTTGGGTATGCAGGGGCTTATTCCTCAAGGACTGGATAGGAAAATAACAAAAGAGAAACTGAGAAGGATTTCCGGCATCCTCCCTCGAAAGGTTTTTTGAAATACAACATTGATGGGGCTTCTAAAGGCAATCCTGGAACTGCTAGTTTTGGAGGGGTTTTAAGGGATGAAGAAGGTAGCATTATCTTCACATTTCATTGCCATTTAGGAAGAGCCACTAACAACATGGCGGAATTAATGGCTATGGAGCAGTGTTTAGATTTTCTGAAGCAGGATAACTATCCAAATGTGATTATAGAAGCTGAATCTGAGTTAATTATTAACTTAGTCAAGAGAATTAGTTGTGGAACGACGCCGGAGAAAGTCTCAAAACACTGGAAGCTAATCCAGGTTTTCCAAAGAATTCAGGGTAGCCTCCAAGGACTTCGCACAATAAGTTTCAACCGTGTACGTAGAAAGGCTAATAAGATGGTGGATATTCTGGCCAACCAAGGTGTGAGATGTGTTGAATGCAGGGTTTCAATGGGTTGGCATGAGATGCCTTAGAGCAGACTAAAAGCAATTTGTTACGACCAAGTGGAAGAGGACAGTGAGCTGTTTCGAAACAGAGCCAAGGAGGCAAGATCTAAATGACTTGATCTCATTATGTTTCACTATTTTTATCAGGCTGGTCTTCGGGGGAGGCAGGCCACTGTCGGCTTGAGCAACCCTGGTAATTGCAAATTCAGAAATCCTTGGGTTTATTGCTTGGTTTCCTCAGCTTTCCGCCTGGTCGACCAGGGGGAAGGATCAATACATTCCATGGTTGCAGGTTCAGGAGTAGAGGTAAGGGTGCTAGAATCTAGAATTCTGACTTTTCCGGCGGCTGTAATACCCCAGATTACCCTTTTCGGGATGCAAAACTGCTTCCCTGGTGGTTTTTGGTTGATCGCAAGACTCTCAAGCGGGAAGTGGTTTTATCGAATTGGAAGCGATTCCATACATCTTCCTACACATGGTAGGGGGCGGGAACGAATACCACCCTCATCGCACACTATTGTTCGGGGCCCTTGAATCGTGCGATATTTTTCTCAACCGTTGGATTTCGCTTTGCGGATCTACGGACAAGAATGATCGTGCAGTTTGGTGGGGCTGGGTCGCCGAACATCTTCGCAGTGTGATATCTTCCTTTTCCGTTGGATTGAGCGAGGAGAATGGACGGTCATGATTAAAGATGCGAGTCTGGTGAGCAGATGCGCCGGTGGATTCGTGGATTTACACACGTTCTTCTACCATAAGGCCCATGTTGTGTTTTTTTTCCAATGGTTCGGAGGTTATTTTTGTAAGGTTGGGGGTTCATGCCTTTGGCAATTAACAATTAAATTTTCTTGGGTCCAAAATGCCTTATGGATGTTTGTACATTATGTAAAATATTTTTTGACTTAATGAAATAGAAGGAACGACTCTTGCTTCAACAAAAAAAAAAAAAAAGATAATACATGTTATCCATGTCTCATATGCATATTTAATTTAAATATTTTTCAAACAAGTTTCTCTTTATTTCTATTTTTTTTATTCTTTATTTTATTTTCTTTATATAATTTACCGTGGTTGATCTCTATCTTGATACTTACTAGCAGGTCAATAGTTGACATGAACTTTATTAATTTGTTGTAATCTTCAATTGAACTCATTTCTTTACCAATGTATATTATTGATGGAGTAAATGCGTTAGTTATTTGTTTTATGTATTGTGTAAAGTAATTTAATACATGGTATTGAATTTATAAAATAACATTATAATAAAGATATAGAAATTATATATATATATATATAATATATAATTAAATATCATTATAATAAAGATATAGAAATATTTTTATTTTATTTTTATTTTTTCTCATATGTGTTTTTCTTTAATGTAGGTTTGAGTAATTTATTTTAATTGTGTACTTTCATTATTTATTTTAACAATGCATCCCATCTTTGCACATATATTCCTTTTCCCAAAGCTTAACCATTTAAACTTTTCATTCTTTTATATCATTAATCTGACCTTATTCTATTTTCTTTTAAAGAAAAATTGTTTAATTAACATTAGAACAAGGAATACCCTCGAGGTGGAGGGAGGCAAGCCCTTGTCACCTAAAGTAGGAGGATTTTTAGAATCCTCAGTAAATCTTGGGTTGTTGTCAGTTATCGGAATAATCTGATAACTACCATTCTTCTGGCGCCTTTTCCGAGTTTCCAAGGTTTCGTTTCCTGATAGCTAGATTAATCAGTTAAGTCTGTCACTTGTTGGTGAACATGATCATAGTTGCATGCGCCTTAGTTTTTTTCAAGTATATATTTCTTTGTTTTGTTGTTCACCTGATGACTCTTGAATTGTCTTTTTCAATGGATTTCTCTTGGACGTCTTTGGTATCCAAATTATCTACTAACATACCTAGTTTATTTCATGTCCATGATCATGCTAACTTCAATGATTGTAAAGAAGGAAACTTCGGAGGTGAATCTTATATGACCACGAAGACTCAAAAGGGGTGTGATGGTGTCTTCATTAGTTCTTATGTCGATTCATTTGAGGTTCATGTCGACTACTCAAAACTGCCCATGTATGATGAATACAATGATAAATATTCACTTGTGGGTTTAAATTCACAATCATCATATAACTATAATACTTTTCCTACTAATAAGCATAATGAACATGACTATATAACTAACATGACACCTCTCTCTAATAATGAAATTCTATATGATAATTATGCACAAGATAATGTTATAATACATGGAAATATACGTGAATTAAATCTTCTCTTCTTTTTAACTAATATGCGTTTATTTATTTTACCATATATACATAAGCTCTTTAATAACATCTTCCAAACTACACACGACTATATCAATGATTCTTCTTCTTGTTGTGATAAGCATGAATTTAAAAAAGGTTTAAGTTAGCACATGACTAATCTTGGTATGTTTTCAGATTTCCGTCAGAGGGAAGTGAATTATGAATATATTGCATATACATTAATGTTTGAAATGTTTTATTAGTTAAACAATCACACAAAGCATCACAACTTTGTGAACGATTGGATGGAGGAGGCCTTTAAGAGAACATCATTTTATTATTATATAGATATCAAATCCTTTCTAAGAAGTAAAATGAGTGAAACATCTTACCCTTCTTTACAATTACTTAACATACTACTATTTTCAAAGCATATAGATAAGAGTTATGGAGTTGATAAATTATTGTCCTCAGTTACATTGACTATTTGATTTATTTGAATAACTTTACTTTGGAAAACACTAATGTATATAAATTAATGTACATAAATAAACTTTTGCTTTGTAGTTTAGAATGAATAAATATGCAATTCTTTACATCTTAAAGAATCCTAATATAATTATAACTAGAATGAAATATAAACCTATGAATCCTTAGCATGCACCATATTAACGAGTTTGGAATACATATTTAAATACTTTGTTTTAAAATGAAGGTTGATGGGTAGTTATATTTCTAAAGGATTCAAATCTCATTTTTCTAAGAATCTCAACTTCATATCGAGCATTTTTTACCATATCTTTCTTTGCATACTACTTACACCTTAATACCATGATGGATTGCATTAACTCATAAGTACTTGATCTGAATGGGAAAGTTGGATTATGAGGTAGATCACAAGTTTTGTTTTGTTTTGTTTGTTTGTTTGTTTGTTTGTTTGTTTGTTTTTTTTTTGTAAATTTCATGAGCAAATTAACATAAGTAAAACACTGAACAACAACATAACAGTAATACACTCAGCAATTGATAAAGGATTTCACCCCTCCTCGGCTACGGCTCCTTGGTCCAGCCTCAATGGCTTGACCCAATCTCATTATGTTAAAAAATACTTCAATGATAAAGAGTACATAAAGTGTGGTGACCAAAAGAGTGGCTAGTTTCCCCTTCAAAGAAACATTCTTCTGCAAGAAATCTCACTCTAAAAACATGACAACCTACAGTTAGTCATGAAACAATCAACAAGAAAAGGGTTCTCAAATCAAGACCCCATACTCCATCTAACAATGAGCTTGACAAGTACAAAAATTCAATTAAAGTACTAAAAGAGAGCTTTCCTCAAAGACAATGAGAAAATAGAAATATGAGCTACACCATAGATGTCTCAGCTGCTGTAGAAAACAAATGAAGGCTGGGAAACCCCTACAAGGTCCTCTCCATTCTCAAAAGCCTTCAAAAACTGAAACCTCCTGGTTGATCCTAGCACCCATAGACTTAAGCCTTCAAAAAGTCTCTTCAAAATTGCTCCAATGGCTCTGAAACCTGTTCCATTAGCTTCACAAGACCCAAAAATATCTAAAAAACCTATTCTTCTCTTCAATTGGATCAAAACTGAAGAAGTTATGGCATTCCCTAGCTCTTGTACTATTTTCTCCACAAATTCCCCAAAATTTGGTACCATTCTACAAATTTTCCCCAAAATTCGCTAATCAAATGACAAAATCACAGAAAATTGGGTGAAATTGTAGGATCGTTGGTTTGCCCACTAACGTCCCCGCTGCGGTTAAATTAAATAATAGGGCCCGTTCACATGGGCGCGGTTGCCTCTGGCGGTTAGCACTGACATACAGTGTTGGCGGTGATGGTTAGGAGGCACGTTCACATGGGACCGCCGACAATTAACCATTGGTCGTTCCCCCCATTAATCCGCAAGTTAAGCCATAAAACTATAGCAAATACATTATATAACAATGAACAATGGTATATCGTGATGATAAAGGCCCATGTTTGTTGCTCGGAGGTCACGGGTATGACCCCCAACACCTCCACTCGGACCTGCAACCCATTTTGGTGGCCTCAGGGTGCCGCGTGGTGGCTCCAGGTTACCACATGGTGGCGTTTGGCTATCACATGGTGGCCTTTGGCTGGGCCACATGTCAGCCTGTGGTTGGCCACCTTCCAACCAATTAAATTCCACCAAATGCACCTAATGAAAAACTACCACTATAAATTTTTGAGAGAGGAAAGTGGGAGCCTGGTGCAGCCTATGCGAGAGGAACCAGATAGCGGGAACCTGGTGCAGCTTGTGCGAGAGGAACCAGATAGCGGGAACCTGGTGCAGCCTGTGTGAGAGGAACCAGGTAGCGAGAACCTGGTGTAGCCTCTAAGGTCGGTAGGAGGAAGCCCAAGGAGTGTGTAAAGAGGCACAACCAACCACGAGACTGCACGTAGCTCCAGAGCCATGGCCCCAGGAGGGGGCTGCGAAAAGGAAACACCCTTGCTTCCTGAGCTAGCTGCATTCTGGGATCTAGTTGTAGCATGCAATAAATGGCCAGCAACTGAAAACCAACAGAAGTTTGTAAAAAAATGGAATCCATCCCTACAGTTGCTCTGCCGACTAAAGAACCCTGCAAAGTGGCATTAAACCTAGCAGATGAGGACTTATTGGCTAGTTCACAGGCTTATGGCCCTCGCCTAAAGCAATAGAAGCCTGGGTGCAAAGGAATTGGCAATCAATGGTCAAAGAAGGAATAAAAATCCATTTCATCGGTAAAGGCTTCTTTGTATTCGTTTTTGAAGCAACAGAAGGCAGGAACCTCATATTGAGAAACAACCCGTATTTCATAGGGCCTCAGGGTCTCTATCTGAATCAATGGACACTAGACTTCAATCTGACTCAGGATGTGCCCTCGACTGTTTCGGTTTGGGTATGATTGCCCCATCTACCTCTACACTACTAGAACCCTAAATCATTAGAAACCATAGGCAACAATCTAGGCAAATGCATCGACCGAGCAGAAAGAAGAGACTAGGACTCCCGTGCGATAATTTGTGTAGAAGTAGACCTGAAGGAAGGTCTCCCTGAAGCCATTAAACTCATGGTGGCTGATTGGACACACATACAAGTGCTAGACTACAAAGAACTCCCATTTAAATGTCGGCACTGCCATGGCTATGGGCATTTTCCTAATAAGCATTGTAAAAATAAAACAGAGGACAGAGCTGAGAAGGAGAAAGGAGATCAATAGACTCAGGTTTAGAAATTAGGACCAACTAAGCAGAGCAACAAGAACAAAGGGAAATCCATCTCCAATGGGATGGTTTCTCCTTCCGAAGCCCAAGCAAAAGGAAGCTAAGTCCCACCAATAACAGACATATCAACAAATCCATTTGATATTCTCCGCACACCAGAAAAACTCCAAGATCTAGCAGATAAAGAGGTTGAACAACATGCAAACAACATGGAAGAAAGCAAAAGGAAAGAGGAACCAGTCCAAATCGCATCACCAAAAGGTGCCTCTAGCTCCCCAACCTATGCATATATGACAAGAAAGAATGCCCTTGAGATATCAGAATCCTCAGAAGATGAAACATATGAGATGCCCTTGAAAAGAGTGGGGAGGAAATCTCACAGAGAGGCTAAAGAAGAAGAAGCAGAGAGACAAAAAATGCAAGGTAGTCGGGCCATAATAGAGATGTCTATCGGCAGAAATACTAGACTAGGCCCCCCAAGGGAGGTGCTGTCGCAACCCCTACCAATAAATAATGTGATTAGTCTCTTGGAATTGCAGAGGATTGGGGAACCCTTCAAAAGATGAAGTAATCAAGAGCCTATTAAAATCAGAACTTCCCAAGATCCTCATGCTCCAAGAGACTAAAATAGAAGGAGAAACCCTTCTGGAACTCAGCAAAGCAAAATGGAAAACAAAAGTTGGAAAAGCGGTAAGTGCTAGAGGTACATGCGGCGGGTTAGCCACTCTCTGGGAGGTTGAGAAATTCCAGCTTGAGAGCTCCTTTCAGACGCAACACTGGATTTACACCGAACTCTGTCACTTATCAAGTAAGATAAACATTGCACTCTTTAATCTCTATGTTCCTGTCCTTTATGCAGAAATGGAAAAATGCTGGCAAACTCTGACTAATTTTTGGGAAGCATACTCCCTCAACAATATAATTATTGCAAGAGACTTCAATCTAATCATAGACCCAAAGGAAAAAAGAGGAGGTACCAGCAGCAGGGATCGCTTCCTCCCCTTAGTGGAAAACCTGATTCAACAATGGGATTGAATGGATTTCAAGCAAAAAAAAGGGCTATACACTTGGACAAATAATAGAATAAGGGAGGAGCATATTTCAGCCAGGCTAGATAGATTCCTTCTTCAGAGTTCCTTCCTCTCCGAGAAGATGATCATCTCCACAAAAATTCTGCCAAAGTGGAACTCAGACCATAAACCCATCCTCCTTTTGATGGAAGAAGAAGAAAACCTGGGACCAATCCCCTTCTGGTTCAACCCACTATGGGAAAACAAAGAAGGGTTTTTGGATACAATGAATAAGAAATGGTCCATCCATGTTCTTGGATCACCCAATTATGTTTGGGAGCAAAAGATAAAAGCCACCAAAATAGCTATGAAGCAATGGATAAAAAAGCCCACAGTCTCTCCCACTACCCAATGAAAACATAGCACAAAGCAGTTGTTGGATCTCCAAATGGGCCTAGAGATTCAAGACATAACCAGAGCATAAATTTATAGTGAGAAAGAACACCAAATCAGCACCCTCCTGACATTTAAAGAAGAGGAAGAATATTTGAGGCTCAAGTCACGCAACCTCTGGCTTGTGTCTGGAGACAAGAATACAACCTTCTTCCACAAGAAAATTCGAACCCGCCTCTCTAGAAAGCACATTGATGAAATCACCTCACCAAATGGACTGTTCTTAAAAGGCACAACTCTGATAAAAGAGGCGAAAACCTCTCATTTTCAACTATTGTTCAAAGAAGAAAGCGTGGAGGATAGTGAGGAAGCTCTCGACTTCCTCAAGCACGTTCCAAGGATGGTTAACGAGGAGGAAAATGTAACTCTCCTAAAGCCATTCACTGAAGAAGAAATTAGCAATATCATATGGAAGATGGAACCAGACAAATCCCTAGGACCTGATGGATTCTCAATACACTTCTATAGACTCTGTTGGGATATTATCAAGGTTGATTTGCACCAAATGATCAAAAGATTCCTTCGAAAAGCCAAAGTGGGAAGAAGTACAAACTCCACCTTCCTAGCCCTAATTCCCAAAGAAGCCAACCCAGAGACATTCGACAGATTCGGACCAATCTCGCTTTGCAATACGTTCTACAAAATACTCACCAAGTTACTTGCTAATAGAATAAAGGCTCTACTAGACAAACTCATCTCTCCCAATCAAGGAGGGTTTGTTAAAGGCAGGCATATCCTGGACAATGTGATACTGGTGCAGGAAATCATCCATTCCAGCCATTAACGCAAAGAGAAAGGTATGCTCATCAAACTGGATATGGACAATGCCTTCGATAGAGTAAGACACTCCTTCCTCCTCCAAGTTCTTTATGCATTTGGTTTCAGTTCTGAATTTGTAAAATTGATTAAACCATGCATTGGAGAACCTTGGATAACCACTCTAGTAAATGGTAGGTCGGAAAACTACTTCAAAGCTTCGAGGGGAATCAGGCAAGGCTGCCCGTTGTCTCCCTTCCTGTATATTCTGATGGCAGACTGTCTAAGTCGAAAGCTCACAGATGAGAATCTCAATGGGACACTTCCTGACATGAGGGTGATACCTGGAACATCCCCAATCTATCATGCCTTGTTCGCCAATGACTCTATCCTTTTGGGAGGAGCCTATATTAAAATAGAAAGAGCCTTAAGTGGAGTAATCTATACTCAAGATTACAGCTGGGTCGTAGACCAACAATCTATGCTCAAGATTGCCCAAGCCCTGGGCTTCATCAAATATATCTCTTGGGGAAAATTCAAGTATCTTGGCTTGCCTTTAACCTTTGGTACCACTAAAGCCCCTCATTGGATGGAAATTATCAGCAAAATCAAACAAAAATGACTGCTTGGGGCGAACAATGGCTTACCACAGCTGGGAAGCTCACTCTGATCAAGTCAGTCCTCTCATCCCTTCCTATCTACCAGGCTTCTTTCCTTTTAGCTCCAAAAATGATCACCGATCAGTTAGCAAAGTTGATTCAAAATTTTATATGGCAAGGAGGAAAGGAGAACCAAAAAAAAATCCATATAGTAAGCTAGGACATAGTGAAAAGGTCAATATCTGAAGGTGGACTTCAGGTAAGAGATCCTGTGTTGACCAATTTGGAAATGGGAGGGAAGATCCTCTGGAAAATCTTCTCAAACTAAAGACACCATGTAAGTCAAGTTCTAAATTAAAAATATCTGCATAGACTCTCAAAAAAGAATATGGAAGAAGGAGCTTCCCACAAAGGAACCATGATGTGGAAGTTGTGCAGCCAAGGCTAGAAATTCTTCAAAGAACAGCTCTACAGAATTCCAGGAAATGGGAAAAGAATTAGACTATGGGATGACAAGATCATGGGTCTCCATCCCCTAAAGCTTGCACCAGAAATAGCAGACTTGTGTAACTGGCTCGTCCAAAAAGGTATCCACAAACTTGTTGACATTTGCACATGGGATTTAGCAGGGAACTGGTGTAACTGGGCCCTCCATCACCCCCCTGATTGGATGCTCCCTCAACTCCACCAATTATTAGATAAACTCACTGGTCTAGCTCTTTTGCACCTCCACTCGAGGGACAAGTGGGGTTGGGGGAAGATCGGAGCTTACTCAGTTCGACTGGGTTTTGAAGCTCTACAAGAACAACAACATCAGGTCCATATTACAAAGCTTTGGCAACATGTTTGGGACCCATTTGGACTCCCAAAAATCAACTTCTTTTGCTGGATTTTCATGCACAGAAGGACCATCACTGGGGAAAACTTAGAGAAAAGAGGAATCATTGGTCCACATAGATGCCTTGTCTGATACAAGGACTAGGAAACGATCGATAACCTGTTCATAGACTGCCCATTTTCTCAAGAGGTCTAGTTGCAAGCAATTATGGGGCTCAATGCCCAAATCCCTCAACAGTCTTCAGTTGTTAGCTTTTTTGCAACTTGGAAAGATCGCTATCCACACTCTTTTACTAGCAACTCAACATGGACTAAAATCTGGAATGCAATCCCAAAATACATCTGTCGGGGAAACTGGTTGGCTAGGAATGAAGCCATCTTCAACAACAGACTTCAATCCCTCAACTGTCTTCAGTTGTTAGTTTTTTTGCAACTTGGAAAGATCGCTATCCACACTCTTTTACTAGCAACTCAACATGGACTAAATCTGGAATGCAATCCCAAAATACATCTGCCGGGGAAACTAGTTGGCTAGGAATGAAGCCATCTTCAACAACAGACTTCAATCCCCCAACATAGTGACTGCCAAGGCCAAAGCCTTGCTGCTGGAAACTTTTGAAAATAGACCTCATAGGTCAGACAATTCCCTACTCCCTAAAGAGCTCAGCTGGCTAGGTGAATCCCTGAGATGAGCACGCATCAAGAAGAATATCTCCTTACCTAGCCATAATACAGAGTGGCATCTTCGGATCTCTGAGGCAAAATTTAAAAAATGGTGGAAAAACTAGGGCAATGTCATGATTTTCTTCGACGGATCCTCTAAAGGAAACCTGGGGATATCAGGGGCAGGAGGAATAATTTAATCTACAGATGGACAAAAACAGGACAGCTTCAGTTGGGGCCTAGGTCAGAGCACCAACAACCAGGCCAAGATCCTCGAACTGCTCAAAGCGTGTCAGCTGGTTCAAAGGAACAGAGGGGAAAACCTTCAAATCTTCGGGGACTTTGAAATCCTGATTAAAACCCTTAACATAGGCGACCAACTCAATAGCTCTGCTCTAAACAAGACCCTATAAATAATAAGAAAGATGACTCAAAACTTCACATCCTGCTCATTCTACCATGTCCTGCGAGCTCTAAACAAGGAAGCTGATATAATGGCTAACAAAGGATGTTTTCTAGCTCAAGGTATGCTGTTAAAGAATGATGAAGAAGCTGAAAGGCACCCAATTCCTTAATAGATAAGGAGAGTTGATCAAGGACATAATTTCGTAGAACAAAGGCTAGCACAGATAGACTTTCACTGTAGAGAAAGAGTGGGCCATTCCTCGACAGGTATTCAGTTTTCCGCATGGGCCAACAGTGTTGGGTGTATTAACAGGGCATATAATTGATTTCATTCAGAGGATGGATTTGAAGGACGTGATGCATAGGATCAGGGCAAGGGATGATCTGACAGTGATCACAAGCTGGAAAATGTGGGGGGATAAAGATGCGGGGAGTGGCAAGTGGTTTACATTGCACCACTTCTGGCTGCTGGGCAGTATTTCATGAATCGAACGTCATTTACCTTAGGGCTTGACGCATGGCAGGACAAAACCACCCATATTACACGCTCCTATGGTGTTAAGGGTCGGACAGAAATTGGGCACGATAAGCGTCGAATTTGGGTGGGGAAAGATTTGATGGTTATCGCGCATTATACATGGCGGGGTCTTATCCTTGTTGTGGGGCCAAGTACTGAGGTGGGGTCAGGTTAAGGCTCAGACAACGAGGGACGTGATAAGCGTCAGATCTGGGCGGGGGTTGATCTGACAGTTATCGCGCATTGCAAAAGAAGGGGTGTTAATATGCTGGGAGTCGTAAGCAGTTTTCATTGCACCGTTATTGGCTACTGGGCAGTTTTTTATGAAATGGATTCAATGCCACTTAGGGGTCGACACTTGGCAAGAAAAAACTGCTCATATCGCGCGCTCCTAAGTGGTTAAGGTTCGGAAAGTGAGGGATGTGATATGTGTCGGATTTGGGCAGGGGAAGATCTAACAACTATCATGAGTTGATTATGGCGGGGTTTTAACCTTGATGTGGGGCGGTACGGATGAGAAGACATGTTATAAATTAATATAGTTTAATATATGCGGGTTTGTATTATTTGGACTATGGATTAAAGTTTATCCAGGAATTAACTTAACCCAGGAAAATACCAAAGCAACAAAGAAAAGAGGAAATGTAAGACAAGACACTAAGATGCCAACAACGTAGTAAGGATCACTCAACCATGCCAAATGCGTCAAAAGTAGCAGATAATATCTGATACAAAAGCCAGAATAAGAGGGCTCTATTAAGCCAAAATTCTCGCCATTGTCTGTAATCGAGTTTGTTTGGCATGCCCAACCTCTTCTCATAAATAAAACTCAACCGCTTCTATTAAAAAAAGAAAAAGAAAAACTGCCATTTGGCATCACATGATTTTTCGAAGGATCTCGTTGACCAGTCAACCTTTCCACGTCAGCGTTCCCATTCTGCAGTACGGACTGCACAGTCAACAGCCTAGTCAACATGCATGCAATTTTTTTTCCTATTTGACAAAATGATCAGAACACAATAACTTGAGCATAAGACGTCGGTTTTCAACGAAACGAGTTGTGCCAAATTTAGAACAAAGAGATATATGCAGTCGTTTAGGTTCCACACCAATCCGACAACTTTGAATTTCGAGCAAATTTTTGAGCTCTAGATCAGTACTGAACTATAAACATAGAGTTTGAATTTCATGAAATTTAATTTGAACTTTGGTGGAACTTGTTAGTTACTATCATGCATGAGACCTTCCCGAATCATCATACTACCCTAGGGACATGAACCTATGTTTTCTTGGGTAGGGTAAGCTGGAATCTACACTGGGGCTATAGATGCCTACTGGTAGCGGAGCAAGATTAGTGACACTAGATTAAAACTTAGTGTGTAATCCCCCCACTCCTTTTGTTGTGGTAACTTCTAATGGGGCATGCTGGTATCTCTGTCGGGGCTATACATGCTTGCTAGTTGCAAAGTAAGGTCAGTGGTTTTGGACTAAGTCTAGTGTGTAATCCTCCCATCCCGCAAAAGAGCATATTTCCTAAAATAAATTGAAAGAAGGCCTCTAAACATGAAGAGTAAACAAGAATTCAGAAATTCCCTTATCTCAGGATAGTGGATGACTCCACAAGGTACTTAATAGGCTCTTTTGGCAGCAGAGTGACATCCGATTCTGGGAACTCATGTTATGCAAACAAAAAGAGAAACAAATACCTGATAACTAGTCCCCATAGTTTCAGTAAAACCTTATTCCAAAAATAAAGTCATCCTTATGAATCTTAATTAGTACTATGGCTTATGCAATTTTTTGATAATTAATTGTAAGCATGCATTATTTATATGGTGTCAAAATACTCTTGGGGAATGAGACAAATATCAATCTATGATCAATCTGCCCTAAGTCACATCATACTTACCCCGGTAGACTAAATATTCAACAAATGTTAAACTTGTCAATTTTACATACTATGGATCTCATACAACTAATTCTCATTTCATTATTGTTGTTAATTAATCATAACTTTAAGATGCAAAAACTTTCATTTGCTTTCTTAGGATAAATTAAGCTTTACGTTTTTGTCTTTTGAGTTTTATTTTTCCTCATGAATCGACTCCATGCCAATGCAAAGGCACCAAGTCTGCAGTTCTTGATGCCTCACAAGGAGACAACATCCCTAGTCATAGCTAAATGTTGTCGCTAAACTCGACCCCCTTAAGAACTTGCTCTCTTTGTGGGTTTCTCCTAGTGCTTCCCTCGTCATATGATTTCCTCTCATATTCCTATGGTCAAAACCGCATGCTCAAATCTTCATGACAAAATATTTATATTTTCCTTACATCAAGATTATCAATATAATGGTCATTATAACTTCTAAAAAATCATCATTGTATTAAATAAAAATTAATTTAATAATTGCAAATGAATTTTAAACTATAAGTTATAATAATTATTATAATAATAATTTGATTTTTTTTTTTCCTCCCAATGAAAATGTTTAAATAGATCCACCCGAATGGATCACATCCCATCATCGGCTTATTAGCAGAGCCTAACCCTGAGGGTGTCGAAGAGATTTAACCCAATAACCTCCATTAGCAATATGCTTTAGCGACAAGAATCGACTAATTAAAGTAATCCTCAAAACTAATTAATATATATAAATTTATATATATATATATATATTAATAATCAAAATTCAAAATAATAATTTTATGAAACAAATTAAAATTTAAAATTAAATAAAACCCTATAATTTAATTAAAATAAAATAATAATTAAAACATAAATTAACACGAAATAAATTAATATTAAATATATATAAAACATAATATATATTAAATAAATATAAAACAACATATAAAATAATTAATCCAAACTTAACTACCCTAACTAACCTACCCCCTCTCACCATATTCTAATTACAATACACATTACAAAACCTTCACGCAGGCATGTAGGTTTGTGAACTACACAAATTAATTAAAAAAATCCCTACTACCCTGACCTTATGCGCGAATGAAATAAAGTGTGTGATATATTAACCTTTAATAATCACTTTCGACCTCCCATGGACATAAAACATAACATGCCCACGATAGGCCATCGGGCCTAGTTCCGCGGATTAAAGAATTGATAAGTTCTCCCTTATATCTATACGAATTATTGGATTAAAAACTAATAGTTTAAATTACAAAAAGTTTTAAAATGGAGTAAGTGTAGTAGATTATGTAATTTGCTCGCATGGTTTATGTAATAAAATGGAAAAAAATTTGATTGGAGATCAACTTTGGGACTTAAAAACAAATCACAAGCCAATTTATTTAAGTTTCTCTTGGACTTGAAAGAAACAATTAGAGTAAAAAATTCAGCATGTCCAAAAAAATCTCCCAATGGGTAGAATTCTTTTGACTCTAGAAAATTGTAATACCTTCAACATGACACTAGAGAGGCTCTTCAAGAAGGAGAAAATCACAATTCATAACCTTCATAGTCATGAATTAACACATTTAATTCAATGCGCACTTACATAGTGCAAAAGAGAAAAAATTAAGAAGTCTGAAACAAATTGCTTTCCGATTAATGTTTGGTTTGACGAGGAATGCAAAAAAGGCAACGCGAATATGGAAAGAGTCAAGCAAGGATAACATAAAGCTCAAAGCTTACAAGCAGTTATTAAGCAAGAAAAACGCCGATTTCATGGTTTCAAGGAGGGAAGAACTAATCTTCCTTGGGAAAAATAATTCCAAATTATTTTGGAAGGAGCTCCAACTGAGAAAGATACAAACTCTAAATAGTATTATAGCTTGTAAATGGTTTGACTATGCAAGACAACTCTATGAGCAAGATACCAAGGTTGACCTTCCCCCCTTGGTCAACACTAATACTGAACTCTTCATGGTGCAAGAGGTAGAGATGGGTATCAAGAAGTTGGGTGTTGGAAAAGCAAAAGACTTAGCTGAACTCCAAGTAGAATATCTAAAGTGGGGCTCAAAGATTCTTGCACCTCACGTTACAAAAAATTTCAACAACATCATACAACAAGGGCTCCCCACAGATTGGACAACTAGTCTGGAAATACCTCTTTTCAAGAGCGGTGACGTCAATAATCCCTCCAATTATATGACCATAATGATAAACCCTTTGTTTGCAAAGCTATTTAGAAGCATGCTAGAAAATAAAATTAGCAAGTGAGCAGAAGGAAGAGATAAGTGTGCTAAAGGGAAAACAAGTTTTAGACCTAAACATTCCACATTTGATTATTGTATAACTTTAAGGCACATCATTGAAAAAGTTTGGGAGAAAAGGGAAGAAACCTTTTGTTGCTTTAGTGATTTCAGAAGAAAAAAAAAAACGTTTGACATGGTTCCTAGGGATAATATTTTGCACAAAATGGAGGAACTTGGAGTTCCTAAACATTTGAGAACAGATGTGCATAGGCTGTATGAAGAGGTGAAAGTCAAAATTAGAAGTTCAACAGGCATTTCTAAAAGTTTTAGAAGTGATATCGAGGTCAAGCAAGGTTGTCCATTGTCTCCTACCATTTTTTATTTATATATTGACAAGCTTGAGGAGTGGTTAAATTCGCAAGGGGGTGATGGTATCTATTTGGGCAAGTTTGTTATAAGGCTTCTTTTGTATGCAAATGACCTTATTCTAATTGCTAAATCAGCTCTTGGTTTGTAAGAGCACTTACTATCCCTTGATCATTTTTGTAGGAGTGTGGAGATGCAAATCAATATCAACAAAACGAAAATAGTGGTTTTCTCTAAAAACAAAAACATAACCATCATAAGTTCTACTTTGAAGGCAACATTTTGGAAGAAGTTGTGGGTTACAAATACCTCGGAATTGACTTCAACAAAAATTTAATCTGGGATGGTTGTAGAAAGAAAATAACTTTGGGGTTTGGAAAGCATTTTATGCTTTTCAAAATAGGGGTAGAGAGGCAGAGTTATGGGACTAGAAAACCACTAACACGCTTTTTGGGCTTCTAGTGATTCCAATGGTTCTTTATGGTTGTGAACTATGGGCCAACAATACGTCTGACATGCAATGTAAACAAATTGGGAAAATTCATAAGTGTTTGATTACAAACAAATTCACGATTAAAAGTGCAGTTCTTTATGCTATCTTGTTAAGTGAAACAGGGGTTGCTCCTATTGAAGCAATTGTTATGGCGTGAGTCATAAGATATTTAAAAAAAATTGAGCAAATGGAAGAGGGTAGATGGCCTAAGGTTGTCTCTAATGACAGATTGTGCAATAGAAAAAAGACTTGGATGCAACAAAATAGCAAATGATTTAGTAAATGGGGTATTTGCCTGAACACGTGTCCCATAAAAAACAAAGAGACAAAATCTTTTGTTATGGATAAGTTCCACAAGTGTACTTGGGATAAGGAGCTAGGAAGAAAGAAAAAATGTACTGTATTGAAGTGTTTAATCCCACTCATAGTCATCAACCAAAAGCATACATAGAAGCCAATATCTCTTGGAGAACCAATATTTTTATTACTCAGTTAAGGACTAATTCTCATCAACTCCGTTGTGAAACAGGGCTTTGGAAAAGGCTAAAGAAGTGTGGGACGAAAGAGTATGCAATTTTTTTCTTCCAGAAAAGTGGAAACAGAAAAGCATTTCATTTTAGAATGTGAGGCCTTCAAAGACAACAGGGAAAATTATGCAGATATGCTAGTAGCTAGCTCTTGGGATAATCTATTTAGCGAAGGGTTTGTCGAGAAGTTGAGAGCATTTATTGTGAGGCTTCACAGAAAAATGGTCGAATACATCATGCAGATGAAGAAGCAATCTATCCTATAGACTATATTTAGCCTCATAAACATTAACATAATTTTCTTTTTTTCTTTTTTTCCTAAATTCCTTTTTTTCCGCACCTTCAAGAAATTTTGAATTTCATATTATATAATAATAAATTTAATTTTAATATATATGAGATGATTTGTATTAGATATAATAAATTTATATATATAATATATATTTGGTCTTAATATAATAGTGTTTTGAACGTAAATTATATTATATATTAAAACTTTATTTAATCTAATTTTTGCAAAATTAATTTTTTTATTATGTTTTATCAAACTCAGATGTAATTACCTTTTTTAAATCTCTCTTAAACATAATTAAAATCCCATTAAAAATTTTAATATTATTAACCATCAAAGAGTATTTTCAAGTTTTAATTTTCAAAGTTAATGGTTAATGGACAGGTTGTGCAGGAAGAGCGTTGAAGAAAATTGATCAATAATTTTGAAATTGTTTCAAACACATTAGAAAATCTAATTTGTTTGTCCATCGAATTAGTTTTATATATTTAAAAATCTAATTGATCATTAGTTTTATTGTAGATTTGAAGAAATGCTAGAATCATATTTTTAAACGAAAATAATTTAATTTAAATCACTTTTCCATATTCTATATTTTTTTATGCAGCATTAAAAGTTTTAAAAATTTCACTGAGCTTTCCAAAAAACGAATTTCAATTTATAAATATTTTTTATTTTATTTTATTTTTATTATTTTATTTTATTTATTTATTTTTTTTTTCAGAAGAAAAAAAGCGAGATATATTATATTGAGATCATATAATTACAAAAATGATGCTCATCTGTAGTACATATATCCTCTGTAATACATATATGCATGTGAGTATAGAGATCATATTCCTGAGTATGATGAGACATATCAGTGTGTATCTTGTGAAGATGGTGACCATAAGAAATATCTATTGTATGATCATATAATAATACGAATACATGTACTGAGAAAAAAACATTATGTTCCATATATATTGTGCCATTCAGTCATGATGTTGTCCAATATGGTGGATGACGACATGGCAGAGTCATTAAAAACATGGTCATTCCGCCATTTCCATACCGACCATAAGAAAATGAGGATGAGAAATCTTCTGTTCCCTTGCTGATTGCTCCACCAAATGAGTGCTGCACTAGGTGAATCAAAATCTGTCAGTATAAAATCAAATAAATTTGACAGAACATACCAGATCTGCTGAATGACTGGGCATTTGATAAACATGTGTAAGTTGGATTCTTCATCGGCTTTGCATATTGTGCACCTACTGGGACCATGCCAAAATCTCTTCCTGAGGTTGTCCCATGTTAAATTCTTGTTGTAGAAGACGAGCCAGGCAAAATATATAATCTTTGGTGGGCATTTTGCCTTCCAAAATCTATAAGGGAAAGGTGGAAGAGTATATGGAGCTCTGCTGCAATTCATAAATCTATATATATCTTGTACCGAGACATGTCTACGGAAGTTGCTAACGGTCCATAAAAGAAGGTCGCGGTCTCCATGTCTCTGAATACCACTCATGGATAATTGTTCAATGGTCGATTTCCATCTACCATCCCAGTAGGCCTGTAGGTGTAGATCATAACCATCCTTCCAAACAGGTGAATTCCCGTGCCAATCTTTGATGAGCTTATCCCATGTGAATATCCCTTTATGCTGAAACTGTGTGATGAGTCCATGAGGAATTGTGTGTTCAGATTTGATTCCAGTCAATGGATCAATGCCAATAAGGATATTGCTGCCATTGTGAAGCCTCCATCTCAAGCGGGAGATAAAAAAAGATTCGATTTTCCTCATGCTAAGCCATATAGGGGAGCCGCTCCTGGGACCAATTGTGCCTTTCCTTAACCAATATTCAATTGGTTTTCCTTTCATGTATCTGTAACGGATGATATTGCTCCATGGTGTGCAACCGAAAATTCCTCTCCATAAAGATCTACATATGAGCGCGCGTCCAAAAAGACGGAGATCTAAAATGCCCCATCCACCCGGCTGTTTTGGAATAGAGATGTGTTTCAACTGTGCAAGGTGAATCTTATGATGAGTAGATGTGTTTCCCCATATGAAGGCAGCAGTGATCTGATTGATACGCCTGATGATGCAGGAGGGGAGGAAAAAAAGATGAGCCCAATATACAGATAAATGTGTAAGGACCGCTTTTGATAGAGTAACCCTGCCCGCCAGAGATAGGACACGGAATTCCCATGAGGATATTCGCTTATAATATCTCAATAAAAGCCAGTCCCAGTCTGATATTGTATATTTGTGTGGCTTGAGTTGATAACCAAGATAGGAAATGCCGCTGCAGATGGGATGCGATTGGATCCCGAACATATCTGAAATATCCTGTATCAGTGCCGAGGGACCTCCATGGTAGTATAAAGTGGATTTATGCTTGTTAATATGTAAGCCCGTAGCTTTCTGGAAATTGATAATAATGTTGAAGATACACGACCAAGAAGCGCGGTGGAGTAAAGTGCAGATAAGAACGTCATCCACAAATAGATTGTGGGACAAAGATATATGACGGCTGATATTAATGGGGAAACATCTCAGATCATCCACCGCTTTGTTGATGTGTAAACTAAGCGAGTTCATGGCCAATATAAAAATGATTGGAGCAAGAGGGCATCCCTGTCTGAGACCCCTTTTTGCATGAAAGAAAGGGGAGGGGATCCCACTTATATTTATAGCATATTTGACCCCCTCAATGCATGACATGATCCATGAAATCATTTCCACACGAAGACCAATTTTTTCCAGAAGACAGCGAATGAAGCCCCAGTCCAGACAGTCGTATGCCTTTTGTAAATCAATTTTTAATATGGCGCCAGCAATGTTCTTGGATACCATCGAGTAAATGCATTCTTGTGTGGAAGCAACCGCATCAAGAATGTTCCTGCCTTTCAGGAAAGCATGCTGATCACCAGTTAAATGGGTGGCCAGGGTGCCTTTGATGCGTTCCGCTATAATCTTGGAAATAATTTTGAATGAAATGTTGCAAAGAGATATTGGTCTGAAATCAGAGAAAGATTCAGCATCTTGCTTCTTTGGAATGAGGGCAATAATGGTGGATGATGTGTGTGGGTGGATGAATCCATTGATTCGAGAGGCCTCAATCATACTGATAAGGTCGGATTTAATCAAATCGAAGAAATGCAAGAAAAATTCTATGGTCCAGCCATCTGGCCCGGGACATTTGTCCTTGCTGAATGCTTTAAGAATGCAAAGGAGCTCCTCCTCGTTGATCGGCTGGTAAATGGCATCATTTGTGGATGCATCGAACATGAGAGGATAATGTTCTATGCCCCATAATATGTCCCTAATGGCGCTTCCCGGACCCCGACTGTATTGATTCCTGAAATGCGAGAGAGCAGCATATGTGATATCCTGTTGTGTGGTGAAGAATCCACCCATGCCATCTTGAATTTTCCATATGGAATTGATCTCCCGCCTGTGATTAGCATACCTATGGAAGAACTTTGTGTTCCGGTCCCCCAGTCCGAGCCAAAGAGCGCGACTCTTTAGTCGCCATGAGGATTCTTCGTGTTCCAATATCTTGTTTTTTTTACGATTCAGGTCAGCAATCAATAATTTTTGATGGAACGATAGAGTGTTCGGATCGCGAGTGGAATATATGAGGTCCAATTCAGATTGAATCCTGTCCAATGCCGCACGGTCGAGGTGTCTTTTTTCTCGCTGCCATGCCATAACCTTGCAGCGTACAAAATTCATACGATCACGGAGGGAGGATCCCTTGGGTGAAGAAGCGGATTCTTGCCAAGCAGAAGAAACCATGAGATTGAAGCCCGGATCATTAATAAATGTATGGTCAAACTTGAAAGGATAGCGCCCACGAATGATGTGCTGATGCCAGTGAATGAAAATCGGCCTGTGATCAGATATGGAGTCATTACCAATGGTGAAGACAGGCATACCCATGGAATCTATGAGATCTGACTGCATGATGACTCGGTCGAGTCGCTTTGCAATATATGCTTCGTTTGTCCGACCATTCTGCCATGAGAAAGTCAATGGAGAGGGGGCAATGTCGATGAGATTCCATATCATCAGTTGTGAGCGGAGGAAGTCGGCGATGGGATCCATCTTTCTGCCACCACCCCATACTTCGTCAGGATAGAGGGTGAAATTCATATCACCGATAAGCATCAAATGGTGAAGCCCACACAGGTCTGAGGAGAAGAATTTTTCCCAGAATGGATAGCGATTCATATACGGGGCATATATGTTTAGGATATGAATGGGGAGCCGCTGACCACGAAAAGAGACCGATAACAGAATGCCTGCAAAACATTTATAGGCATAAGCACGAATCCATAATGGATTCCACAATGCAACCAGACCACCAGAATGTCCAATTGCGTCAAGAGCGACAATGTACCATGAGGGAAACATCTTCCTGAAATATGAGATGGAGGTAAACCTGTCATGCATGGATTCCTGAATTAATACCAATTTGGGCCGAGCGGATCTGAGTAAATGTTTGAGCGCAAGGAATTTTGGGCCAGCGCCTAGCCCGCGGATGTTCAAGGAAAGAATGTCCATCATGATGCAGAAGGGCCAGCCATATCTGCTCTAAGAGGCTGAGAAGGAGGGGAAGACATGTCGAGAACCGGGATATCGACCAAATTGGAAGTGCGAGACCCATGGACAGGAGGAGTGGATCGACCTCTGAAATGGCGGGAACCTCCCCTGGTGGTCTTACGGACCGTGATATTCCGACCTGACACAGGACTGATCGTGGGAGATGATTGGTGAAGAGGTTTATGTACAGTGATTGGTTCGAGATCCATGTAGCGATGGTGCAAGAGCGAGTCAATATCACAGTCAAATTGGTTAACAGGTGAGGATACGGGGGAGTTGGCAGGCGTGATAGAATTAATGGGTTCCTTACCACGGGCGATTGGGGGAGATACTCGATGAGGGGAGGAAGAGGAGACGAAAATAGGTAGGGAGCCCTTGTGAATATTGCCAGTCGGGATGGGGGAGGGAGAGCGAATGGGTGCGTCGTCGAGAGGTTCAGGAATGGAGGTATGAAAGATGGGAGGGGAGCGGGAGGGGGCTGCGCACCGTATCGAAGGGGGTATAGAAATGGAGGGGATGTGAGCAGATGGGATCCGAGAGGGCGGAGATGGCAGAGCGGGGGAGTGAGGGAGAGGAGCCCGGGAGTGACGCCTCGAGGAAGTGTCATGATGAGGGAACCGCCGACGATGTGCGTCACGGCGGGGGCAGTTTTCAATGAGATGACCAGTCCTGTGACAAGCAGCGCACCTGAAGGGGATACCCCAGAAATCCAAGCGCTGAGCAACCTGTATACCTCTCCATGAAATGTCAATGTGTTCCGGGTATCCCCCCCGATAGGGGCGGTCAATGAGGATCCATGCAATCCTCTTGTCTTTTTCACCAATGATCCATGGATCAGCATAAATGAAGCGTCCAATAGAGTTCCCGATAATCTCCAGGATTTCTTTTGACCACATTTCCAGAGGGAGATTCGGGAGCTTTACCCAAATCAAATTGTGTGAAGGAGTGTTCTTGAGAGGATCATAACCAATGAACCATCGATGGAGGGCAAGAAAGCTTCGTTTAAAAACCCATGGAGCGCGGAGGATAGATTCTGAGTCCGCAGCATCAAGAAAGTGGAAGCAGTACCAATCCTTCATGAGATGAGAAATAATGGGCGTGTAACCTATGATAGGCTTCCAATGGTCTGAGATCCACTTCCGCATTTCCAGGTCATTCATGACCGGGAAATGCCACTGCCCAATGAGGGCACATTTCTGTAAACTGTCGATCCTTTCAGCGAGGTGAACATTGTCCAGGGAGATAGCAGGAGGGGGGGCCGATGATTTAACCGGGACTCGACCCCCCTTAGAACGCGAGGGGTGAGTCCGATAGGAATCAACATGACCTGAGGGGGGCCGAAGAGATGCAGATCCGTCCCGCGGCTGATGAGATGAGGGACCAGCCCCGTTGGCACATTCCAGAAGACGAGATTCCTCCGCCTGAATAGCCGCCCGAATCATTGCCTCCGTGGAAGATGAGTCGGACGCGGAGTCCATAATACAATAAATGGAATGACAGCTCAGCAAGATGGGGAAAAGACAGTCAATAAGATAGGCAGACAGATGTAATAAATGTCATCAGTCGTCATGCAGAAAGGAATAGAACGGAAGGAATGGATGAAGATATGAGAAGCATGCTGAGGATCTTCGAAATGGTCAGATAGAAGCAGAGAAGGACAAACAGCGGAGCATAGAAGGACAAAAAGTAAATGGTCAGATGGAAAATGGGAGACCTTATGCGCTGTCACTGCCAAAATGGGATATGCGAGGATAGGAAGGATCGAAACAAATCCCAATTATGCCTGGAGAACATTCTGCCGGGACATACCCAATAAAAATACCATAATGGGGGTAGGTGGCATCATGTGGAAGAACGAGCAAATTCTGGCCGGAGAAAAAAGGGCCGGAAAAAAATAACCGGCGGCAGAACCAGAGGGAGACAATATCATGAGGAGAAAGTAACGAAGGGTGAGTTTTTTATTATTTTAATTTCCTTAATTATTATGTTTTTATATTTAAATTAATTTTTCTTTTTCTTTTTCATTTTATGCCGGGAAAATTAATAAAGAATTTTTAACGTAAACAATTTTGGTAAATTTAAGTAAATAAAATGATTATAACTAAAGTTAACATTAAAGAGGTTGAACTTACGACATTGTCTCCAAAAATTATTTTTATTTTCTTTTAATTACGTGGACAATTATACTTCTGTTATTGAATATTTATGTAGGTAAACCTTCATTACTTACTACTACACATATTGTATAGATGGGATTCACAAGGAATTTATAATGTAAAGTTATGTGATTTTAAAAAAATAATTCTCGTTAATTTTTTTTTTTATTTATGTGCATTATTTCCGTTTTTTATTGTTTTTTTTTTATAGAATTTTAAATATTCTGATCTAACTTAGTGATTTATAGATCTGATTTGATCCATTTGTATTACATTTAATATTTACTTGATTTGTTTGTGTATTAAGGATAGGCATAATTTCTGTGGTGTTCAAATTAAGAGATTTTCTTTGGTATATTGTTAATTAAATAATACATTGCATGATGTTGATTATTTATTTGCAATAATTTATAAAAGAAATCACATAAATCATAATATTCATTTTATTTTTCTCCTTATGTATTATTTATTTAGGGTTTACTGTGGTTAAATGTGCAAGTTTTCAGATTTAACTTGATTAGACATAGAATCTTACACACATAGAGTGATTTAATCTTTTTAAATACATGTTATTTAAAAACGTTTTAAATCATATTTAAATATGCAAGATGAGGCCATGATGATACATGTTATCCATGTCTCATATGCATATTTAATTTAAATATTTGTCAAACCAATTTCTCTTTATTTATTTATTTTTATATAATTTAATATGGTTTATCTATCTTGATAATCACTGAAAGGTTAATAATTGATATATGAAATTTATTAATTTGTCATAATCTTCAATTAAATTCATTTATTTACTAATATATATTATTGGTGGAGTAAATGTGGTTAGATATTTTTTTTATGTATTGTGTAAAGTAGTTTAATATATATATTAAAGTTACTTTAATATTTGCATTTAAATAAATAACATTATAATCAAGAATAAAAATATATATATATATATAATATTTTTTTTATTTTTTTTTTTCCTATTTTTCTCATGTGTTTTTCTTTAATGTAGATCTGAGTTATTTATTTTAATTGTGTACTTTCATTTTTATTTTAACCATGGATCTCATATTTGCTCATATATTCGATTCCCCAAAACTTAACCATTTCAACTTTTCATTCCTGTATATCATTAATCTGGCTTTATTATATTCGCTTTTAAAGAAAATTTATTTAATTAACATTAGAACAGGGAATACCCCCTTAGGTGGAGGGAGGTTAGCCCTTGTCACCTGAAATGGGAGGATTCTTAGAATCCTCAATGAATGTGTTCTTTGGTTGTTCATAGTTACCAAAACAATCCGAGAACCAACATGTCCATAATTTTTTTCGATAGAGAAAATATTACCTTTGCATAAGCCTTAAGGTTGCCCCCTATGTTAAGGATTGGTGGGAAACTTCCCGTGAGAAAAAACCCATAGAGGAATCCACACTGCTTTCAATCACACCCCCCTGGGACTCTTTTAGGGATGCTATTAAGGAACAATATTACCCTGTTGGAACCTAGGAAGATTAGTACATGAGATGGACCACACTAACACAAGAAATGGACTAAACAGTACCAGAGTTCACAAATATCTTTCATACCTTACACACAAAGCTAGGTATCAAAGAATCTGAGCGACATCTGGTGCTCAAGTGCCATCGTCGTTTGCATAGACACATCTAGACAATAATGGAGTTCCTGGATACCTCCATACTTAGTGCAACATACCTATATAATGTCAAAATTGAGCAAAATATAAAACAAAAGAAGTGATACTTTGGATATGCAAATCCTTCACAACAAAAGCAGGGAAAGGGCATCCCCAAATCGTAGAACAAAGGGCATATCCAGGGTAGACCACCCTAAGAGAACCCATATAAGCCACAAACAAATAATGGTAATCATGAGAAATTGGTGCAAGTTCCATAAGAACCCCTCTCATAACAATGACATATGGCATGCAAGGTAGTCATTGGTGGCTTCAGAGTTAGAAGCCTTTGAGTAAGGCACAAGTTTCGACTATGAAGCAGAGTAATAAGAACCTCATATTAGAAACAGTCATTAAGCATTTGGGTCTATTGACAACATCACACCTGCAACTATACACCATCATATAGATCGACCATGGGAAAAATCTTTGTGTCAGTCAAGAGTGATGCCTCCCCTATAACATCAATCCATTCAAGGATGAGGTATTGTGTGATGTTACTCCCCTTGAAGTTTGTGATGTTCTTTTAGGCCAACCATACTTGTGGAAGCATCATGTTGTATATGAGTCTAGACTTTGTAATGTGATTATTACTTTGGGCATACAACCCTAAAAAATACTAGAGGTAGCCCTACTTACTGCCATTTTTTTGATCTCTACTAAGTAACGCAATAAGGTGATCTCCTAGACTGGAAAATTTGTCTTCTTCCTAATTTTTCTCTCAAAGTAAGGGGAATATTGTGGCCACATCCATGGCCTCCACATAGGGATATTCCACATAACAAAGCCATCTATTTATACAAAATGGATAGGGGTTATCCTCCTTGAGGGGAGGAATTTTTTCCCTCCAAAATCCATAAAAGTTGGATATTGTTTCTTGGGCCATCACGCATTGACATGAAGGAGTATTTATTATGATCAATCAACCAAGTTGGAAGTCTTCTATAGTATGGAGAAAGACCCATGAATATCTCTAGCTAGATCTCCTCAAAATTTGTGCAATATTCCCTTAATATCTTGCACAATAGTCATGTTAGGCACATAAATAATGAAAAATTTCCTTGACCCTTCTAAGAACCCATTAAGCTAGGAAAGCATTATTGAGTATGCGTAGGAGTGGTTACATAGGCCTTATGCTTTACCTAGTTGGGAGGCCCATCATACCCCCCTACGAGAATTGTTGCTCACCCTTTGAGAAACTTACTCTTCCTCCCCTTTCTGCTCTTCCTCATTCATTTCTTTGACAACCTATTTAACATTCCATGTTGAGATAGAGGTGGTTGTGTCTGCTAGGTGGAAACCTACATTATCTTCAATGTACTACCATTCCCTAGAATCCTCTTCCTAATTTTAATGTTCTTCAAGCCCTAGTAGCAGGGGTGGAATGAATCTAAGCCCAATCCATCGAACTCCAAGCCTCTAAATAATCCTATTATACATGAGAGTCTTGGCAACTGCAACTTGTAATATGTTAGGAGTGGTATTCTCTAATTTTCATGATGTGGGGCAATGCTTTCCATCTCCTTTGACAAGATTGTGAGCTTTCTTCTCCCAACAATTTGAAAGTATATTCAAAGTGGAGGATGGCCTCCACTTTCCTCTGCTTGTAAACCTCCGCCACTTTAGGGTCTTCTTCTAGGATTGCTTGAGTGGAGGTGAGGATGAATGGATTTGAGTGCTTAGATCTAATCCATAGTGGCTCTTTCAAATCTCCATCCATGGTCTTTGTTACTTCTTCAAGATTGATCTCCTCATGCCTTAGCCAAGATGCTAGGGTCAATAACTATGCATCTCCAATTTATGTGTTTGGGTCCCATGTGGTCAAATTTGTGAATAAAAGGTTGTGAAGGTAAAATTCAACAACCTTGACTTTTTCTTCTATACTGCATCGTAAGCATAAGTCAATGAAGTCCTTGGTCTCTTGTAGAGAGATGGTTCCCTTCTGTGCAATCATATTTATCTGAAATCAACACCATTTCTCTTTCAAGAATAATGAGTAATCATTTGAAGGATTTCTATAATTGATATCGTATAAAGAGAGAAGGGCCACAATGCCTAGAGCTATTTCCAAGGTTACAACCTGAGTGTCCCTTGCTTGTAACAATCCTTGTGTCCATTGTAATTGGCTTTTAGATTGGTTGTTTTCTTTCTCAAGTTGTTCCCTCATGTTTACTTCATGTAGCCTTAGGAAGACCATTTCTTCTCTCATTTTATCCATCTCATCCTCCATTCTAGCAAAATCAACCACTCCTTTGGATTGGGATATTCATTTCTACCGATGAGTTTCATCTTTTTCTTTATCCTCCTTGAGTAGTATTTTGGTCACTAGTTTCTTAGGAAGCATTCTTCTCAATGTTCCTACATGAGGAGGATAAACTATTAATGACCAAGGAAAATAGGAATGGGGCTTTCTTGGTTGCTTGGTTGATTTTTCATCTTTCTGTAATTTTGTAGGTTGTTCCTATTGCAGTGAAACCTATTCCTATAGGTGGGAATCTTGTTCTTATAAATGAACATTCTACTCTTGTGATTGTATTTGTTTCCTTATTTCCTCAAGATGTGCTTGCATTTATTTTATTTCTACTTCTAACGCCTATAATATTTTCTCCTTTACATCCTGTAGCCCTTCTTTTTCTAGATTAGGGGTCTCCTCAATAGTGATAGCGGTAGGATAAGGATTCTTTGGATTGCGACTATACCTTACCCCAATGCTTTTTATCCTACTATAAACAACATGTCGAGTAGATCTACTTGTCTTTAGCTTTTTGGGAGTGTCGAGTCTTGCTAATACACCTGTAATTTCATTCTATTCTTCCTCTAGGATTTATTCTCTTCCTCTTTATTCTACAGGGTTTGACACTGCATTCTATTTCCTCTTCTTAGTTGAACTCTTGTGGGTTTTTTAAAACTTTTCCTAGGCATCTAAGAAGTTTTGTTTGTCCATATACACAAAGTCGATCCAAGGAATGGGATGCTGAAGATTTCTAATGCATCTGTGACTAGAAATCTAATCATGCTATGATGGTTCAGGTAATTATGCTTGCCCTCCTTGACCTTGGTGCTCATATCCTCAAGGGATTATATGAGGAAGTATGTGATTTTTAAACATTCATGAGTTTGTAGGTCATCTTGAAATATCAACTGGCAGAGGAGTCTGAATCAGTAAGCATACACTATGCTTAGCTTTCCCTCACAAGAAATGTATTTGAGAACATGGTAGGCTATCTCATCCCACGGGTAAGGTAGTATTTCCCTTGTGATCCCATCCTTATCCTCATCTTATTGTTCATTAGGAGGAATAATCCTCTCTTGGCATTGATAGCTTGTTGTCTTTCTTATTCTAATGTACCTCCTTTGGTAGAGTGTTGAACCTAATGATTGAGTTTTCATCAACATATATTACCATCCATTTGATTGGAATGATTACTTCTTTGTATTCAGGGTGTTGTAACTTCATGGAAAATTCTAAGGCTACTTCATCATCATACCCCATGAGATTTTCAAAGAATCCCAACCAATGACAATTTTCTAGGATGGTCATAACTTTAAGATTTTGATTAATCTTAGTTGCATTAATTTTCTCTCTTTTGTGTCATCCACTCCCAATGGTGTATGTCAAGATATGCAGGATTCTGATAGAATTTTGGACAAGTTTCTAGGCAAGGGATAATATTATGCCTATGCTACTACAAGAATTAGGGTTTCACGTGGCGATGGGGGATTCTATCTTCTGTAAAAATGCACAGTTCTTCAATAAAATTTGAAATCAACAACTTATCTTTCCATAATCAAAATATTTGGCATGTTTAGAGGCATGAAAACTAAGATACACAAAATGAATGACTATTCCTCTACTAATTTATTCCCTTGACATAAAAAAATTTGATGACTGGCAAATTTCAACAGTTAAGTAAGAGGCCCAATGCCAAATGTGAGTAAAATTATGGCAAGATATTAGACTTATGGATTTTGGAAAGAAAAATCAAAATTTTTAGTGTTATTGTGGGTCTTTTTGCAATTTCAACAATGTTTTGTACTGTTGTAGAAAAACCCTCCCTCTTGTAGTGAGGGAAAACACATCACGAGATTTTTAACTCTTGTTTGCATACAACATGGTAACTGAGAATAGGTGGTGGACTTCAAGTTGATGTCTTACTTAAGTCGAGATGATTTTGGGTGGTAGATGAGGAAATATCCACACACGACATTCTAGATGGCCCCACCTACCCCTATTGGCCTTCATATAACTCTTACTCCCACTTTATCTCGTCATTAGTAGGTGAAAACAACCACCATTTCAAAAGATCACTCATTTTGTCTCATTCATCCTCCATACGTGGGAATAACTTTTTGGCAGAGTGGAGTTTGTCTTCCAAACTATTAGAGACCTTTTCTAGTTTATTTGGCTATAAAACCATTTCATTTTTTCACAAACAACATTTCCTTATACTTCAAACGAATTCATAGGGTGAGTGTGAGAGATTTCATACCCGAAGCTTACCTTTTCATGATGCTGGGGGTGACTTTTTGTGTACTTGCAAGTGTATTCACGATGCCGTTGGTGAATAGGTAGTCCCATAGGAGCTTACAAGAAACCTTGTAGCTTTTTAGGCCCATGTTTCAGAGCTGGAAGGAGTGATTGTACTAATGTTACTGATTTGGAGCTGTTGACCCTTTTCTAGAAGCTATGGTATTTTTAGAAATGTTTTTTCTACTTTGAAACTTGAACCTATAGGATCTCTGAAAGCTTCTACAATACTTTGTAGTCTGTTGTAGTAGTCACAAAGGTCCCTCATGCTCACAAAATTATCATTCCTAAATGTCAAGGAGAATTCATATTTCATTGAGGAACAAATGATGCTAATGGAAAGAGTTTTGGTTGTGGCTATGGTGGAGAAAAAACAATAAACTGAGTTGTTGCAGGGCTAGAAATGAAAAACAATGAAGGGGAATTTAGCACATGATGCATAATGATGGGGAAGCTAGGTGTTATGATGTTTATAGTGCTTTTCTCTAGCTCATATGCAAAGCAATCCCTCAACTTGTAGCTTTTTCTTGAAATTGGGTCATCATGTAGCATTACAAGATTTTCTTGTAGCAGTTTAGGGAAGTTGAAAAACATGTATGGGAATGAGCCGAAGATGGAGATTTGAGATGGTAGATGATGAAAGTAGGTGGATAATAGTCTAGTAATTTTATATGGGCCCACTAGGATGCTAAATTCGATGTCTTGGGCCAAACGTGTAGACTAAATTTTTTTACCCTGTCTTTCTGTAGCACTTGCACAAAAGTTAAGGTGAGACAAAATCGTTTATTCCTTGTTTTTTTTTCTCTCCTTTTTTCTAAAGGCCTATTGGTTTCCTAATGGAGGTTTTCAACTAGTGGGTCTACCCCAAGTGCCTTGGAAGATGTTTTCGCCTGGAGTTCTTTGTTATTTTTTGTTGAGAAATGGCAACAAGAAATTCCAGTTTAATTTGTCCTTGAATTAAAATGTGAATTAAAATCGAATTCTATTCTCATAGTAACTTGTAAATAGTTAATTAAGTTTAATTAACCTTATTAGCTTAGGAATTTCGAATTGGAAGTCTTTTTGTAGTCATGTATATGTTCTCCCTAAATTTTAGGGGTCCAGGACGAGTTTATCTAAATTGTAATTAGATAACTCAGTTTGACTGAGTTATAGACAGTTAAACTAGTTATAAATGTTTGTGGAACTAGTAGAGGTCTAGTAGTGGGTTGGTGCACTAGTGCATCCTTAGTGCTACTCATGCGAACTGAAGATTCCCTCATGAGAAACTCATGCATGTTAGTTCAAAAAAAGATCTAGTTGAGACTAGAGTGCAGGGACATTAAACTATCAGTTCTATGATGATTTGAGTTGTACAGGTCATGTATGCAATCCGAGAAGGACCTAGTTTTGGATTGCGCAGTTACGGAGGAAGGATTTCCCAATTAAACATGGGTTGATCCTCATAAGAATTGCACAAGGAAATAGGGGCTTGGCAGACAGTAAAATTGGCTAAGTGTTGGCCAAAGCGGGCTTGTGAGGCAGAGAATTGATCATACTTGTGTAGGAATTGTTCTAGTGAGAACAAGATTTGTATTATCACTCAAATTTCTTATTAATGCAATAGATCATCGGGGTTTTGAGCAGTGTCTTTCCCCAAAGAAGCAATTGTGTTATGTGTCTTTGGTTATCTTCCTCTTGTTGATTATTGTTTTCATCGATCTATTGGTTTCCTATGTTTAAATAGTAGAGTAGATTCTTGTCTTTTGTTTTAGTACATTACATTAGTTGTGAACCTATAGGAAAATCTACATGGTATTGGAGTTAAAGAAAATATACTAGAGGATATTTTGAAGTTTTGAGTTTTTGGGTTACAGGTGAAATTAAAATTTGCAATACATACTTCAGGATCTAAGAATGACTTTCTACGGTTTGAGGCTCGAGTATGCCTTGCAAGGAAGTTAAAATTATATAGCTTGGAAGGATAAGATGGAGGCAGTGCTGGAGGATAATGGCCTCAAGGAATTCATTGATCAAGATATTCCTAAGCCAACAACATCGGATGCACATAATCTGGCCGAATGGAATAAGTGTTTGGTGAAGGCGAGGCGGATAATCCTTGAGGGAGTTCGAGACCATATTGTTTCGAGTCTCCATGGGAATGAAACTCTGTATGCTATGTGGAAAGAATTGACGGACCTATTAAAAAAAAAAACAAAAAAAACAAAAAAACAAAAAAACAAAAAAACAAAAAAACAAAAAAAAAACAAAAAAACAAAAAAACAAAAACAAAAACAAAAACAAAAAAACAAAAACAAAAACAAAAAAACAAAAACAAAAAAACAAAACAAACAAACAAACAAACAAATAAAAACAAAAACAAAAAACTTTGAAAAATCAAGATGGAGAAAAGCGAGACCATTCCAAAATACTTGACCAAGTTCACTCACTATCATGTTGAGCTTCGAAGTGTTGGAATAACAGTTGCCAAGGATGATATGGTAAGCCTAGATCTCCTTGTCCTTCACAAGAGTTGGAATAACTATTAGGACTCTATCAATTGGAGGGAGAAGTTGCCAAATTGGGAACGATTGTGTTCGGATTTGATGTAGGAGGAGATAAGAAGGAACATCCAAGATGGTTCCTCGTCAAAGAATGATGATGAGGAAAATTGTGCCTTAGCGAGTAAGGTAGGGAAGGGGAAGGGGAAGGCATCCCATTTCAAATCAGATTCTTGTCATGGAGGCAAGAAGAAAGACATGTTGAAAGTTAAGTGCTTTCATTGTCATGAGCTAGGACATTTTGCTACAAATTGTCCGCTCAAGAAGTCCAAGAAGAAGTCCTTCGGAGGAGCGGCGGGTGAGGCTTTGGCCTCTCGATTTGAATTGGACTTTACTCTCATTGCATGCATGGTGTCATAAATGATGGGTAGTGTATGGTACCTTGACAGTGGAGCTTCATTCCCCATGACTGGTGACAAGGAGTTTTTTAGTGACCTGGAGGAGAAGGATCTCCAGATGCATATCGAGATGGGTGATGATGGGAGGTATAGTGCTACTATATTGGGCACAGTTGCTTTTTAGAGGGAGCAGGGTTCTCCTCTCACCTTGAGATATGTTATGAATGTCCAGGGTTGAAGAAGAACTTATTATCAGTTGCCATGTTGGAGGATAGAGACTATGATGTAGTCTTTAGCAAATGAAAGGCGTTCCTTCGATACATAGCCACGGGTCAGGTGAAGAAGATAGGGATTCGAGTTAAGAATATCTATAAGTTGGAGGTAGAGGATTGTTCTAATTTGAGAACGAAAGTAGAGAAGGTGTAGAGCCGAGACATTGGCGAGTTGTGGCATAGTCGATTGGGTCACTTGCATCATGGGGATTTGAAAATCATGCAACAGATCTCTACTGGTCTTCCCAAAGGTACGCTAGAGAAAGTTGATACATGTAAGGGATGTACTTTCGGAAAATACACCAAGGCTTCCTTTGATGACAAAGACAATCGAGCATAGGTGATTCTAGAGCAAGTCCATTCAAATGTGTGTGGACCATTATCGAAAAAATCTACAACCAAACACAGGTACTATGTTATATTTGTTGACGATTTTTCTTGTAAATGTTGGACCTTTTTCATGCAGAAGAAGGATCAAACTTTCACAAACTTTTGTGAATTTAAAGCATTGGTCAAGAAAGAGTCTTGCAAGAAGGTTAAAACTCCGAGGAGTGATAATGGTGGTGATTATGTCTCAAATGAGTTTAAAAAATTCTATGCAGTAGAAGGGATTAAACAAGAGTTGACGACACCCCATAACCCACAACAAAATAGGGTGGTCAGAAGGAAGAAAAAAGCATTGTAGGGGCAGCATGAGAAATGTTGCATGATCAGGGCCTACCACTACACTTGTGGGCTAAGGCATGCAACACAACTGTTTATTTGCAGAACAGAAGCCTGCATCAGATACTTGGGATGAAAACACCAGAGGAGGCTTTCTCCGGTAGGAAACTAGATGTTGGTGAGTTCAGGATTTTTGGGTCATTGGTATATTTCCATGTGACCAAAGATGTACAAAATAAGCTTAAGCCGACAATAGAGCTGGGGATATTTGTGGGGTACACTGATACACCTCACAACAATTGGTTGTACTTGCCAACTAGCAGGATGACAGTGGTTCACAAGGATGTTGGATTCGATTGTTTTCATTGATCTATTGGTTTCCTCTATTTAAAGATTAGAGTATATTCTTGTCTTGTGTTTTAGTACATTATATGAGTTGTGAATCTACATGAAAATCTACATTTTTTCTCTTTTTTCTTTTTAGATTTAAAGGCTACCTCATAGAGATTTTCTATCGGGGATTCTACCTCAAGTGCCTCAAAGGAGGTTTTTTCTTGAGGTTAACTTTTATTTTTATTTATTTATTTATTTATGTAGGTCAAGGACTGAATGGATTAGGATCCCTAATGCTCCCAATCAGATTCAATTCCTTGCTTATTGAATGGGCAAACTTAGCCTTGGATATGGGCTTCTTGTAGACTTTCAACCAATATCCATTTACCAAGAGCAAAACTTGTTACTCATTAATAGTCCTGATTTTGTTTAATCCATTATCATAACACTTTTCAACAAGGTAAGGCTTGAGCCATCTTGTCATGATCTTACCCTTGAAATGTTTAAACCTGGAGTAGTATGGGAGGGCCCAATCACCCTCTTTGAAGGCTTTGGTTTTGATGTGCTTGTCATGCCAAAATTTTCTTTGTAGTTGGAATTGGTGTGCAATAAGGCTTGCATTCTATATTCATATAGTACATTCAATTGATGCAATCTCTCATCATGTGCTTTAGTTAAATCAATATCAATCTAGGCTACCATTCTTACAGTGTTATATTCAAATTCAATTAACAACAAACATTTCTTACTATAGGCTGTAGCTATGTGTTTTGGTTATAAATCTATACATTTTTTTCCCTTCATAAATTTAGATCACAATGGGTGTGAATAAACCATTGGAATGGTGTACTAACAAATAAAAATATTGACCTGCACATTTTTTGCAAACATAAGTAGAAATGTTTTGATATTTGAAGGTTTTCTGCCTAAGGGGAAGGTGAAGCATGAGAAACAATGACTACTAGATTCCCCTTTACCAAAAGTAAGCTTGTATAGGCAATCCATATTATGGTCATATGATGTGAAGAAACCATTGTGTTGGGTGTGTGTTATATTCTTTCCATGACTAGTCGCATGGGCAGGGGGGGTGACAACCCCCTCTGTTCATTGCATCGGGCGTAGTCCTCCCTATCGGGGGGTTTCAAGGGGGCAGTAGCCCCCCTATACGGGGTCCAGGGCAACACCCTGAGAATTTTTTTTGGACCCTATATTAGGTGGCAGACCTACCTAAGGTTTTGTGCATGGATTTTGCAAATGATTTTGGGCATGATGGTTTTCTGCCCATGTTATTTTGTAGATCCGATCAAGGGAACTACAATTATGTTCTAATCCAGGGTTAATGGATTGGGGTTTATGAATGCTTCAACATGTATATATATGTATTGTAACATTGAAAGGAACATAATGAAAAATCAATCTAGTAGTCTCGATTTTGGGATTTAGGGGAAATATCTGTGTATTTATTTTGTGTTTCTCACCATTGTATATTTTCTATTTTTAAGAATTCGTTTACATGTAATTTTTGTACAAGGTTAAAACCTACATTTTGTATCAGAGTTGTTTCGGCTTCAAGGAGATGCCTTTGTTGTTGAGGGGTTTTTCTGGAGCCTGTGGTAGACCCTGTTCAGTGGGAGATCTGCAGGATCGATTCTTGCGGTGAAAGAAGATGGCGAGCAGTGGAAATATAAAGATCGGGAAATTTAATGGTCATAGTTTTGAGTTGTGGAAGCTTAAGGTGGAGGATCTCCTGGTAGATAAAGATCAATGGATCGCAGTAGATCTGGTTTCTAAACCAACGACAATGTCAACAGAAGACTGGGTGAAGTTGGATCAGAAGGCAAAGAGAACAATACGGTTGTATATCTGAGATTCAGTATTGTTAAATGTATGAAGGGAAGATGCAATGAAGGATTTGTGGGTCAAGTTTGGGACTTTGTACCAATCTAAGTCTTTGGTGAACAAATTGTTCCTGCAAAAAATATGTATAACCTAAGGATGAAGGATGGAGACTCAGTGACAGAGCATCTGAACGCCTTTAATATTGTGGTAAGCTAGTTGTTATCTATTGATGTAAAAATTTTAGATGAAGATAAATGCATCAGTTTTCTGTGTTCTCTACCAAATTCATGGGATAGTCTGGTTGTTGCAATAGGTAGCAATACAACTACCTTGAAGTTTGATGAAATAGTCTCATCCTTGCTGTCGGAGGAGATGAAACGGAAAAGTATGGAGATCTAGAATGGAGATGCCTTATATGTATGAGGACTATCCCATAACAGAAACAAAAATAAGTCTTTGAGTGGGAGATCCAAATCTCTAGGAAAACCTATACGTGTATGTTGGGAATGCGAAAAGGAAGGGCACTACAAAAAGGACTGTATATCTAAAGATCTTGAGAAAGGAAATGGATCTGATGATGCTCCTTGTACAGAGGCGAAAACCACCTCATATGAAGGTGCAGATGTGTAAATGGCTTCTTATTCAAGTAAACATGTAGATCATGAGGCATGGTTGATTGAATCAAGTGCACCCTTTCACTTCATTCCCCATAAGGAGTGGTTTTGCGAGTATGAGAAATATGATGGTGGTGATGTTTTCTTAGGGGATGAGATGAAGGCTAGAATTGTCGGACATAGAAAATTCAAGCTGAAGTTGTAAGGTGGAATTATTATAACACTTCCGGGTGTTCTGCATATTCCTGCATTGGCCAGAAATATGATTTCTATAAGAAAGATGGATGATGTAGGTATAAAAACAATGTTTGAGAAATATACCTGCAAGATGGTTCGGGGAGGACTGGTATTGATGTGGAGAATTTAGATTGGAACTCTATACAATCTTATGGGTAGTACTGTTATTGATGGGTGCAACAGTTCTGTGGTTCGTGAAAGTGGAGCAGAAAATCTAGTGGTCTCTGGAGAAAATACCATGCTATGGCATCAAAGGCTTCAACGTATTGGAGAGAAGGGCCTTCAAATACTTCATGGCAATGGTATGGTAGAAGGTGTGTCTAATTTCTCCCCGGATTTCGATTTCTATGAAAATTGTGTATATGGGAAGCAGAATCGGGTGAGTTTCCCCTCTAGTGCTAAGAGCGCGAAAGGGATATTAGAGCTTGTGCACAATGATGTGTTTGGACCTGTGTCAATTCCATATCTGGGTAAGTTTGTGTACTATTTATCATTTATAGATGACTTCTCAAGGAATACATGGATATATTTCCTCAGGAAGAAATCTAAAGTCTTTGACAGGTTTAAAGAATTTAAGGCTCTGCGGGAAATCAAACAGAGAAGAAGATAAAGGTGCTAAGGACAAATAATCGTGGAGAGTTCCGCAAGAAGGAATTTGAATAGTTATGTAAGAAGCGTGGCATAGAACGACAACATACTAGTCCATACACATCTCAGCAAAACGAATTTGCAGAAAGAATGAACAGGATGTTAATGGAAAAGTCAAGAAGCATGCTCAGTGGTGTGGGTTTAGGACAAGAATTTTGGGCAGAGGCAGTTGAGACTGCATGTTACTTGGTTAATAGATAACCTTCATCAGCGTTGGGGGATAATAGTCCACATGAGGTATGGGCTGGTAAGAAATCCTTTATTTCACATCTGAGGGTATTTGGCTATGATGCATATGTACATGCTCGTAAGGAGAAACGAACCAAGTTGGATATTATGTCTGAAAGGTGACTCTTTATTGGGTATAAGGATGGTTTAAAAGGTTATAAGATGTGGAACCCAGAAACAAGGAAGGTTGTGTATAACCAAGATGTGGTGTTTAAAGAGGTGAAATATGTTATTAAACATGAAGTCCCACCCAAGGAACTTGAGAAGATAGAGTTTGATCTAAAGGAGGAAGACGCAAACTATACAAAAGAACAAGAACTAGAAGATGAAGAGCCACAAAATACAGTTGTGAGAAGATCGATTCGAGAAAGAAGGCAACGAGAAAGGTATAGTCCATCTACTTTTTGTTAAAAATTTTCTTTATCTATTACTGATGATGATCCCGGAACTGTCAAGGAGGCAGTAGATTCAGAGGATGGAAATATCTGGAAAGAGGTCATGGTTGATGAAGTGACATCTTTGGATGAAAATGAGGCTTGGGATCTAGTGGAGTTGTCAGCTGGAAGGAAACCCATTGGAAGTAAATAGTTTTTTAAGAAGAAGATGAATGTAAAAGGCAAGGTGGAGAAATATAAAGCTTGATTGATAGCAAAAGGTTATTCGCAGATGCCAGGAATTGATTTTGGTGATATTTTTTCGCCTGTTGCCAAGGTAGCTTATATTATATTACTTTGATATATTTCTATTGCTTTTGATTTTGAGGTAGAACATATGGATGTGAAGACAACATTTCTTCACAAGGATCTGGAAGAAGATATCTACATAAAGCAACCCGAAGGATTTATGATGAAGGGAAAGAAAGAATTGGTATGTAGGTTAAAAAAGTCTCTCTATGGGTTAAAATAGTCACCAAGGATGTGGTATCAGAAATGTGATACATTTATACAACTAATTGGCTTCACTAGAAGAAAAGCGGATCAATGTGTGTATTTTAAATTAATTGGTGATCGTGTTATTTATTTGGTCTTGTATGTGGATGATATGTTGTTAATTGGAAATGACAAAGAAATTATCCAGGATTTGAAGACCCAAATTTCCTCCAAATTCGACAATGTGAAGGATATTGGTGCTGCAAACTATATCTTAGGCATGGAAATTAAATGAGATCGGGTAAAAAGGAAGCTCTGGTTAAATCAGAGGGATTATGTCGAGACAATAATGAAGAGGTTTAATATGCAGGATAGTAAACCAGTGAAGATTCCTATTCCTGTAGGTGTAAATTTATCTGCTGAACAGTGTCCCAAGACACAAGAAGTAGAAGATGACACAAATGCCAAGGACCATCCTTTTTGATAAATATACAAATTTCTTAGTATTGGACTTCATTATGGGATAAGTTGGATAACAAATTGAAGAGATCTAATTCCTTTCACTCATAGACAAATGGGAAGACGAATGTAGGAGATAAAACCTTGGTGTAACCTTTGAGACACTGTAAATAAGAGGAACCCGAGGAATTGGTATGGAAATTTGGTTTACATACAAAATTTTTATAATATTATTGTCCACACTTCCATTAGTAAGTCCCACTTAAAATATATCTTTTATATTTTCCACCATTACCATTGGATATTATATATGGACAACCTTAATCAAGAGCAACAATCTTAAGTGATGCATTGAATATAGAAATTTCATAGATCGAAATATTAGGAGAAATAAAAGATTAAACATAAGCAATACAAGATTGAAAATACCTTCTAGATAGATTTTGTAATTGTTATTTCCAACCTTCATTAAAAGGCCCATATGTCCAGGCTTTAATTTTATTTCTTGTTCCCTTTAACCCATTTTTACTAATGTGAAACTAGACTTTCTATCCCTTCTTATGCAGATATTTACTTAACAGTAAAGTCAGAGAACATAAAAATTTTCAAGCCATCCATACTTATTGAGGATGAAGATGGTCAAGTCTTGTCTTCCATAACATATTTACAAAAATAAGTGCATATGCAACATACTAGAGGATTTATTTCTACAGAGTAAGATCAAATTGACCATAAGGGATTAACTAGAACTTTGAGAAGCGAGATTGAAGGGCGATCAACTAATGAATACCAAATGCTACTCCATTGAGAGAGTTAATTAGTTGTTTCCTAGTCTCCTTGAAAACTAATTCTGTTGGAGATCAAAAGTATCTTAAAATGGGGAGGGAAAATGTATCTACGTAGTTTATCATATTGAAAATTTATAATTGGGAATATTGAATTTAAGACCTATAAGGGTCAGTTTGGGTCACACATTCAAAATCACATTGATGCACCAAAATAGAAAATCATTTATTTGAAGGTAAAATAATTGGAAATTTGGGGTCTTGAATGCTAAGGACCCTAAGTTTTGGGTGTATTTATTGCTATCTAAGTTTTGATATATTTATGTTAATGATCCATTTTTGTTAAATAGAGTCTATATGGGAAATTTACCCCCCCAACAAGGTTACAGTTTGATTATTCCTTGTAGATCCAAGTGGAAGCCATGTTAGCTCACCATAATTTACACATGTGGAGATAATAACATATGAAAATCTCATATATAATTTTAGAAGCATTATGGATATTGCGGGAAGCTTCTAGAACCATAAACATATCCCTAATTCCAAATATGAAAAACCAAGTCAAAGGAGAGAATGGATTCTATTTCTTTAGTTTCCATTATTGTTCCATAATATGAGCATAATGTGCGGGGGAGATAGTAATACAATACAAGGATAAAAACATATTGTAGAAGACCACAACGTCTCATCACTTATTAACAATATTGGGAACCTTTGTAACCTATATTCTAATATACATAATATAAGAAGACAAAAGGTACAATCCTTTGTTTCTCATTGGTTTTATTATATCGAGATTTTAGGGTAAATCTTTGTGTATTATCCTGTCTTTGTCATTATAGTTCTAATTTAATGCCATGGTAGTTAACAAATCCATATGACATGTTTTATTTCCTATTAAATCACTAAATGATACAAAACATTAGTTATATAGTTGAAAATAGTCTTTGTGTAGTTATATAGTTGTAAATCCATTTAGAGTGAGCTCACCATTAAAATATCCAAACAAAAATTACATATTAGTTTATTAAGCATTTTATGTGCAAATTTGAAGTAGACAAACACTATTTCTTTGAATATTTTCATGCCTAATGTTTCCCCTTTTCCAACCTTTACTTTTATTATCAAGTTAAGTCACAACCTATTTTATTTATAACATCTCCTCATTATTCTTGTTAACAAAGGATTGTTTGGCATAATGCATAATTTTAGTTTTCTTTGTCCTCAAAGCACCATTTAACATATGAATGTAGAAATTTTGTAATACATGAAATTCCATTATACATTCCATTTATCCATTAACCTTCCTTACTCAATTATTGCTTTAAATTGAATACAAATACAAATGTTTCTTTTTGGGTGACTTCCATATGCATTTTATGTATCATGAAAATATGTCATGTTCATTAAGAATGCAATTTGTACAATCTCAATGCTATTTGGAAGCGATAAAGCACTACTTTTAAATCTTCAAAAATTTATTGACAATATTTTGTTATTTAACCGTAAATGCTCAAAGAATTTTGCAATTGCGTGTGAATTTATTACATTCTTGGTTCAAAAATATCATAAGAAAATTAAATTTGTTGACAAAAACAAAACTAAGAACACATCATACTATTTTTTTTTATTTTTTTTTATATATCTTTGACAGAATTTATATCAAATGAAGCTTTGATCAACTGTTGATGGTGGGCATGGACCTATTTGGCTTTATTTCTTTCTTCTTCCAATTTAAGGATTAGATACATTCTTAATTATACAATGGAAGAAGGTTTTTATTCAATGATTCGTATTAGGGCCAATGAGGGAAAATCTAGGTTAGGATGTAAAATAGCTTCTTTCCCATATACTAAATGAAAAGGAGAAGCACCTATAGAGGTCTTCTGAGTTATTCTATCGGCTTATAAAGCAAATATCAAAGCCTTATGCCAGTTCCTTTGGTTTTGGTCAATGGTTTGTTTGATAATTCTGATAAGATTTTTATTAGTGGATTATGCTAGACCATTTCCCTTAGGGTAGTAATTTGCAGAATACTTAAGCTTAAATCCTCTTTTTAGAGCAAATTCAGTCATTGCATTGTGGCATGCGTGTCATAACCTCGATCTTGTCAAAACTTATTAATTGGACGTTGCATATCTCATTCCTCACATTGACCTTGCAACTATGACATCCCACATCGCATCCAAGATTCTTCGGCACTTTCAGCTTAGTCGTTTCAAGGTAAGTTTGCTTTTCATGTCTTCCGTTGCGTTTCTGTCACTTTTTGTATTTCACTTTGTGTGAGTGTTTTTTGCTTGATTTCAATGAGCGCTTGTTGTCACTTTGATGTATGTTAGCTTGTAGAAGCACCGTTTCAGTTTTCGTTCGCATCTCACTGCTGTTGCATGCATGACACTGTTTTTGCACCGACGGTTGCTGTTGTAGTGACCTGTTTCGTACACATGCATGTTTTCCCGTTTTCTGAATCCTGCACTTGTTTTTTGCAAGCATGATCATTCACTCTTGTTTACACTCTGTTTCACCATGCATCCAGACTTCTCATGTTTTCAATCACTCATTGGCGGGTCTGGGCTCCCTTAGCCCAGAGCTTGCCTTGCCTGGCTAGCATTGCGCGTTTATGGAAGTGAAGGCTTTGCCTTCCCTCCAGAAATTATGAAAATCTGGCCCAACACTGACCTCTAGGCTTTCATTGCGCAATTCTGGGAGGCAGTGCCTTGCTGGCCCCAGAAACTGCACAATGCAGTTTGTTGGTTTGCATGTCATTGCTGACTGAAATTGCACATTGCGTAGTTTTAGTTCTTAGCAGGCCAGCTTGGGCTGCGCATTGCACAGTTCCAGCAATTAGTCAGCCTCTTGATAGTCTGTACTATTCCTTACACAGTTTTGGCAGATAGTCTCCTAGTCTTCAAGTGAAAATTACGCAATCTTCACGGACAGTCACACAGGTATGTTGCATGTCAGTCCTTCAGTTTGTTTTGGTTTTCGACTTACAAATTGCTTGTCATGAGTGTTTTTATGTCTCCAAGTATCATAGGTGTTCGTCTGCCTCCCAATGGTGCAAGCACAATGGCTTTCAGGAGAGCAGAGTCAAAGACATCGTTGAGAGCACAACTGGAGATGCAACCGAGAAAGTGTCTATGAGCTTGCCTACCTATGAAGACATCAAGTTGTTTGTAGGAAAGGACATCAAGATGAAATGACAGCAACATCGCAGCAAGTGGCACCATTAGCAACAACAAATGGTAGCACACCTGCATGTGACGAATGTAAGAGGAAGGTTGTTGACAGCACGAAGGCGGAGCAAAACTGCAAGTTCAAAGCATATCCACTTGTGATGAAGACAACTTTGGAGATTGAGGCTATGAGGTGACAGCGCAACACGAAGATCGCGCGAAGGCAAAGAGAGAAACAGAGCAGGAATTGCATGTGTTGAAGCAGCAATTCAAGGAAGAACAACAACTGTATAGATGAGAGAAGGGTTGTAGTAGGAACAAGTACAACAGGGGACGTGACATGCACAGACTGATGAAACTGCGTCCGTACAAGTTATAGATCAATTCAACAGTCGGCATGGAGCAAACAAGGTGAGCAATGTTGTCGATCACATGCAAGAGTATTCAGGAGCATGGATGTCATTGTGTGCATGCATGTGATCCCACCCATTTGGCACACTCACCGAGGCGAAGACAAGAAGCAAGTCCGACTAGAGTTGAACATGTATTTTGACAAGTTGATGTGTAAGGTCACCAACACACACTCGGAGAACAAAAAAGACATTATGCATCAATATGTTGTTGGTCCAGCTACACCTAAGACGATGATGCGCATGTTATTAGACAAGTTGGACAAAGGAGCCATATTAGTGTACCCGGATGCAATAGAGGCAAGAGTTCGCTTTCAACAAGATGTCACCATCGAGTGCACGGACACCATCATGGACGACCAAGCTTGGCATCAGTTTGCCACTGTCGATCATCACAAGGATGTTGAAAAGTTGGTCTTACCACAACTGTTTGAGTGTTAGTGATGTCTTGCATGGCTTTCTTAAGCCTATTTTGTCTCACATGGGTCCATGTGTAGATTGTGTGTAACATCTTGTCAAGTGGAAGTTCAAGTGTCGATAGTTGAATGTAACAATCATAGAGTAGTTGAAGAGTCATGAGGGTAGGTGAACAGTCACAAAGGGGAATGTCAAGGGTCACCCCACCCTTTGCTATATATATTCCCTCAAAACTCATTACAAAGGCTTTTGGTCAGCGAAGCTTCTGATAGGAGTATCTTAGAGAAATCTTGGAGAGTATTGTAATGAGCCTTGGCTTCTCCACTGTGCAGAGCTAGTATATCTCTTTGGATGAGCAGGCGGGAGTGACTGTAACGTTCCGCTGTCGGGACTAGTGATTGGTCATGGTTGTATTATACGATTAGAACTTTCACTTCTTAATATAACAAAGCCAACACATTTCATGCATATGTTGTATTGTATTTCAACGATCTTGTTTACTCTAAATGATATATGTATTTGTTTGCTTATGCATGAATGTATGGATTTACTATATAAGTATGTATGAATCTCACTAAAATGTGTTGTTGGTTTAACCATTACTTTGGATTACTAGCTTACTTGATTTCTAGTTTGTGATGCATCTTTGCTCGTGCATTCCCTTCTTAGGCATGTGCTTTCACAAGTTTTCAAGGGGCACACTCACCTCACCATCCATTTGTTAGAACCGTTCACGCACCTTCCTTGAATTGTTGCATATTTCACACCTTGCTACCAACATGGACATCTTACTTGCCTCTGCATGCAGCCATGGTCAAGGCAATACTGTACGACCCACTGTTGGGACTCCTACACCAAACGGTCTAAGGTCTAGTTGGAACTTCTTACCAGGGAGATCCCTTGACATGTTGGTGGGTCCATCACTGTCAACAAAAGATAAATGCATAAAGTTGACGACGCTACGGCAGGGAAGGGGCAAAGATGTGTCAGAGTTAACAAATGTTTTCCATACCCTCTACACGAAGTTGGGTATCAAGGATTCTGAGTGGAATTTGGTACTTAAGTACTGCAACTATCTACACAAGTACATCCAGGATGAGATGGAGTTCTTAAACATCTCTTCGCTCGACATGGCATATCGATACGCTGTCAAGATTGAGAAAAAATTTAAACAAAAGAAGCAAGACTTTGGATCTACGAATTCGAAGCAAGGAAAAGGTGCCCCCAAACCATAGAGCAAAGGCCAAATCCAAGGCAGGGCAACCCATGACAACCCGTCGAAGCCACAAGTAAAGAACAACACCACGTAGACAAAGAAGGACACGAGAAAATGGTGTGAGTTCCATAAGAGCTCCACTCACAACACAAGTGAGTGTTGGGTCAAGAAGTCACTAGTGGTTGAGTTGAAGGCTTCTGAATTAGATGCATATCTCGATTGTGAGTCAGAGCCTGACAAGGGGAATGACAAAGGGGAGCAGATCATTAATGTGGAGCCCAGTGCCACCATGGCTACCACAAAGTATAGAAGAATGAGTCTGAAGATCCAAAGAAAGGGGAACGCCTCATCCACTCACAGATGTGGGTGAAAGGTTCTCCATTGCAGTTCATTGTTGACAATGGGAGCCAAAAGAACCTCATTTCAGTAGAGGTTGTGAAGTGGTTGGGCCTACTGATGACAGCACAACCGCAGTCATACACCATTGGGTCACTTCACCAAGGAAGAGATCTCCATGTTAGCCAATAGTGTCGCCTTCCCTACAACATCAAGCCCTTCACGGATGACGTATTATGTGATGTTCCTCATCTTGAACTTTGTGATGTATTATTAGGACAACCATACTTGTGGAAGTGACATGTTGTATATGAGTCTAGACCTCGCTTTTTGATTATTACTTTGGGAAATAAGTTGTACAGGATACCATAGGTAGCCTTGCTTATTGACATCTCTTTGATCATTGCAAAACAATGCAGTAAGATCCATTCCCAAACCAGGAAATTATTTTCTTTATGATTTGCCCTCAGGGCAAGAAGAAGGTTGTGGACACGACTTCGAGACAAGGCTCCTCCGCACAACAACAACAGATGGACAAGGTTGTGGAGGAGTAGAGGGACATTTTCGCCTCACCTACATGGGTACCTTTGCACTATCAGGTCAAGCACTCCATCAATCTGTGCCTAAGTGTGCTGCTACCTAATGGACCAATCTATCAACGTTTTGTTCTAGAGAATGATGAGATTAAGAGGAAGATTCAGGATTTATTGCAGAAAGGGCACATCATGCCAACCTCATCACCCTGTGGGAGCCCGATTGTGTTGGTAGAGAAGAAGGATGGGACCTGGAGACTCTACATTGACTATCATCACTAAACGAGATCATTGTCCAGAATAGGTACCCAATCCCACAAATTGATGACCTTTTGGACCATCTCAAGGGGGGTAATTATTTCAACAAGATTGACTTGAAGTCTGGTAATAACCAGGTGCCTATCGAACCCTTTGATGTGTGGAAGACTGCTTTCAAATCCAAGGAGGGCCTTTTTGAATGGTTAGTCATGCCTTTCGGGTTGAAGAATGCCCCCGCAACCTTAATGATATTGATGGACAACATCTTGCGACCCTTCACCAATGAATTCGTTGTGGTGTGTTTAGATGACACCTTGATATTCAACCAGAGTTGGGAAGAGCACCTCCGCCATATTCGACAGGTCCTTCAAACCCTGCGACAACACAAGTTGTGTGCTAATTTGGAATGCACTTTTGGCATGACCCAGGTTCAATATATGGGGTGCATAATTGATCTGTAGGGTGTGCATGTGGAGCCAACTAAGATACAAGTCGTTCAGGATTGGCCAGCCCCAACCACTCAAACAGAGCTCTGCAGCTTTCTGTGTCTTGCCAATTTCTACTGCAGGTTCTTGTTGGGGTTCTCTCATATCATTTGACCTTTAAGTTGAGTCACCAAGGCGTGAAAGCAAAGTTGTTTTGGTCTGAAACCCAAAAGAAGGCATTTTCCGAGTTGAATCATTGCCTCTGCTCTAGTTTAGTACTCACATTACTAGACCTACAACAACCGTTTGAGATTGAGACAAAGGTCTCCAACTATGCTATTAGTGCAGTTCTTACTCAGCATAGGCATCCAGTGGCTTACCACAATGAGACACTTCCAGACACAGTCCAAAAGTATCCCACTTATGACAAATAAATGTATTCCATTGTGCAGGCATTTCGTCAATGGAAGCATTACATCCCAGGGAAGGAAACGGTCTTCCACACAGATAACTGACCCCTACAGTTCATACAAACACAACGGAAGTAGCATAACGATTGCCATCATAAATGATCTACATACCTGCAAAAACTCCATTTGAACATTAATTACAAGAAGGGAAGCACTTATAATGTTGTAGACTCCCTCAGCCGACCACCAGTCATGGCGTCGATCACTATGCTCGACTCCCGTCGGCACGAGACTTCGGGGTGGCCGCATCTTTATGAGAGCAATCCAAAATTCAGCATCACATACCACACACTCCAGGAAAGTAAGAAAGTTCCAAATTTTCACCTCTAGGATGCATTGTTATGCCACCTGGGACACATTTGTGTTCATTCAAGCGAGCATACCAAGATGATTTGGCAGGCGCACTATAGTCGGGTTGTTGGACATCTCGGAGTAGAGAAAATAGTGGTAGTACTGCAAAAGTATTTTTTTGGTCGAACCTTCATCATGATGTTGGGAGCTACATTAAATCTTGCATTATCTATGCCATTGCCAAACCAACCATCAAGAAGCAAGGCCTATATACCCTTCTGCCTACTCCTAGTCGACCTTGGAATCCATCTCCATGGATTACATGTCGGGCCTTCCTTCTGCTAAGCACAATAATGACTAAGTTTTCATGGTCATCGACATATTCTTTAAGATGGCCATTATGGCGACCTACAAGAAGAGTATCGCAACAAAGGCCACTACTAAGCTCTTCTTTGAGAAAGTGTGGGTACACTTTGGGATCCTATAGTCCATTTTCTCTTATCAAAATAGAAGATTCCTAAGTGCATTTTGGTCAAGTCTCTGGTCGATGCTAGATACCAATCTCACTCTAAGTCCACAACTTTCCATCCCCAAACTGATGGCCAAGTAGAAGTTGTCAATAGGATGATCATACACATTCTGCTCCTGTACCACTCGAAGAATCCACGCACGTGGGATGAAAGCCTCTCCCATTTCCATCACAGCTACAACATAGCTCTCCACAACTCAACGGGCCACAGCCCCTTTCAGGTATGGTTGGGATTTCAGCTATTATGTCCCATTGATGTGTCCATACCATTTGCAGCTACTCAGGCAAATTCGGCTCATGTCTAATCCAAAGCCGACAGGGATAACAACTTCATTGAACGCATTCAACACATCCTCCAATAGGTCCATGATATATTGGACAGAGCCAATGCTAAGTACAAGCAACACCATGATCAGCATCGAGTGTTGCACAAGTTCCAGGTGGGCGACAAAGTTTGGCTACATTTGCAGAAGGAGCACCTCGTTGGACCCCACCGCAAGTTTCGCTCGCTTCGATATGGGCCATACACCATCACCAAGGTTGTAGGAGACAATGCCTTTGAGCTTCGCATTACACGATTCCTTGGTCTGCACCAATGTTTAATGTAGACCGACTTCGACTATACTTTCCACCATTGTTGGACACATCCGACATTGCAGAACAACTCACGCCAACAGAGCTAAACCCAGACTACATGGAACAAACCACAACCGATCAGATCATTGACAGACAAATCAAGAAAACTCGGCAGTAGAAGATCCAACTATATGTTTTCATCAAAGGTGACCAACTCCTTCACTAATGCAAGTGGCTCAGCGGGGACCAAGTTTAGCAGAAGTTTCCCCATCTCATGGAGGCACTCAACGCAATGGGGATCATTGCTTCCTAAGGGGGGAGGAATGATCCAGGTGGATATTGGTGGCCATATGCCTATTCCACTTGCACCCCCAACACTGTCTCTTTCATTTTTTCAGATTCCTTAATTGTAACACAATTTACTATTTTTGATAGTTTTTTGGGGCCTAAACTTTTGGAGGCATTTTGAGGCCTTAAACGACGTTTTTAGGGAAAACAAAGATATTAAAAGATTCCCAAAATGGCATCCCAACTTTTTTTTTGGCCTCCTCTTTAAGATATTTAAGACGAGGTATTATGATAGCCAAACGGAGATCGTATGCCAAAGATACGACCCTGGGAAGTTGATGTACTAATTTACCCAAATGGGGCCCACAATTTTGGCATTTCATCTCCTAGGGTTAGGTTTTTAGATGTTTAGGGTTTTCCATTGTTTCTCCATAATAAATAGGCCTTCAAACCTCATTGTAACACAATTCAGAGGCATGTAGCCACCACATCTCTTCTCAGAGATAAGCTACCATCACTGAGCTAGTTTATTTCCATTATGTTTGTAAGCGTATTTCAATATTATGATATTAATGAAATGAAGTGTTATTTCTGCTACGTTTCTATATTTATGGTTATATGTGTAGTTTGTTGTATTCTTGTTTAAGTTCGAATCAGTGGTATCAAAGCGGTCTCGGCTTTCCTTGTTTTTATTAGCATGTCCCCAACGAGGTGAGGGTATAAGGAGTTAGGGCTCGATTTGGTTGAACCTTTGCAAGACCAGCCTCACAAACGTCGACAACCACCCATGGCGGAAGAAAAGAAAGACAAGGGGGCGTGAGATCTTTTCAAAATATTGCTCGAGGAAGCCCTCGAGAGATAGAGGAACGCAATGATTGTTAACTTTGCCCAGATCATTCGACGGCTACCCATAGGCAACACATCTTCATCCAGCAACCACTTTTGAGGCGTCACTCCTTTTAAGGTACAACTTAACTTCGATATTCCTGTATTCGAGGGCCAAATAGATGCATACGTTGTAGATAAATGGTTTAATCTGTTGGAAGGATATTTTTCAGTCCATGACTTTTCCAATCGGGAAAAGATTACTTTTCCACTTCTCAGAGTTGCCCCATGCGCTAAGGAATGGTGGGAAACCTACTATGAAAAAAGGACGAGAAGGAATCCTCACTGTTTTTAGCTACACCCACTTGGGATTCTTTCCAAGATGCCATATTTGATCTTGTATATCCATCTCAAACCTACCACTGGTCTATCCTGAGGCCTGGGCACCACTTCCTAGATATCATTCACCATTATAGAGTTGTATTCCTCCACCATCATATCTACCCATACTTGATGTTGAACGACCTCCTGAAAACTAGAGGGTTCCCTAACCTGAGCTACTAAGGCCTGGTATATGTTTGGCTGTCTTCGCTCCCTTTTACTGTTCCTGGGTGCACCAATGAATTCTTCTGCATCCCATAGAATCTGTCGGAGTTCCCGGCTCATTCTTCCTCTGGTAGCAAGTGAATTTGTCAACTCTTCCTCTTCCTGTGATTCCTCTTGTTCTGAATAAGAATTTTTGGTACTAGCTTTTGTTGGTTGAAGTGGTTTGACCAACGACTCATCTTTTGACTGCTCCTCGGAAGGCATTTCTCGAGATTTTCTGAAAGCTCTATCCTCCATGAACTTTACATCTCACCAAACTACTACCTTCTTGCTCCCTCGAAGATAGACTCTATATGCCTTAGCATTCTCGCTATATCCCACAAGGTATCCTTTCTTTGAAGTTTGATCTAACTTCTTCCTCTTCTCCTCGGGTATACGACAGTATGCTAAACTCCCAGATATCCTGAAATGACTAACTTCAGGTGTCTTCTCGATGAAGACCTTCTCTGGAGTAATCTTGCCCAATGCCCTGTGAGGAGTTCTATTATGGACACAGACTGTCGTGTTGCATGCTTCTACCCACATGAATTTTGGCATATCCTGATCATACATCATTGCCCTAGTTGCTTCCACAATAGTCCTATTCTTCCTTTCTACTACTCCATTCTGCTCTGGATTGTAGGGAGTTGTCCACTCCCTTTTGATGCCCTCCCTAGCGCAAAAATCAGTGAATTCCTTGTCAACATACTCTCCACCATTGTCTAAGCACAACACTTCTATCTTCTTTCCTATCAGATTATCCACTAAAGCCTTAAACTCTTTGAATCGACTGAAAACGTCATCTTTGGTTTTCAGAAAGTAGATCCAAGTCTTCCTTGAATGGTCATTGATGAAGGTGGCGAATTAGTCAACACCACTAAGAGCTTTTGTGGACATTGGTCCGCAGATGTCTGAGTGTATCAATCCTAGTACACTCTTGGCCCTATTGTTACTTCTTGGAAACACTGCTTTGGCATACTTGCCCAGAGCACATCCTCTGCATACATCATCTCATTCAATACTAAGATTTGGAACTCATGTTACAGTTTTTCTGAGAATTCTCAAAGCCCCATGGTGCAAATGTCCCATCCTTATGTGCCATAGTTCATTCAAATCCTTGTCTCCATTACTGCCTATTAGTGCCTGCAACTTGTACAACTTGTTACTTTTGTTTCCAATCTGGACCTTATTTTTCCAACTCTAGTGTTTGACGCATACTTTCTCCTTAATGAAGAAGACGTCATAACCCTTGTTTTGAATTTGAGATACGGAAAGTAAGTTCATCCCCAGTCTTGGCACATGGAACACATTGGTAGCTTGAAACCACTCAGCTGTTTCTGTTTGAAAAACCATAGTACCTTTCCTACTGGAGTACACTTTACCTTATTCCCCATGGTGATCTGAAAATCCATTATTTCTTCTTTATAATCTGAAAAACATTCTCGGATTCCTGTCATATGCCAGGAAGCTCCATTATCTATATACCAAACCTCCGAGGAGGCAGAGCTTGCTACGCAAGCAACTTCTTCTTCCAATCTGCAAGCCAACATGGAATAATCATAATTTATGTCTCTTGTGCATTCTTCTGAAAATCTACACAAGTCTCCTTGAGTGGATGCTTCTGCATTATGCTCTTGACCCATAATTGATTTTCCCTTCCTATCTTCGAATCTTTGCTATGATACCATGTGAAAATTTCTAAATAGAAATTCTATTATTGCAGTAATTGATTTATTTCACCTACTTATTATTCCCAATAAGTTATTTATGAAATCCCTTCAGTAAATATTAAAATAAATTCTATTGCAAATATCACACCATTATACAGAAACAAGTATATGCACAAGAATCAATCAAATCAACACAGTTATTTTTGGACAATTGTCCCAGGAAAAACCCAGTGTCGGAAAACCGATGTAGCAGAGGATGGTTTTATTAATCTTCAACAACAATCGCTTTTACAGAAAAATTTACATAAACAATGGGAGAAAAAACCTAAGACTTTTCTCCAATACTTTCTGACACCCTAGAGAGCTTCCTTTCTCTATTGTGTTAGCCCTGGGTCTTTCTGCGTGGCTCTGCGCAGCGCTGGTCCCTCTCTGCGTCATCCTTGCGTCTCTCTGCTACGTCTCCCTCTACGTTGTCTCTCATAGTCCTTGCGTCACTTCTTATGAGCTCCCTAACTACTGCTAATCCCCCCTCTTCCTCCACCCTACAACTCTCCCTCTGAAATCGATCTCCTTCTCTTTGAGAATCGATTTTCCTTGAGATACTGAGTATCTACTGGTGTATCTCCAATTGATCCTCAAGCCTCCTCTTATACTTTTCATGTTGAGTCTTCTATGACAGAGATTAAGTCCCTAATAAACGACTAAGATTAGATTTGGCTTGACCCTCGTAATTTAGAACCTTCTCACCTAGTTTTATATTAATACCCATTAATATTTTAATTTTCCTAAGTTTAGACTTAGGAACTCTGTTAAAAATATTAATGATCTTAATATCTCTCCAACTGGATGGAATTTCCCAAAACGATTTTTGGGTTTTGGAGAACTTATGTGCCTTAGCCCCTCCACTAATTTTCATGGCTAGAGCACATCCGATGCTACCACAGATCAACAAAACATATCAAGTTGACCTGTTTAAAATCTATTTCAAGATTGTTCACAAACCCTAACCTCCACAGGATATAACCCCAAAAGTATAGTGAATCAAATTCTAAAATTTGAACCAAAGGTTCCTCAAGATTTTTCCTTAATATGGTCCAAGTTTTATGGTACAAAATTTCTCAGGAGAAAAAAATATTGTGAAAATACCAAACTGACCTATTTGAAAATGATTTCAGGAGCATTTAGGAACTTGAAATTACTTAGACCATATATCCAAAATTATAGTGAACCAAGATTTGAAATTTGAACGAAATGTTCACTTAGATTTTATCTCAATATGATCCAAGTTTCACGGTCTAGTACCTCCTAGATTTTTTATTTTTATTTATTTATTTATTTATTTTTTATAGCGAAAATGTTGAATTGACCTGTTTGAAACTGATTTCATGAACATTTAGGAACCCTAACTTCCTTGGATCATATCTTTGAAAATATAGCGAACCAAGATCTAAAATTTGAACTAGATATTACCCAACCATTTTTCTCAACATTCTCCAAGTTTCAGTATTTGAAACCTCCTAGGAAAAAAGTTATATAAAAAATGCCATGGTGGCTTGTTTGAAGCAACAACACCCTAGGATCATGAGCTCTGATACCAAATGTTATGAATCTTGCACCTTATAAATGATAAGAAACCGGTTATTATAGTCCTCTCAAGGGGGAAACCTCCTTTTATAATGAATACAATGTACAAGACATGTTTTGCTAATTTTAAGACGAGTTCTTCTCAGGGTATATATAGGAGACAAAGGGTACAATTATAATAAAATGGGATGACGAGAGGTGCTTACATAACAATATAACAATAAAAATGTAATAATTCATAATCTATGGCTTAGTAAGGAGTTTAGGGTTAACATGGGGTTGATATAGGGCTTAATATTGTTTAATTTTGTTTCCTAGTGTGTGTGTTGACTTGGGCCAACTTGGTCACTATTTTAATTATGTAGTTGCTAAAGTCCCAATCAAACTTGATAACACACATTGTCTTTTGTGTGGTTTCTCTTGATTATAAGTTGGTGTTGGTATGATGTAACATGGTGTCACTAAAGCGATAAATAGTGTTGATTGTTGCTAGTTAGGGGGTTTATCGTAGATGTGCTTTTCCATAGAACAAATGTTGGTGCAAAAATGGTTAACATGACAATATCGTGGTCCCTAGACTAATATCATTTTGACATAAGTGTATGAATTATAAAACCAATGGACATTAATGCTTCCACTCAACTAAATTTTCACCACAACCACAGAAAGCACACTCTTGTTAAAATCACCTAAAATTTCCTTTGAACAACTTATTCATGTCTGAAAAAGAATTTGGTAAATAACTTCACATGCCATCCTCTTCAAAGTTGAACCACAACTCCATTGAGAAAACCATCTAATCTTGTAACACATTTTTCCTCTAACCATTAGAATCCAATAACACAGAGTTAAAGTGTTGATAAATTCAAAACCCTCATTCATATGTTGAAAAATGAGTCGAATCAAAATAAACAAAATCCCCCAAATACATTATTCCAAACTTTAATTGTACTTAAAATTTATACCAATTTTTATCTTGGAATGTGATTTTTTTAAAACATTTAACTTTGTTAACAACAAAATGATATATTCACATTAATTAATTGGAATAGCAATCTTATCACAATAAACATAAATTAAATTCCCACATTTAAAAGGAGAAAATCTCCCAATACATTTTCTACTCTCTACAAAACTTAAAAAATAATGAAACTTTATTTATACCTAACTTTTATATTATTTTTTTTGGAATGGAAATCATTTTGCTAACTTTAATTGCTTTTTTGTTAGAGAAAATGATTGATTTATTCATATTATTAAATCTGAGACTTTTGTGATCCATATTGTAGATAAATGTCTTTCGGAATAATCACATCATTAGGATTTGGTCCATGTTTAGAACCAATCAATGCGGACAAGGTGAGGATTTGGTCCACTAACCAACCAATGTGGACAAGGTGAAAAAAATCGTACAATCTTTAGGAATAAATAGTAAAGATGCACCAATGCCGAAAATTAGCTATTAAAAACTAGTCATTAAAAAATTCATATTAATTAACTAAAATGACAACTTTATTAATCTCTAATTATTAATCTCGAATTATTAATCTCGAAATCTAGCTAATTATTAATCTCTCAAATACAAACCAGTATAATTAAATTTTATACCAATTTTTATTTGAAAATGGAGATCATTTTGCTACAATTGATTGCTCTTTTGTTAGAGAAAATGATTGATTTATTTCTATTAATTAATTGAAATGACAACCTTACCATAATAAAAATACTATTTATATTAATTAATTATTTCACAAACTTATTACGATAAAAATCTATCACGTTTATTCTTGGAGTAACGTTATAGTAGTGAATCCATACCTGTCCAACAACATTCTCCAACGTCTGCAGTTGTTGTTACGAAGATTTCAGAGAACTTTATTTACTCAGGTGGCTTCCCAATCCCAAGTATAGAAAGAAACATATTTAAATTCTTGTATAAACATGATTTGATATTGCAGGTGGATCCCTATATTTTTTGGTTTCTGTTATGAGTGGCCTTGTATGAATATATATTTGTGATTATGTTTCTGGCACCCCGCAAAACAAAGATATATTGAGAGGTCAACTGATTAACTATACAATCGCTCAATTGGCGGCTTCTTTCTCTTTCGTCCTGTCACAGGTGCTTTTGAACCATCATGGCTCAAAAGCGTTTATCCAAGAAGAAGAAGCCGCTCAGTATGGCTCGCGCAGACACCACTTCTCTTATCTCAGGTAAGTACTATTTTCCTCTGTTTTCTTTTCTCTGCGCTCTCCCATTTTGTTAGACCTGTTATTTGATTTCAGAGCGAGGTATATTCATGAATTGGGTTTAACAATGCTTCTCATTATCAGTGCTAAATCAAGACCCTAAAATCAAACTCAAAACATTGGCGGAGCTGATCCAGTTAATTCTCATAGAACCGAACCCTAGGCTTAGTTGTCATGTCGACAGTCGGATCTATGAAAGCTTATAGGTTAACTTTACAGTGTCGTTTGTTCAAAAGCTTATGTTGCCGGGGCTGATTGTTTTTAATTATTTGCTTGATCTTTTTCTATTTCAATAATCGGGTTTCGGAATTGCTGTGTTTATGCTGATGGAAAATATTACAATTGGCTCAAAGAATAGAGGCCAGACACCACAAGTTAATAATCGTGTTTCGGAATTGCTTTCTTTATGCTCAAAGAAAAATATTACAATTGGCTCGAAGAACAGAGGCCAGACACCCCAAACAGCTGCCAGACACCATAAGCAGCTGCCTGGGCGGGCTAAAAAGTTCTGAAGGGACAAACCGCTGAACGTAAACACTTTATGTCACCGGAAAACCTGATAATGAGACCCATTTGTCATTCCATGTTTGCTTTCCTATTCCCGTTTTGACTCCCACTTGTGCACTACTACTCAATTTTATATCTATAGTATGCATCGGAGAGGGTTGGTTCCACATTTATAAGCTCCTTAAACCCTCTAACACTGTTTCTTGTTCCTCGTTCCGTTTCTCTTTTCCAGTTACGTTTCTCATTTTACATTGTCTTGAGAGGGAAATTATATTATATAGCTTCGGGTCAGGTGTTAATTACTTTGTTCAGAGAAAAAAAATGTTAATTATAATTTTTTTAAAAATTAACATATATCCATCTTATCCTATATATTTAATCAAGTGCTGAGAAGTATGCAAAAACTTGAGTGCAAGCCTTTCAAGTGTCAAGAGGCATTAAAAAAAACTTGAGTGAAAGCCTTTCAAGTGGCAAGAGGCATTAAAAAAACAGGCTAAAATTTATTTATTTATACTCTAAAAGACTATTTAATCACATGGAGCTTGGCACCTTGAACTTAAATGTTTTTCTCACTCTTCAATGTTTTCCTCACTCTTAAAGACTATTTACCCACATGGAGGTTTTCCCTTGGTGCACATTAGATTTATAGTGAAGATATCTCAAATTTATTCAAGTGCCGAGAACTTGACTGAAAAAACTTAAATGTTTTTTATTCTTAAAGATTAAAAGACTATTTAACAATGCTTTTTATTTTTAAAAACTATTTAACTACATGGAAACCTTGGTGCATATTAGAACTATAGTTAAGATGAGTCTCTGCTACTCATATAAATTTTGTTGGCCAAGCTATCACATTAAGAGGTTATTTTTTATTAAAATCACCAAGAACTTACACCTTGCCAGAGCTGCTAATCACGCTAGTGAACGATTTAAATCTTGGTAGATGGTCTCACATGTTTTCACTACTAAACCACAACCCCACAAGGCTAAGTTTTTGATTGGTGTCCATATGCATCCATGATAATAATAGTGGTTGTTTTGTGTCCGCAAATGAATTCGACAGATCCTGGATAACCGAAAGCCATTTGAAGAGTAATTCTATCCAAACAGGGCACATGTTTACTATGTAAGTGATTTGGGTTCATACCAACGAGGTTTGTTTGCTTCTTGGCAACCTGACTACCTGGTAGACAGAAACTTTGTTGTTCCTAGTTATATTCAATTTAATTTATTATTACTGTTCAATGGTGGTAAAAGATGTCATCTAATGAGAGTGCGAAATGTACATGAATAAAATATGCAATGCCAGTGCCAAGCGCATCTCTGGCAAAGTAAAATATCAGAAAAAGGAGAACCAGCCTTTGAAGCATTAAACTCGAGAAATAAAAAGAAAGAGAAATACTATAAAAAATCATGAGAGTTGGAAGCCATGTCAATTGGCTACCCTCGTAGCATTTGACTCCAAGGAGAAATTGATGATCTTTGCCCCGGAATCATGACCTAGGCCGTCTCTGCAAGTTATACGACCATGACATACTTGGAGCGATGACCATCCAGTGGCAAGTTCCCATTCTGTCATTTGTAAACTGAATCTCTACTAGATGGCCTGTTTATTGAATATTCTTTTTGACTTAAAATTATTATTTTTTTGCATCTGCCCATGCAGTCGGGCAGTTTCCATAGTGTAATATATTGTCTGAACTCTAATTGTTTTTGACCTAAAATATATATTTAAGTCATTTGTCCACAGAATGCAGGCCAGTTATATATATATATTATATATATATTTATATATTATTATCGAAATTAAACTTCTGATCATTGAGTGGAATTTACATCTGCTTTCAACAGTCCTCATTCTAACCAAAAAATATTTGACAGGTGAATACAAACACGTAATGTGCATTAAGTGTTAGTTTGTAGCTGCCGCCACATAATTGCTGGATCATCCTTGACCAAAATGACTTGGGACGGGGCTTGCTTTGCCTGTCTGCAGAAAAGTTGGTCCACCGCTCTTGATTATGTAGGTTCTTGGAACAAGTACACGTAACTCCTGAAATTGAAAAATATTTATTGGATAGTATCACCTATTGAATTACATTGTATATTGTATATACAAGTGATAAAGATCCATGCACATGAGACTACTTATCAGCACCTGCACCAGACATTGCACACGAGACTACTTATCAGCACCTACACCAGACATTGCACATGAGACTACTTATCAGCACCTGCACCAGACAACGTTTCCTCGTTTTTGTGACCAAAACATTTATGATGTTAGAACTGTCTAGACTCTATACGATATCAAGGCCTCTTTTGTGTTTCAGAATGATAGGATTCAGACTGTTTAAAAAGATCACCACTGCTAGCAATTATCACCTTCGACACACGTGTTGTTTTTTGGGTGATTTTGAAACAACTAAAATCTAATATAAGATAACTTGCTCATAGTAGTAGGATATGAATATTTTTTCGTTTTCCGTTCTTTTGCCTCTCGATCGTTTTGCAACGGTGTTCTCTATTCTTATTCATTCTCAAACATTTACATCTGATGTTTGTATGGAACCAAGCATCCATCATAGATTCAAAATGTGGGTTCCAAAGGTAAAATTACAGTTGGAGGCAAAGTGAAGAAGCTTCTCCCCCGGGGATGGGGGTGGGTCGGTTATTATTTTGGAATATATTATTCATGTCTGTAATAACATTGTAACATTACACAATATTTAAAATTTGAATTAAGACAGCGGCTAATTGATCTGATCAGATTGTGGCTATATTCACTGTTTTTCTCAATCTTACATGGAGTGTTGCTATTGATAATAGCATTAAGGGGTTACTGCTTCAGTTTAATTAGGCTCCTTAAACATCTTATACTCATGTATTTCTCTGTGCATTGAAAAAGCTTGCGTCTGATTGTTCTAAGATTTCTTCTTTTGTTTTCAACTATGCACATTCAATATCATGTGGATAGCCCAATCTGAGTGTTTTTTGGTATAAATATGAAATCCTCCAGGATATTATAAAGGGAGAGTTTGTGACTGAATTTGACTGGTTGAACAGTGCAATCAGGCTGGAGAGCAAAAAACTACTAGAATTTGCATTCATTAACAAACCGTTAGCAGATGAGGTAAATAAATATTCTGATGCTTTGCTCTTATAAATATTTTTGCAGTACTGCAGGCAGAGCATCAAAAGGAGCTGGAAGAGTTAGTACTGACAAAACGCCCATTTGAAACGCTGAAGCTATTTGCTTTGGCCATTTTTCATTACCTGGAGCAGGTGGCATCATATGTCATAAATAGAGGGGCATCTTTCTGTCTTTTGACTCTTCTGGGGGTAGCCCTTGGCATTATGCTAATTATGCTCGATGGACCCCATGAGAAGGTACATTAATGAAGGCTCTGCATCTCTTTCTCTCCCTTCCCCATTCAATTTCTATGACGACCATTGCGCACATGCCTGCCAGCACACACCTATATGTTTGGCATATAACACAGAAAACGATCAGGAGCAGTTTGAAAATTTCCTTCTTTATATTGTGTGTTTTAGCTTCCGTTATTTTTCCTATATAGATCAATCTGTATAATCCTGATGATTACTGGGTTACCATTATCATGGGGAGTAGATGTATCAGATATAGGTTCGGAATGATTTCCATAAATTGTCAACTTGAAAAGCAAAAATAGATTATTTTGACAAAGTTTGTCTAATATATTCATACTTAGTCCTAGTGTTTTGAGTATTTACACTGTATGACTTGAAAGCCAGAATCACAGTTATTCATAGAATGTCAAATCTTTCAATTATCAGACAGTTCAAATAATGAAGGAAAACTCAAAAAGGTTGTTTCTATTCACTAGCTGCAGAATTGAGAAACTTATGTGCATGCCAAGCTAATTTGCATTGCCAACTGGCAGTCATGACAACTAAATTCCAGCAGGTAGAGTGTTGTGATTCCAATGTGGGAATATCACTATAAATATCCACAATCTTCCAATGTTTCCTTCCTGATTTGTACAAAATTTACAATTTGGATAATCCTGATATTTTCTGGGTAACTATTGTCAAGGGGGAGTAGATGTATTAGACCTGGGTTCTGAAGAATGATTATCATAAACAGTCAACTCAAAAAGCAAAAATAGAGCATTTTTACAAGGTTTAAACTCTTCACTTAAAAAGAAAAAGTAGAGGATTTTTACAAGTCTGTCTAATAATCATACTTGTGTTTGAGTTAATACACTGAAGATCCTGAAGTCTAGAATCACAGTTATTCATAGAATGTGGAATGTCTCAATTAACAGACATTTCAAAGGGGGAAGGAAAACTCAAAAAAGTTGCTTCTATTCACTAGTTACAGAATCCAGAAACTCTGACCACGACAATCAAATTTGGATTGCCAACAGGTAGCCATGACAACTAAATCCTATCGGGTAGAGTGTTGTGATTCCACTGTGGGAATATCTCTATCAATATCCACAATCTTTCCATATTCCTTCCCGATCTGTAGAAAATTTACACTCTGTCTGCTGCTTCTGCATTTTGCATGCATTTTCCAGTATGTAAGTCTGCCACTATTCTATTCCTACACTCTTCCAGCAGACATCATAACTACAAAAACGCTTCCCCATATAGTTGCATACAAAAAGTTCACTGGAGGCACATTCTCCATACATTTATTTGAACACAAAATAACTTTGCATACAACATAACTGGATGCACGCTATTATCCGCACATAATTAGCCGTGGGCAACTAAAAACGGTAGGGCAGGGTATTTTGATCCAAGATTGTTATGAATAATATATATATATATATAATACAAATAATGTAAATAACAATAATAATGATTAATGATAAATTAACTAATAATTAGTTAATGAAGAGGTATGTCCCTAAGGACATGACTATTGGTGAATCGGTATCTGCCTAGGTTTATAAGCAGACTCTCACCCTCATTTGTAATCATTCTCATTCATACATTTTAATATCTATTTTTATATCTTCAATGGAGATTTTCATATTCCAAGTCTTTTGGAGTATTTAACTTATGAGTATACGAACTTTGTTCGTTGCATTGGTATCAGAGCATTCCTTGTGAAGTACGAACTTTGTTCGTTACATTGGTATCAGAGCTGTTCGATCCTCTGGCAAGCTCAACTGCTGCATAGATTCAGTCTGATCCAGGTCTTTGGCCGTTGAAATTCATCAACCTTGTTGCCGTTGAAACGTTTTGCTATAAAGAGTTGGGAGTTTCTCCATTTTGCCGTTAGGCTTTTGGCATTTAAAAAAAAGGTTTATAAAAGAAAAAAACCAAGTTAAAAAATTATAAAAAAAAAGTAAAAAAAAAGGAAAAGAAAAGTCAATATATATTGAAAAAAAATTTAAAGTCAAAAATATTATCAAAAAATATATAAATTACATGTTAAAAAAAGAAAAAAAGGGTCAATAATTATAGAGAGGAAATTAAAATTAAAAAAATGAAATTGAAGATTAAAATGAAAAATCGAATATATATTTAGAAAAAAAATTTATTAAAAAAAACACAAATAGATATTGATTTAAAAATAAATAAAAGTAGTTTGTCTAGAAAAATAATACCTGCGCTGACAGGCCTTCCTACAAATACACGCCGGCTCCGACCCCTGTTCTTGCATGCCTTAGCATATGTTCTCACACCTAAATACTATCATCCATCATGGCTTTTAACACCAACACCTGGGGGGGGGGAGTAGGAGAAAACCACACCTAGGTCCAAAGGTTCTATCTGGTTATATGAAAGCATTGGATAAATTAGTCCCTGATGAGGAGGCTGCCATGATACAGAAACATTTGAGCAACTATATGCTCAACACTGGTCCATTTGGGAGCATGCATGCAATTAGAGATTGAGAGATTTTTTCTTTTCTTGAGTGGTGGAACATGCATGGAGGTGCTACTCCACTTTTATAAACTTTGTCATTGTGAGTGCTATCATAGGTGGTAAACACTTCTTCTGTAGAGAGGTGTTGCAGCTCTTATTCTTTCATCCACAGTGTTAAAAGGAACATGTTAAATTTAGACCGAGTAGAGAGCTTGGTGTATGTTCACTACAACTTGCAATTGTTGTCCCATTAGTGTGATGATGCAAAGACTAATAAATACCTTAAGGTTTGGGACAAAAATCCAGAGGAGCCCAATTTGGGGGATGGAGTGTTGTGATTAGAGCAATTGGAGGATGCTCTTATCCAAGATGATGATGATCAAGTTGAGATGGCACCCCCATCCGGTCCCTTGGTTCCCAGGTTCCATGCTTCGACACAAACAACAAGGGCTTCATGTTCATCAGTTCCACAACTTCTAGATCCACCATCTTCTTCATTGCCACCACGTGGAGGCTCACGTCCTGTTCGTGGTGGAAGGAGGAAAGATTAGTAGATATATTCACAATTTCCTACTTTTGTCATAGATTTGTTGTGAATATGAACTTTTTTGTTTTACTCTTCCTAGTTTAGTGTGTGCTTGAGTCTTGGTGGTGGCCAAGTGGCCTATTTTGTAAACATTATTATTTGAATTTTGGACATGACTCTATGTTGATAGTTGCTCACTTGTTAGATAAGTTACTTGAACGTTTGATGATTTTATCTTCTAAATGTTTTATGTTTTATGATATGCTTAAAAATTTGATGTATGTTTGTAATTGCTAGAATCTAGATGGTTGATGCTTGAATAATTAATCATTGATGTACAATGGAATCATGGATGCTATATCTATCTTGATTTATGTAAAAATACGCACGCTTTCATGTCGTCTACAACTAATTTGGTATTTGGGATGTTTTTTTTAATATAAATGCATATATATATATAATATATATATATATATATATAGTAGATGCTTCCGAGACACTTTGCTTCTTAGATTTTTGGGAAATAACGCTTCCGCGTCCCCGCTTCATGCTGTTGAGAAATCTAGGGCATCACGAATTAGGTGATTTCTCTTAATTAGTAACTGCTTGTGATTGCCTTTTAGTTCATTAGATTAGGATCTCCTTGTTGCTTAAGTTATTAGTGTTCTTCTTCATCAAACAACTAGCAATGCATGAACATAAATAGACAAGAGACACAGAATGTAGGCTATCAGCCAGGGCCAAAACCTCTCACTCTTTGAGAGGAAAACCCGAACAAATTCTTCTTATAGAGATTCCAATTGACGAATACCAAGACCAAGACCCTTGACCTATTACCCACTCCAAGACCAAGACACTAGTTCTCTTGACTGTCCTCTCCTTCCTCTTCTTGATTCCTCTTTTGTTTTGACTTTCCTAGAACTGAGATCATCTCCTCTTTGAGCGTAATGAGATAGTCACCAAACTGTGATATCAACGAACTAAGGTGGCACCAAGACTGAATCGAATCATAGCATAGAATGAGAACTCCACTATAACTTCAACTGAACTGTGGTCTCCATGCCAAACTATAGCTTCTATACCCTTGATAGAAACTCCATTACCGAACTGTGTTTCTCTGAGATCCGCATATATCACAATAGTTTCCTGTTTGAACTACATATGTATTCGAACTTGTTACTGTACCTAATCACTCGAAAATCTTAGAGGTATATTTGAACTTCTAACTGTACGCTTATCCGAGCTTCTGAAGTGATGTCCAAACTTGTTATTGTCAATTTGTCACTGTTCATCCGAAATTCAAAGATGTATCTAAACTGTCTTCTCTGTGGAGATCCGAGCTGTATACTTTGACTACCCATTCGAATTCAGAGTGAGATCCAAATTTCTGAACTGTGTGAAATGCGAATACCTTTCACACATATATATAGTGGTATGCCCATATATATAAGCCAACATGACCTCAGCAAAGGGATGTGTCTCTAAATGGGTGAGCCGACATGTGCCATTTACTTCATTTGGAGGCCGACTTGAAGAGGAGGACTGTGCTTGTCTTTGGAGGGCTATTTTACAATCCTATAGACTAGAATACAATTGTAACATGCCCAAGAAGGGCTCTTCATACATGACATTAACTCTTTTGACAATTCCTAAAGGCTCACAATGGGAGCCATCTAAAAATAAAATCTCTTGCTCATGAAACCCATGAAGCAAGCTAATAATAATTTTATTTTCTTCTTTGCATCTTTTACAAAAATCACAATTACATGTAATTATGAAGATCGAACCTAGTAACACTTTTCAACACATGCAACATTGGTTTAGCCTGTATGATGGAGCCTCATAGCCACAACATATCCTTGTTATCGGCATGGTTTTTTACTTTCCCTAAAGGTTCCTGTAGTAGCGGCATGTCTTTCAACATCTTGTAAAATATCACGAAGCCAAAGTGGCCTCTTCCTGGTAGGAGGGTCACATGGAGGAGTATCCATAGGTTCCATAGGATCATCAAGAACATCTTTCTTAGGTTCAAGCATAGAAGGACCTCCTAGTAGGTCCATGTCATCATCCTTCTTTTCAACAGGAGGAGATGGGGGAATGTCCCTTGCTTTTCCAAGCGCAACATCTTCATCGAAAGTCGCATCCCTGCTAAACTTGATATTCCTTTGACCAGGCACATATATTCTAAAAGCTTTAGAATTATCACAATATCCAACAAATGTACCTTTTTTTCCAGTGGCTTCCGACTTGTTTCTCTTGTCCTTTGGTACATGAAAGTACACAGGGCAATTACAGATTCTCATATATCCAACATCGGGCTTCACACTTGTAAACACTTCTTTGGGAGTCTTGTTGTTGATTTGTGTAGCTTGGGAGGTACTCCAAGCCCTAGTGTTCAAGGATTGGAGGTCAAAGCACCACAAATGAGATTGTGGGCTTGAGATCCAAGCTTGGGGGTTTTGCACCCATCGTGATTTGGCTTAAAATTGTGATGGAGGTATGACATGTGATGGATGGGGATGATAGTGCTTGGCGATATGATTCCAATGCATCAAGAATCGTTCGAATCCGAGTTGTCGTTAGAGAGAAATGAATTTTTTGAAGTTGACTAATTAATTATTGGGTACCAAGTCATGTAGGCTTGGTGTAAACATAGTCCAATAGAAGGGTCTCTTCATCAATTCGTTGAGTCCTCATATGTGTATAAATATGAGGTGAAGTGATGTGTTTTATTGCATCCAATTGTGGCATTGCATCTCCAAGTGTGCTCTGAAATTTGGAGGCCTAGTCGTAGTTAGAAGGAGACTTGGAACAACGTGAGGAATCTGCCCTAGACAGCCTGGGAGTTGTTGTAGGTGACAACAGATTGTTTGTGGGCTAAGACAGGTTTGTTTGGGCTGGTTTCAAGTGCGGAGATTGTTGGCTAGAAGGTCGAGGAGCCAAGGTACAAAACCGAGTTGTGTTTGGGCAGAATTTGCAGGAGGCCATAAGCCTACAGTAGCTGCTGTGCTAGGATGTAGGCCATAGCCAACAACTGGGTTGTTTCCAAGGGCAACGTTGAAGTGTCAAGCCTAGATCGGGGCAGCGTGGTAGTAGAGGGCTCTCTCCAAGGAAAATTGCCGTCCTTAAAGGGCTAAATTGCTGATTGCGTGGAGGATTGAGGGTTGCAGTTTGTGCCCTAACTAGTGATGCAATGACAACAGTGTAGCAAGGTGAAAAACAGTGTTCTGAGGAGGTGTATTGGGTCAAGTCTTTGACTAGAATTTGGAGCAGTTAAAGGCAGTCTGTGGAAGTCAAGGAGGAGGGGCAAATCTGGTGATTAGATGCTTCACACTAGTGACAGATTCCAGAGTGATTTAGTAGTAGACTTGCAACGGAATATTGTTGTGCATTGGGTCAAAGTGTTGACCATTGCTTGGGTCGGTTTGTGGGTTGCTTGTAGGAGGCCTTAGAAGTTGTTTGGAGGAGCCCACGTGGACTATTGGGAGGCCTACGAAGTAGCCAAGGTGGCAACAGACACATTAGATCGAGAGGCAAGAGGACAACAACAAGGTATGTTGCATATGGACCCATGTATGGTGGATTGATGGTGTCATAGGCGAGGACACATTGATGTGCCCAGATTTGTGTAATAGCTCCTCTATTGCAGAAGCAAAGGGCGGATTGGTAAAGTCTGTGGGTAGTCGTGTGTAAGGGTCTCCTAGGTGTGGGGATTATTGATTTGGGGTAGCATCGGATGTGCTCTAGGCTTCAAAATATGCAAGGAGGCTTAGACACATGCATTCTCCAATACCCATAAATTGTTTTGGGAAATTCCACCCAGAAACAGTTTTATTAAAATAATTAATTATTTTTAATGGGACCTTAAGTCTAAACTTAAGAAATTAAAATAAATAATGGGTATTAATCTAAACTATGGATGGAACTTCTAGAAGAAGGCAGAGATCAAGTCAAATGATCCTAACCATTGATTAGAATCTAATCTGGGCCGTTGAATGATCAACGAGAGGATTATAAGAAGAGACTTGATGGGCACTTGGAGAACACACTAGAGGAAGATACTCAGTTACCCGAGTAAGATCGATTTTCTCACTAGACGAAGTTTGGCAAGAGAAAATCAAATCAGAGGGAGAGTTGCAGGTGAGACAGAGAGAGAGGGCATCAACACATTCAGAGAGTGCAAGGTAGCAAGACGCAAAGCAGGAATAGGGTGACGCAGAAAGAGGTAGTGCAGAGGCAGTTTGACTCAGAGCTTGCATGGGCAGGTTGACGCTGAGCCTGAGAGAGCAGTTTGATGCAGAGAGCATCAGAAGGATTCCAGAGAAGAAGTGCTTCATCTGGGGTAAAACTTGGTCAAGAAATGTCTGTAAAGTTTCTCATTCCTACTTTGTTGGCATAATTTGTACAAGAGAATTTGCTGAAGAATAATAAAAACCCTCATCTGCTGCACCGGTTTTTGGTTTTTACGGGGATGATTGTCCAAAAATAATTGTGTTATTGCGGTTGTATTTGTGCTAGTGTATTTCCTTACATTTAGTTTCTGCAATGTTTTAATTGTGAAGGGTTGCAATAGAATATATTTCAATATTTGCTGTAAGAATACTGTAGATAACTTATTTCTGAGGTAATAAGTAGAAGAAATAATATTAATCGTTGTAATAGGATTTCCATTTAGAAATTCTCACATGGTATCAGAGCTACATGGAAGCAGAAGAGAGAAGCCAAAGGATCCAATGTTGAAGGAGAAAGGAATTCGAAATTCCTGTAGGGGCAAAAATTCGAATCTCCCAGAGGATTGCGCAATTCAAGCCAAGGAAATTGGATTTTGTGGGAAAACTCTCTCTGAGTGAGTTGACAGAGTGGTAAGTCTTTCCAATCGAAATTTATCAGTGGTAGTAGGTACAACACAACAAAAGATTCAGCACGGAGGGTTGTCTCAGGTGGAACGCAGTTTTTCCTGCTGCAGGTACTAGGACAGGTTAGCGTCAGAAATTGGCACAATATGGATACTCAAAGTGTCTTAGATTTATCTACCAGATTAGATGAAGAATTCGCATGCCTAGCAAATTCAGCGTTAGCGGATGTTTGGTACAATGATAGCGAGGCTTTAGCTCATATGGCTGGAGTACGAGAACATTTCTCGAGCTATCAAGAAGAACAAATGGACTTCCAAATAACTATGTGAAAAAGAACGAAATGTACTCTAGTAGGGAGAAGGGACCAACATCCGAGCCACCAATGTTCTGCATGTGCAAGGATTAGGAATGAACTTCAGTTTAGTGTCCCAGTTACAGGACAAGGGATATGATGTATGCTTTTTAGGAAAGAAGGTTTACGTCAAGCATCCAAGCTGGAAGAAGAAAAAGCAACTTGGGTTTTGAAGCAACAAGTTGTATAGTTTGCAACTCGAATCACCAATGGCACTGATAGGCAACAACTGTAATGGTGAGAAAGAGCGAAATGAATTATGGCATAGGGGAATGGGGCACTTACACCATGGAGCACTGAGGATGCTCAGAGAGACTGTTACAGGGGTACCAGTCCTTAGTAGTTAACATGATGACTTGTGCAGGGATGTGTGCTAGGAAAGTACACTAAAGCAACTTTTTCTAGAAGTAACAATAGAGCAGAGTGTGTATTAGGATTAATACACTCAGATATCTGCAGCCCTATGTCCACAAGGGCTCTTAGTGGTGGCGAATACTTCGTCACCTTTATAGATGATCACTCTTGAAAACCCTGGATCTATTTCTTAAAAACCAAGGATGAGGTCTTTCATCGTTTTCGAGAGTTTAAGGCTCTTGTTGAAAATATGATAGGAAAAATGATAAAGGTATTGCGTTCAGATAATGGTGGAGAATATACAGACAAAGACTTCACAAATTTCTATGCAAAGGAGAGCATCAAAAGAGAGTGGACAGTTCCATATTATCCGGAGCAGAATGGAAGAACATAACTATTTTTGGGGCAGCCAAAGCTATGTTGTATGATCAGGATCTACCTAGGTATCTATGGGCAGAAGCTTGCAACACAATAGTATATATCTAGAATAGAACTCCTAATAGAGCATTGGGGAAAAGAACGCCTGAAGGAGTTTTCATAGGGAAGAAGCCAGAAATCAGTCATCTTAGGATATTCAGAAGCGTGGCTTATTGTCACATTCCAGACGAGAAGCGCAGGAAATTAGATCAGACTGCAGAAAAGGGGTATCTTGTAGGATACAACGAGACCTCAAAGGCATATAGAATCTACATTCCTGGCAGCAGGAAGATTGTATTAAGATGGGATGCAAAGTTCATGGAAGATGCAACTTTCAGGAAATCTCGTGAGATGCCTGTAGAAGATCAGTCAGGAGATGTTTTGTTAGTCCAAGAGCAACAGGGGCAGCTAGAAGGACATGCAAGAGGACATACACCTGGATCAAGTACAATGACCAACACCAGTATCTTCTCAGAGGGAGGAAATGTAGATGATTCTCAACAGACGGAATGACAGGATCAGGAGGAAGAGTTGTTTGAGCCTCCTACCACCAGTGGTAGAACTAGCAGAGAAGTTCAACAGACACTGAGGGACGCAAAGGAGTTTGTTGGAGCTCCTAGAGCCGAGAAGAGGCAACGTAGACAACCAGATATATACCAAGCATTAGTAGCTTAGGTTGAAGAACCCTCTAGCTTTCAAGAAGCTGTTCAACACCAAGGATGGGTGGATGCCATGGTGGAAGAATATAACTCCATCATAATGAATGATGTTTGGGAAGTAGTACCTAGACCATAAGATAGATCAGTTGTAGGATCACGATGGATCTACAAGATCAAGTATGCTGCAGACGGAAACATAGAGAGTACAAGGTAAGGTTTGTGGCAAAGGGGTATGTGAAATCTTGAATCTAACACATCATAAACCCCTACTCCATTTTCTGGTTCACTATCTCCTACTTGTTCTTTGCATTAATAAGTTATTTAAATACATAAATATCGAAGTAAACACAAATGCAACCTTCACAAATATACAGATCAACAATTGAAATAAACTGAGACAACACAAAGGACACCGTTATTTTTGGACAATTGTCCCTGGAAAAACCCAATGCGGGAAAATCAGTGCAACATATAGAGGGTTTTATTATTAAGCATATTCTGAATACAACTAGGGTGCCAGAAATGGCTCACCCTTCAGAGAATATCCTTGGCAACAATACCTCTATCCGGAGACATATTCCGGTTGATTAGTAACGAGATGAACAATCCTACAGTGGCTATGGCTATTCCTTGTGTTGGATAGCGAAAGTTGCTCCATGCACTCCTCAGGAACTATGTCATCCCCTTCTGAACTGTGTCACCCTCTCTGGCTCTCCGTTAGCGAATCAACTCTCAGTCTGTCCCACTGAATCACCTCAGTGCAGCTTTTGAAGCCCTTTGCGTCTATTGCATCAGATTCTACGACCTTTGTGTCAGCTTCTTTTTCCCTTTGCGTCCTCTGCATTGGCCTCCGTAACCTCTGCGTTAGCTCTCCTAGGCTCTGGGCTGCCTCTTTCGGCACTCTGCTGCCTCTTTGATAAATATTCTTCGGCTTCCTGTCGAACTGCCCCTCACTGCAACTGATCACTTGTTCGATTTCCTCAGCAAACCTCGCCCCCAAAAAATCGATCTGACTGATCTCTCTTGGTGTCTTGGTGTATCTCCAACTGACCCTCAAGCCTCTTATACTTTTCCTGTTGACAAATCAACGACTGAAATCAAGTCCCTAATTAATGGCTATGATTAGATCTGGTTTGATCCTCGTTATTTAGAACTTTCTCACCCATATTATATTAATACACATTAATATTTTAATTTTCCGAAGTTTACACTTAAGAACCCCATTAAAAATATTAATTATTTTAATATCTCCTCATCCGGGTGGAATTTTCCCAAACGATTTCTGGGTCTTGGATATCTCCTGTGCCTTAGCCTCTCCACCAATTTTCATGGCTAGAGCACATCCGATGCTACCAAAAATCAACAGGGTATGCTCAAAAAGAAGGAATAGACTATGAAGAGACCTTCGCCCCAGTTGCTCAATACACCTCTATTAGATCCATTATATCCACAACAACTCAAATGGGATGGGAGATTCACCAGATGGATGTCATGACAACATTCTTGAATGGAGTGATAGAATAGGAGGTGTATATTGAACACGCCGAAGGCTTTGAAACTCATGAGAAGAAAACCCATGTTTGCAGGTTTAAGAAAGCCCTGTATGGGCTCAAGCAGGCACCCAGACCATGGTATGGTCAGATTGATAGTTATTTGCAGCAGTTGGGATTTGTCAAGAGTGATGTTGATCCCGATTTCTACTATTTGTTGGTAGAGAATGAGCCACTTATTCTGGTATTATATGTAGATGACCTGTTCCTAATTGGGTCATCCAGCGTCATCCGGGATTGCAAGAAGAATCTTGAAGCTGAATTCGACATGAAGGACTTGGGATTGATGCATTATTTTCTGGAGTTGGAAGTTTGGTAGAAGAATGGGGAGATCTTCCTTGGACAAGGAAGGTATGCTACAAAAAATCTGAAGAGATTCAGAATGTAGGATTGCGACCCATGGCTACTCCCATGATCACCAACTGGAAGAAAATAGATGCATTAGAAGACAAAGAAGTAGATCCCACCTTGTACAGACAACTCATTGGGTCGCTTATGTATCTGGTCAACACTAGGCCAAACATTTGTTTTGCTGTCAACACTCTTAGTTAGTTCATGGTGGAACTAAAAAGGGTGCTTTGGGCAGCAACAAGACACATTCTTAGGTATGTACGTGGAACAGTCGGATATGGGTTGAAGTACTCTAGAGGGGAGGACGTCAGTTTTAATGGGTTCACTAATGCAGACTGGGCAGGTAATTCAGTAGATCGAACAAGTACCTCAGGGTACTGTTTCAGTGTTGGATCAGGGATGATATCTTGGTGCAACAGGAAGCAAAAATTGGTAGCACTGAGTTCAACAGAAGCAGAATATATGGCAGCTAGCACAACTATGTACAAAGCCATATGGGTTAGAAAATTGCTTGTGAGCTTAGTCAGAAAAAGGATGGAAGCTACGAAGGTTTATTGTGATAATCAGAGTTGTATCAACTCTCTGAGAATCTAGTATTTCATGATCGGTTGAAACATATAGATTTCCGTTGTCATTTTATTAGAGACTGTGTTCAACGTGGGGCAGTACAACTACAGTATGTCCCCACAGGAGAGCAGGTGGCTGATATACTCACAAAGGCTCTCGGAAGAGCTAAGTTCACTTAGTTCAAAGAGCAGATAGGTATTGTTGAAAATCCGTTTTAGTAGCAGCAACAATTTGTAGTGCAGAGACAGTTGGCAGTGACAGTGTCAGTAGCAACACAGATGCAGACATTAAGAGGGAGCTATAGAACAGATGTAGCATTGGGATTGGCAGTGTCAAAGGCAACAAAACAGTTGCAGCAACAATGCAGTAGTTGGTGGACAGCACGTCAGACATCAGCAATGCAAAGGATGATGCTTTAGAGTCAGAGCAGTATGCAGTAGCAGTATATTGCTAGAGCACATTCCTTGCTAAGAGGGAGTGTTGATTTGGGGTAGCATCGGATGTGCTCTAGGCCTCAAAATTTGCAAGAAGGATTAGACACATGCATTCTCCAATACTTAGAAATCGTTTTGGGAAATTCCACCCATAAGCAGTTTTATTAAAATAATTAATTATTTTTAATGGGACCCTAAGTCTAAACATAGGAAATTAAAATAATTAATGGGTATTAATCTAAACTATGGATGGAACTTCTAGAAGAAGGCAAAGATCAAGTCAAATGATCCTAACCATTGATTAGAATCTAATTTGGGCTGTGAATGATCAACGAGAGGATTATAACAAGAGACTTGATGGGCACTTGGAGAACACACTAGAGATAGATACACAGTTACCTGAGTAAGATCGATTTTCTCACTGGTCGAAGTTTGGCAAGAGAAAATCGGATCAGAGGGAGAGTTGCAAGTGAGACAGAGAGAGAGGGCATCAACACATTTAGAGAGTGCAAGGCAGCAAGACGCAGAGCAAGAGCAGGGTGACGCAGAAAGAGGCAGCTTAGAGGCAGTTTGACTCAGAGCCTGCATGGGCAGCTTGGCGTTGAGTCTGGGAGAGAAGTTTGACGCAGAGAGGATCAGAAGGATTCCACGGAAGAAGTGCTTCATTTGGGGTAGAACTTGGTCAAGAAGTGTATGTGAAATTTCTCATTCCTATTTTGCTGGATGTAGTTTGTACAAGAGAATTTGCTGAAGAATATAAAAACCCTCATCTGTTGCACCGGTTTTCCCACACTGGTTTTTTCCGGGGACGATTGTCCAAAAATAACTGTGTTATTGTGGTTGTATTTGTGCCAGTGTATTTCTTTACATTTAGTTTCTGCAATGTTTTAATTGTGAAGGCTGCAGTAGAATATATTTCGATATTTGCCGGAAGAATATTGTAGATAACTTATTTATGAGGTAATAAGTAGAAGAAATAATAGTAATCACTGTAGTAGGATTTCCATTTAGAAATTTTCACATGGTATGAGAGCTACAGGAAGCAGAAGAGAGAAGCTGGAGGACCCAACGTTGAAAGGAAAAGGGAATTTGAAATTCCTGTAGGGGCAGAAATTCGAATCTCCCAGAGGATTGCGCAGTTCAAGCCAAGGAGATTGGACCATGGGAAAACTTTCTCTAAGTGAGTCAACAGAGAGGTAAGTCTTTCCAATCGAAATTTATCAGTGGTAGAAGGTACAACACAACAAAAGATTCAACAAGGAGGGTTGTCTCAGGTGGGACACAGTTTTTCCTGCCGCAGGTGCTGGGATAGGTTAGCTAAAGAAATTGGCACAATATGGATACTCAAAGTGTCTTAGATTTATCTACTAGATTAGATGAAGAATTCACATGCCTAGCAAATTTAACGTCAGTGGATGTTTGGTATGTTGGTAGCGGGGCTTCAGCTCATATGACTAGAGTACAAGAACATTTCTCGAGCTATCAAGAAGAACAAATGGACTTCCAAATAACTATGGGAAATAGAACGAAATGTACTCTAGTAGGGAGAGGCACCATAGCTTTTTAGATGGAAGCAGAGACCAACATCTGAGCCACCAATGTTCTGCATGTGCCAGGATTAGGAATGAACTTAATTTCAGTGTCCCAGTTACAGGACAAGGGATATGATGTATACTTCATAGGAAAGAAGGTTTACGTCAAGCATCCAAGCTGGAAGAAGAAAAAGCAAATTGGGGTTCGAAGCAACAAGTTGTATAGGTTGTAGCTCGAATCACCAATGGCACTGATAGGCAATAACTGTAATGGTGAGAAGGAGCGAAATCAATTATGGCATAGGCAAATGGGGCACTTACACCATGGAGTAGTGAGGATGCTCAGAGAGACTGTTACAGGGGGTACTAGTCCTTAGTAGTTGTGTGCTAGGAAAGTACACTAAAGCAACTTTTTCCAAAAGTAACAATAGAGCAGAGTGTGTATTAGGATTAATACATTCAGATATCTGCAGTCCTATGTCCACAAGGGCTCTTAGTGGTGGCGAATACTTTGTCACCTTTATCGATGATCACTCCAGAAAAACCTTGATCTATTTCTTAAAAACTAAGGATGAGGTCTTTGATCGTTTCCGAGAGTTTAAGGCTCTTGTTGAAACTATGACAGGAAAAAGATAAAGGTATTGCGTTCAGATAATGGCGAAGAATATACAGACAAAGACTTCACAGATTTTTGCGCAAAGGAGGGCATCAAAAGAGCGTGGACAACTCCATATAATCTGGAGCAGAATGGAGTAGCAGAACGGAAGAACATAACTATTTTTGGGGCAACCAAAGCTATGTTGTATGATCAGGATCTACCTAGGTATATATGGGCAGAAGCTTGCGACACAACAATATATATCCAAAATAGAACTCCTCATAGAGCATTGGGGAAAAGAATGCCTGAAGGAGTTTTCATAGGGAAGAAGCCGGAAGTCAGTCATCTCAGGATATTCAGAAGCGTGGCTTATTGTCATATTCCAGACGAGAAGCGCAGTAAACTGGATCAGACTGCAGAAAAGGGGTATCTCGTAGGATACAATGAGACCTCAAAGGCATAAAGAATCTACATTCCTGGCAACAGGAAGATTGTATCAAGATGAGATGCAAAGTGCATGGAAGACATAGCTTTCAGGAAATCTCATAAAATGGCTGCAGAAGATTAGTGAGGAGATGTTCCGTTAGTCCAAGAGTAGCAGGGGCAGCAAGAAGGATAGGCAGGAGGACATACACCTGGATTGAGTACAATGACTAGCACCAGTATCTCCTCAGAAGGATGAAATGCAGATGATTCTCAATAGACGGAATGACAGGATCATGAGGAAGAGTTGGTTTAGCCTCCCACCACCAGTGGTAGAACTAGTAGAGAAGTTCAACAGACACTGAGGGACACAAAGGAGTTTGTTGGAGCTCCTAGGGTCGAGAAGAGGCAGCGTAGACAACCAGATAGATACCAAGCATTGGTAGCTCAGGTTGACGAACCCTCTCGCTTTCAGGAAGCTATTCAACACCAAGTATGGGTGGATGCCATGGTGGAAGAATACAACTCCATCATGACAAATGATGTTTGGGAAGTAGTACCTAGACCAGAAGATAGATTAGTTGTAGGATCACGATGGATCTACAAGATCAAGTATGTTGCAAACGGCAGTATCAATGTTACCAAACTCAGAATCGACAATAAATCGGCAAGGCAAAAGAGCGAAGAGTTTTAATTGGATCGGGAAAAAATCAGCAAAAAATCGCTGAATTCATTAAATAAAAATATACACATATATTGAATTTAAAAAAACATTTTTCATTAATATTTGGTAAAGGCATGTCCAAACAATGCATAATATCAATAGATGTCCAAAATATCATGAATGAATAAGTATCTCATATATGTTATGAGTCCAGACATGATCCAAAGCACTGAGTCTTGACTCTTGAGTCCTACCCAGTGACTACATAGTACATAGAACCAGAAGCATATGCTTCTAAAAGTTTACAAAACACTGCATACTAATTAGAAAAAATTCAGCAACTAAGAGTCTAAGACTCTTAAGAGTGAGAACTAGAAGCGATTCCTTCCACTCCTTCGCTTGCCTGACTCTCAAAGTTTTCCAAGTCACGAAGGCTTAAAATGGGAGCCTCTAATTGGACCTAGTCTGCCGCATTTGTAGTATGCAAATCTATCTCTTCAAGGTCGATTGGTGAATGATCCAAACCTGTCATTATCATGAGACATTGAAATGTGAATTAACGTTTCACTTTGAAGTTTGAACTTTAAAGTAGGAACTAGATTATGAAACCTTCAAATTCAAGCTCTTGAGTCTCTCCTAGTTTTTGTTTGTAGCGAAGTTGTAGATTGTAATGAACAAATACAAGGTCATTCAAGAGTTTTTGTGTCAATCGGTTGCACTTCTTAGAATGTATTTTCTCAAACATGCTCTAGTTGCGTTCACAACTTGAAGCACTGCATGCTTGGTTAAAGATTCGAATGGCAAATCTCTTCAAATCTGGTGTATCACTACCAAAGTTTTGCCACCAAAGACCTAGCAAGTGGCAAGGGTTTGCGAGTAGAACTTAGAAGTACTAAATAGTAAAAACTTAAAAAGCCAAGAAAATTTAATAAAACATTTAACATACAAAATAAAGTTTAAACAAATTTAATGAATTGATAAAGCCTTCAAGCTGGGTACCTGTAACCTGGCAACATCTTTAGACCTTTCTCTTATAGCACTGGTATAGGCAAACAATTTAGATGGCGCCCTATAATCTTGTAGTTGGGAAAAGACACGACTTTGATATTCTAGATCACGGAAGCACCTTTCCATGCATGTCATAAGTCCTCTGCCAACCTCCCCATTCTCATTAAATTTGCTCTTATCATAAAAATATTGTGGGTTTAAGAAGTAACCAGCAACATGTAAGGGGGAATGCAATTGCCTATCCCAACGTGCATCTATAATGTCCCAAAGAGGCATATACTTTGTCTCATCGTCCCCATATCTTCTTTTGATGGCTTGCTTTGCGAGATCCATCGCCTCATAAATGTATCCCATAGCGGGTTTGTCACCATAAGTTCAAGCATTCAAATTTAAAGAAATATGAAACATTGTCAATAAAAAGAAGCTTGAAATGAATTTTAAAAAATGAAAAAGTTAAAAGACTTGAAGTACCTAAGAACTCTAACAAGGGACTCCGTCACAACAATAATCTCTTCGGCATCTTTCTAGAAACCATCATTAAACACAAGTGCAACAATTTCAATGCCTTCAAGGGTCTTGGAATGTTTAGATGCCATCCACTCAGGTCCCAAGAACATCCTCTTCAGATTTATCTTTTGCTCAACCACAGATTGCAAAGATATGAAATTTGTCGCAAATCTAGTCACTGCAAGTCGAACAATTTCTTTACCTTCAGTGTATTTTCTCATCGTGTTTAGGACAATAGCGTGGTTGTATAGGTATTTGGTTATGGATTTTGCCTTCTCCACAGCCTCATGTATCCAATGAAGCTTACCAATGTCCTCAAGCATTAAATCTATGCAATGGGCAGCACAAGAGGTCCAAAAAATAGTGGGGTGCCTAATCTCAAAAAGTCTACCAGCAGCCATATAATTAGCTGCATTATCGGTGACAATTTGTACAACATGTTCTTCTCCCACTTCTTGAATGACTTCCTCCATCATTTCACAGATAAGCTGGGTAGTCTTAACCTTGTCTGAAGCATCCACTGATTTGAGAAACATTGTGCCTGTGGGACAAGATACAAGGAAATTTATTAAAGTTCTATTCCTCTGATCTGTCCATCCATCACTCATGATGGTGCACCCTGTTTCTACCCATGATGAATGAAACTCAGCTAGCACAAGCATGACATCTTCAACACTCTCTAACAACAAATCTGTCCTAAGGCTCTCTGATGTAGGGGCTTTGAACCCTGGACCTGCAATAGCAACTGCATCAATCATAGCTTGCCAATAAGGACTTCTGGCACAGTGGAAAGGTATGTCAGAATAGTACCAAAAGTTAGCAATGGCCTTCCTTGCCTGACTATGGATATTTCTTTTCCAACCAGTGGCATCCAAGGTAGGTTGGGAACCGGGTTTTGTGCGGGGAGTAAAAAAGGTGTTTATGTTTCCACCTCCAATGTTGAAGAAGGACTCATTTGGCCTTGAGTTTGACTTGGACTTGGAGGCATGTGTGGGAAACTTGGGAACGACATTGAGGATTCAACAGAGCCAGGTGACAAGGGGGTAGTGGTAGAAAAACCATCAACTCCAAGAGTTCCTATTTCACTATTATGCTTTGCTTTCTTGGCATTATGCTGACGCAACATATCAATGGCCAAGGTTGCTTGGTGTTTGACATTATCGTCAACCTTGTTGCAAAGACCTATATCATGGCTACGTATTTGTGCAAGGTGGAACTTGAATCTACAAATGCCTCCACTACATTTCGCTTTGCAAAATTTACAAATGAGCTTGGGGTCTCCGGGAATCTTGTCACAATAAGCCCAAGCAAAGTCCTTCTCCCTCGACATTGTTGTTGTTTTGGACTTGTGTTTAATTTGTGGCTTCTGTTAAGATTTGGAGTCATGGCTTCTATTTAATTTGTGGCTCCTGTGAAAGACAATAAAAAATTAAATTTAAAAATGATCCAAAAATTTAAAATATGCTAGAAATCTAAAAAATTAAATGAAGACAGATGTCAGTAAACATATATATTATAGAGACTATGCAAAAGGCGAGTGAGGATCACTGTTATGGAGCAGTATTCTAATGTACTAGGAGATAGATAGGTGTGAGAATCACTGTTATTCTAAAAAATAGAAATGTTGCCTTTCAATAAAACCAGAAAAACATATTGCTTGATACATAAAATGCTTTATCTTCTTAGTACACTGAAACTTGAAAGCATTCCAAATATAACCACCAAGATTGGAGTCTTGGGAAGCCTATGCCCTCCTCCAAGGGCTTCTCTGTGTTACTTCTCTCAAACTGAATAGAATAAAAATTGTGGGTGACTCTCATAATATAATTTGACATCTCCATTTGGCCTCTTTCCCTCAGAATCTCAAATTAAAGTCCATATTCACTTTTACTTCACTTTCACTCCTAAATGAGACTTGGGACAACTTCTGCATGCTTGATAACTAGCCTATGCAAAAGCACCTGTCTGCTACTAAACTTCAACATTAACAAGGAAAATTAACATTTCCTTACCTACAACCATCCCCTGAGATTGGTTCAAGCAAAAAGACTCTCAAACAAATGAATATACACCTTTGTATCATGGAATAGTGATAGCAATGAGAAGCAATGTTTTTTTTTGGAACATTGCTTGAACATATGCATGTGTGTGTCTTTTTGAATGGATGGAAGGAATGGTTGAATGCAGTGTTGTGTTTGCACAGTTGAAAACATGGAGCACATTGTCGTGTTGGCATGTAGAATTAGTGTCCTTGGTTCTGCACAAGAAATATGTCACGTAGGCTCCTTTAATTAATGTAAATTAAGGTATATGGAGATGTCACGCAGGTGGCAGGTGTATGTCAACAATTCGGCTCTGCAACATCGAATGCGGCTCTGCGGTGTATGTCAACAATCCGGCTTTACTGTGTATGGAATGCCTCTGCGGCTTTGCGGTGTATGGAATGGCTCTGCGGCGTCGGCTCTACGGTGTATGGAATGGCTCTGCGGCGTAGACGGTGGAATGGAAACAATCCGAAAAGCAACAATCCGAAACCCGATAAACCCTAAACCCAAAACTGGCGGGACTCGGGAAAAAACGTGGAATCGGAAAAATCGCAGACTCGCGAGTGAAACTCGCGTTGACCACGAGTCAATTTTGGTCAACGCGATTTGACTCGCAGAGTTTTGACTCGGATCGTTTCACGGGTGATCAGATTTTAACTTGCGAGTACTCGCTGATCCCTGTTACACTGGGCAGTATAGAGAAGTGCAAGGCAAGGTTTGTGGCAAAGGAGTATGCTTAGAAAGAAGGAAAAGACTATGAAGAGACCTTCACCCCAGTTGCTCGATACACCTCTATGAGATCTATTATATCCCTAACAACTCAAATGGGATGGGAGGTTCACCAGATGGATGTCAAGACAACATTCTTGAACGAAGTGATAGAAGAGGAGGTGTATATTGAACAACCCGAAGGCTTCGAAACTCATGAGAAGAAAAATCATGTTTGCAGGTTAAAGAAAGCCCTGTACGGGCACAAGCAGGCATCCAGAGCATGGTATGGTCGGATTGATAGTTATTTGTAGCAGTTGGGATTTGTCAAGAGTGATGCTGATCCCAATTTGTACTATTTATTGGTAGAGAATGAGCCACTTATTCTGGTATTATATATAGATGACCTGTTCCTAACTGGGTCATCCAGGATTTCAAGAAGAATCTTGAAGCTGAATTCGACATGAAGGACTTGGGATTGATGCATTATTTTCTGCGGTTGGAAGTTTGGGAGAAGAATGGGGAGATCTTCCTCGGACAAGGAAGTGTTGAAATTTCTAAGTTTGACACGTTAGAAATCCTTACTGCATTATTTGGTTTATTTCACCTAGTTGTTTATTCCATTAACAAGTTATTTATACATATAAATACATAGAATAAACAAAAATGCAGCCTTAACTCATATACAGATCAACAACTGAAATACTAGACAAACACACAAGGGACACTGTTATTTTTGGAAAATCGTCCCTGGAAAAACCCAATGCGGGAAAACTGGTGCAACAATTCTGAGGGTTTTATTATTATGCAGATTTCTTGAGTACAACTAGGGTGCCGAACTGGTTCACCCAACAGAGGTTGTTACACGGTAGCAATACCTCTTCTTGGGGACAAATATTCAGCCTCTTAGCGCTAGTCTGTCCCACGAAAATCCTTCTGGTGTTTCTCCTAGGCTCTGCATCAGCCATGCTAGCCTTAACATAGCTCCTAAACCCTCTGCATCAACTCTCTGGCCTTCCGCGTCACCCACACAGGCCCCTCAGCATCTGCGCAGCCTCTAGTTGCCTTTGCGTGGCTCCTGCTGCCTCTGCGTAGCTCTGGCTGCTTCTGTGTCAGCCTCTTTAGTCATTGCGTTGACCCTTAGGCACTATCCCTGCTTCTCTGCTATGTACTCATTGCCCCTCACTGCAACAAATCACTAGTTCGAATTTTCTCAGTAAGCCCCGCTCCAGAAAATCGAACTGACTGATCAATCTTGGTGTATCTCTAACTGACCTTCAAGCCTCCTCTTATACTTTTCCTATTGAGTCTTCAATGACCGAGATTAAGTCTCTAATCAACGATTAAGACTAGATTTGGCTTGATCCATGTCATTTAGAACATTCTCACCCAATTTTATATATATATATTTTTTCTCGGCAACAACTAATTATATTAACTAGAAATCAAAATATTTTTACATGGAGTGGAGGCTACAGGGGCAAGAACCCGAGAGCCATCAACATTACAGCACTGCCCCATAACTGTGAGAACGTGGGGAAAACATTGACATACAGCCAACTAAATTGGCATTACAATTAGACATAGGCTGATAGACAGAAAGAGAAACAGATAAGCAAAACTGATAGCAAATATCCAGGAGGAGATCAGACGCTTCGTCAGAGGGAAACCACAACCTGAAGTTGATACTGTCAAGCCGAACCGTGAGCAAAATGTTTGGGAATTGCCATCTGAGCACCCACCAGAGAACAAAAAGAGGCAAACCGTGACTCATGTTAATCGTTTTCCGCTGCTTCCCCATGAGTCTCCTCAGCATCCTGACACGCGTCACCATGACTGAGAGGCTCCTTGCCATCCGTCACCTTATCGAAGTCGGCGGTTCCTGCATCTCTTTCCGCTTCAATTGGGCCACTGTCAACCAGAGGAGGGATATCAGGGGGCAGAGTATCCTTCAGACCAGGCTCAATCTCCTGCTAAATACCCTGAGATTCCTCGTCCGTGGAGCGCTCACTGCTGTGAGAGGGGTTGGGCACAATGCAGGACAGAGGGGCAACTTGGTTTTCTTCTTCCGTCATAAGAATGGTTATCTGAGCAGAAATCAAAGGCCGATTCAAATTGCTCTGAAACTTAAAATGGGTAGTTTGAAAGGCACTATTGGGAATAGGTTTGCGAGGAGGACTTCTGGGGGGCAGGTCCTCAGGAGAGGAAGAGAGGTTGATGGGCGAAAGGGCTGGGTTTGCACGATGACTGACAGAAAGCCGCTTGCCACTGCCAGGGCGGTCCCCCGAGCGAATCCGCTTCCCATGGTGCTTCATTTTACTGATCCTCAGACCAGACACAGAAAAATCAAAGAAACGAGGCCTAAAACCAGGGGAATGACCCAATTGAACCAGAGGCCCGTAAGCACAGACAATTGAAACCCGAGACGGAGAAACAACACAGACAAAACTGATATCACAGGTTTCAGACCACTTACCCCAAGTCACTGAACTAATCCCCCTGTGGAGAGCGCAGGTGAATTCGAGATGCTGCCAAACGAAACCCGAGCGAGCCTGAATCTTGCCTTTGAAGACAGGCTCATTCTTATCCTCACACCATAACTGAAAACCGAACCTAGAACCAAAGATCTGAACGCTGGAGGTGGAATGAATGTATGAAAACGCCATGTATATAACCATTAACAGGCAGCTTCGAAGCGCGTCCTGCATTAATGTCGCCGGCCTGCCCTGTCCAACAACCATAAAAACATTCCCTCTGCGAGTGATTGAGATCTGGGACGCCACGTTGCTTTGCAGGTGGTAGTACCTGGGCTCATAATTCTGCATGGAATACATTTAATGCCTGAGCGTCACCCGCATCCGGGGGCATTTCCTCCTCCTGAGCCATTTCCTTCTGCACTAGATTGTTGAAGTCCATGATCTGTGAGGCAGAGGCTAAGCTGGAGAGTGATCCTACACAAAGATGCTTCCCACAATCAACTCCCATGTTTGCTAAAAAATCCGCTACTTTATTCCCTTCTCGGCGAATGTGTTTTAGAGCTATTGCTCTATGAGAATTAAACCAACGTTCAATAGATCGTAGCCAGTTTTCCATTCGCCAACTATTGCTGACTTTACAAGCCGGGGATCCTTGAAGGATTCTAGAGACCATTTTGATAATAATTTGAGAGTCGCCTTCAACTATGAGGGGAAAGAGGTTATTATCATGAGCCAAGAGTAGCCCTTGCCAGAGACCTTCCAATTCCGCCGAATTATTAGTATCCCATCCTCTAGATCCCATGAAGGTGAGGATTGGAGTTCCTTTGTGATTTCTAAAAATTCCGCCAAAGCCAGCATTCCCTGGGTTGCCTTGTGAGGCCCCATCAAAGTTTAGTTGGAACATGTGCTCGGGAGGAGGGGTCCATTGCGAGGGCTGATGGCTTTTTGGCTGCCTTGTACCTGTAGTTAGCTCATCTTGCTTTCGTTGGAAATTCCAATTGTTCCAGATTGATTGTTCTTGGGGGTTGGTTGGGAAGTCCTCTTGATACCAGGTTTTGAGGAATATGGTTTCCTCGATATTTTGATGAAGAAGTTTCCATATATCCTCCAACGATCTGGTGTGATCCTTGAATATTCTGCCATTTCTCTCCTTCCAAATAGCCCATAGGGCAAAGCCTGGGATGATTTTCCAGAGGAAATTTAGGATTTTGCTTTGATAAGGATTGTGGGTCCAGTTGCGCACAGTATCCCTGATAACTTCATTGGATCCACTGTTCCTTTGGCAGCGAAAGTTTATTTTTTGCCAGATCTTTTGTGCTAAAGGGCAGTGGTGCATTAGGTGCATGATGGATTCCTCATTCTGTTTGCAATTGGGACATATAGAGGGCCCATGGAAATTCCTTTTTCTTAGATTATCCCACGTAAGAATCTTGTTATGACAGAGGAGCCAGAGAAAGGTGGACACCTTTGGCCATATGGAAGGGTCCCATATTTTGTTCCATAACGGATCTATCACCATGTGTTCCTTTGTAAGGATATTATATGCCTTTTTTGTTGAGAAAGCTCCTTTTTCCTCGTATCCCCATCTGAGGATATCCTTATCCTCAGAATGTGGAATTTTCCTTTTCAGAAGTTCTGAGTCCAGGGTTTGTTGAATATTTGCCTGCTCTTGTCTGAGGATTTGTGAAGCTGGAAGCCATTCTCTGTACTCCAGATGTGAGGAGGTTCTCCAAAAGTTTCCAACCGTATCAAAGGGATGCATATCAGGCATCAAGTTGGGGTTGAGAGAGAGCTGGTGTTGGAGGGCGGGCATCTGCTGCCATGAATCTTCCCAGAACCTTGCACTACTACCATCCTTGATTTCCCAAAAACTGTGATGTTGAATGAGATTTTTATGTTGCTTGGCTGAATTCCACATAACTGATCCTGAGTTGAGCTCTGTTAGCCGAATTAGTTCCTCCATTGGACAGTTACGGGCGTATTTGGCTGTCCAGAGCTGGGCCCAAGGTGAGCGGGGTTCAGTTAGCCATTTCCACCATATTCTGGCTCCCATAACTTCATTGCTGTGGGAGGGATCTCGCAAACCAATACCTCCTCCTTTTTTTGGAAGACAAGCTGTAGTCCATTTGACAAGAGCCCATTTGCGCTTTAGTCCGCTGTTGCCCCAAAGAAAGGACCTTTGGAGAGAGATAAGATCCTTGAGAACCCATTTAGGAGCCGCAAGGATGGAGAAAAGGTACAGGGGCATGGCTTGAAGGACAACTTTAATGAGGACTAACCGACTGGCCATGTTGAGAGATCTATGGGTCCAGGAAGACAGTCGCATCTCTAGCTTTTCAAGCATGATCTTCCAGGATGAGTGCTTCAGCGCAGAAGCAATCAAGGGCACACCTAGATAGGTAGAAGGCAAAGCTAGCAGAGGAGAAGCCCAGGATACGGATAATGGCCGCTTTTATGGGAGAAGGGGTGTGAAAGAAGAAAATCTGAGATTTGGCCTTATTGATAGATGCTCCGGAGGCTTCTGAGAAATTAGACAGGAGGGCTTTGAGTTGACGAGCTTCCTGGACCGAGGGGTGCCCAAACAGCATATTATCATCTACAAATTGCTGGTGGGTGAAAGCAGGGGAATTGTGGAAGGAGAGGCCTTTGAGACGCCTTGACTGCTGAGCTGACTTGATGCTGTGGCCTAAACCCTCTGCCATTATAACAAAATGGAAGGGGGAAAGGGGGTTTCCCTGCCTGATGCCATGAGAGGGATGAAAAGTGGAGGAGGGAATGCCATTGATAAGGACAGAGAAAAAGGATGAAGAAATGAGGCTCATAATCCACCGAACCCAGGGAGTAACAAAGCCAAAAGCCAATAACATCTTTTCAATGTAAACCCAACTGAGACTATCAAAAGCTTTAGATAGGTCCAGTTTTAGAAGCATACCTGGCTTTTTAGAGATGTTCAGAGAATGAATAATTTCATGAGTCAGAATGATCCCGTCCGTTATCTGCCTCCCTTCAACATAACCCGATTGCTCTGGCGAGATGATGAGAGGAAGGAGAAGTTTGAGTCGAGAGGCTATAATTTTAGACATGATTTTGTAGATAATGTTGCACAGAGCTATCGGTCTATATTTGTCAGGGGTGCTTGGATGATCCACCTTGGGAACTAGAGCAATGAAAGTAGCGTTCACTCCCGGGAACATCCATCTCAAGGATCTAGACTCCTCCACAACCTGCCAAACTTCCATTTTGATGAGTTCCCAGAAGCTGTGAAAGAAATTGGAGGTGAATCCATCCGGGCCTGGGGCTTTACCTGCTTTCAGTTGACGCACTGCCTGTTCTACTTCATGAATATCCACAGATTTGAGGAGCATTTGGTTGTGCTCTTCTGAAATGAGTTTGGGGATATTTCGGGTAATTTCCTTAATAGCCTGAGATCTGTCACTTATAGGTTCCCGATGCACCTGCTGAAAATAATTTACTAGAATGCTTTCGATGTCCTCGTGTTTTTCCACTTTGATGCCTTGCTCGTTTTGAATATGTGTTATGTTGTTATGCATCCTATGTTGGATTGTAGTGCTATGAAAGAATTTTGTGTTTTTTCCCCCATCCTTGAGCCATCGAATTCGTGATTTTTGCCTCCAGAATGTTTCTTCCTGTTTGTCTCTTTCAGCGATCTGCATTTCAAGGAGTTTTTCTTGTTCTGACAGTTCCTCTGAACTGCCATCTATGATGAGCCTCTGCTGTATCTGATTCATATCGTTCTCTAGTGCTTCATTGCCCTGAAAAATATTGCCAAAAGATGTGCGGTTCCAATGCTTAATCTTGGCCTTTAAATGCTTGAGCTTTTGCTGGAATTGGAACATTTTGGGAGGAGGAGAAAAATTGTTCCATTCTGTCTTGACCAGGTTTTGGAATTCCGGATGAGGTAGCCAAAAGGCTTCAAAGCGGAAGGGTTTGCGAAGCATGTTCCCTGGACGGGACCACTGGAGAGAGATGGGCCAATGATCCGAGCCAGAGAAAGGCAGGATAGAGGCTGCAAAGTCTCCACCTAAATGAATAGCATTGTCCGATAGGAGAAATCTGTCCAGCCGAGAAGCTATTTGCTGATGCCCCGACCTTCTATTATTCTAGGTAAATAGGCCGTTGTTGAAAGGGAGATCAATGAGCCAGTTGTTTTGAATGAAGTCCTTAAAGATTGTTCCTTCCTGTATTCCCCTGCTTCTTCCTCCTCTTTTTTCTTCTATTTTTGTAATCATATTATAATCACCCCCCGCAATCTAGAGAGGGAATGATCTGGTGTTGTTGAGTTCAGAGAGAGAATTCAGAATTCCAGCTTTAAGAGACGTTTCCTGAGGAAAATAAACATTTGTAAGTAACCCATGGATATTTGTACCTATTATATGAAAGAGTGCCTGTAGGAAGTTCCTGTGTGCATGAAAATTATCAAGCCTAATGGCTTTTGGGTCCCAAATTATTGCTAGGCCTCTAGAGGCTCCATTAGCGTCCACCGCCATATTGAAACTCCCAGGCCATATTCTAGAAGCTAATCTGTCTACTGTGATAGAACTAGATTTGGTTTCTTGCAAGAACAGAACATAAGGTTTTTCTTGCTTTATCATTTTTTTAAGAATCCTAGTTTTCCTAGGGCTATTGAGCCCCCTTATATTCCAAGAGATTAATTTCATTGGGAAGGATGCTTTTCAGTATGGAAGTACTTTGTTAGCTTGGAATACCTCCCGGAATCCACTAGAATCTGTCCTACTGTAATTGTCCTTTCCAGATCTGTTTTCCTTCCCCTTTTTTTGAGTTCTTTGGCCATGAGTCTGCCATCCCAACGGCCTCCAGTTTTTATACCGAGAGCTTTTTGTCTTTGCGCCCTTGAGAGGACTTCTTCCAGGTTTCTCAGTTGCCCTGCAGGAATATTATCAAAGTTGTTTGTTGTGCATGCTGTTTGCATACCTGTGATGTCTAGATCCCCAATATCTATATTTTCCATCTCTTCCTCCATAAACTGAGGGTGATTTGAATCTTCAATCGGTTCTTCTTCTTGAATGACAGTCGATTGTGAAATCTCCATAGGTATTACTTGAGTAGTCCAGAATATTTCTTTTTGCTTGTCTATTGTGGAGATTTCTTTACCCTTCTTTTCTGTGCTTAGCGAATTTGGATTTGCCTGCTTGGGTTGTGAGGATTTACTCCTTGACGTTGGCTCTGTTTGTGCAGGAGAATTCGACTGCTTGTCCACCTGGGTGGACAGAGCACCAAAGCTATTGCTGGTTGAAGGCATGGAAGGGCCAGGTTACTGTACCTTGGCTTTCGAAGCCTGTTTTCTATGGGATTTTCGGCGATTTGTAACTTCAGTGAAACCATCTGCTTCCGAGGCTTCCGGACCAGAGGCCATAGTGGGTTTTTGTGCTAATGGACAGTCTCTGAATAGATGTCCTATGGCATGACATCTTCGGCATCTAAATGGCACATGTTCATAATCAATAGGTTGGACCCAATCAATATCATAATGAGCAATGCTTACCGCGTTGGCGAGAGCCTGGTTGAGGTTCATGTAGACACATATACGAGCGAAAGAAGTATATCTGCAGAACTTCGTTTCCTCTGCTATCTTGACGAACTCACCCAGGGTGTTTCCAATCGCTTGCAGAGAGTCTTCCTCCCAATATTCCGCCGGAAGCGAATAAAGACGGATCCAGACCGGGGCCCAACTGAGATCCTCCTTGTCCGGGTTGAAGTGCTCTACCCAGCCTCTGAGAAACAAACCTGCTGCATTGAAGAAGTAAGGTCCCCCGTCCAGGACCCTATTTCTGTCTTCCAAGCAGTTGAAGATGGCAGTGAAGAATCCTTTTGGGCCTAACTGCAGGGTTATATGTCCTTTGGGGTGCCATTTGGCAGTTATCCAGCTTCTTAGCGCCCTTTCCGTCGGCCATAAGCCAATGAACTTCCCGATTAGCGCATGATCTCTCAAGTATTCGATTCTTGCATTGATCTTGTGGCCTGGTAAAACAACTCTCGGGCGTACAGATGCCACAGGCTTGCATGTTGCTGAGCGAATCGTCTGCTGCTGTTCATCTTGTGTTGCCTGGTTGCTGTTCATATCCTCATCGTCCTTTTGTAGTTGTGCAGCTTCTGTTTCCTCCCAAATCGGGATCTGCTCCTTGTCAGTTTATGGGGGAGGCGTGTCGCTGTCCCCCTGCAGGGGTTCCATTGGAGAGTGCTCCCTGCAGACCTAATACTAACGGTATCTGAGCCTGTCAGTGGATGCAGGGGTGCTGCAGTTCTTGAACAACTGCCGTTTCTGCAAAATCCAAAAACCGTAGCGCATAGAGAACCAGCGCCGCAGGTTCACCCAATTTTATATTAATACCCATTAATATTTTAATTTTCCCAAGTTTAGACTTAGGAACCCCAATAAAAATATTAATTATTATAATATCTCTCTAACTGGGTGGAATTTCCCCAAACCATTTCTGGGTCTTGGAGATCTCATGTGCTTTAGCCTCTCCACCAATTTCCATGGCTAGAGCACATCTGATGCTACCACAAATCAACACTCCCTCTTAGAGAGGAATGTGCTCTAGTAATGCTCCACCACTAAACATCACATTGATCCTTCCGCACTGGTACCTATGCCGATGCTTGGCCTGTTGCCCAACATCCACTACACTGCTGCTTGTATTGATGCCCATGGCTCTGTCACTGCGACTGCTACATCTATACTGCATCTCCCTCTCAATGTTACCCCTGCTGCCCATAGCATTGCCACTGCTAACTACTGCATCTGCAACTTAGTTACCGAGAAGTAAGTAACTGATCTACCCAAATACTGACATCCTTGTCAGCCTAGAAGCCTCTTGATGCTGAGGCTACCTCTGCTACAATCATGTGCTCCCACTGCTGCCTCTGCGCTGCTGCAAACACCTTTGTGCCTCTCGCATTGCTGCAAGCACCTCTGTACCTCTCGCACTGCTGTGACCCCCACTGCGCTGCTACGGACCTCTGCATCCTAGCACTGCCCTGTCACTCCATTGCATCTTGCTTCTACCGACATTTGTCATCCTGCTACTATCATTCAGGGCTCTCGTAGTTGGATATGATCCAAGAGTTTGGGCACCTCATGGATCCTGCCCCTCATCTTCTGTAGTCCTCCTGACTACACCTCTTCTCTAGAGGTGCATGAACACTCATGGCACAATCGTCATTAGTCTGGAACTGTTTCTCCGCCTTAGCCGGAGCTGCCTTGGAGTCAGAAGCCTCTCCCTTGTTCTTCTTCTTGGGACACTGGGAAGCATAATGATCCAGCTCCCCACAATGGAAGCACTTCACCTTGGAGATGTCCTTCTTCTTCCTCTTCCCTTGCTGTCCTGCAGATGCCAGAGCCGCATCCTCCTCCTCCTCTTTCTTGATTCGTCTTCCCTTCCCACTGCTCCCTGCCTTGGTCAACTGTCTGATCTCTTCTTGGTGAAGAGCCGCCCACATCTCTTCCCATCCTAGAAGAGTAGCTCTGCCCAAAATGCCTTGGACAAATGTCTCCCACTCCTCGAAGACTGCATTCAGGGCGGTTTTCACCATGAACTCCTGATTCGGCGTGGCCCCTATGGAAGTAAGTTGGTCTCGAATCTCTTGCAATCTGAGGAGGTATAGATCTATCTGCTCCCCCTTTTGCATCTGATACGACCACCACTAATTCTCCAATAGCATCTTCCGCTGCACGGAAGTGCCCTGATACAATGTCGTCAAAGTATCCCACATCTCTTTTGCCGTGTTATTTTCGGCAATATGTGGTACAACATGATCCTTGATCCCATCAAGGATTATTATGCACTTTGCCTTCGACATTGCATCCTCATACTTCTCATTATCAGCGGGGTCTACTGTGATAGCCACGGTTCTCAAGGCAAAGCCCTCGATGCGATGTCTATCCAGGACCGATAGGATCCTGGCCTTCTAGATGACAAAGTTGGAAGCCCTGTCCAATCTGTCCTGATCCTTCAGTCCGTTCACTGCCATCTCCACTCCTCTTCTAGACTCCCTATGACTTTCTACTTCCCTCCTGGAAATCTCCCTCTAGGTCTTGATTTCCCTGCTGGAAATCTTCTTGCCAAATATCGAACTGCTCCTCTCTAATGCTCTTTGCAACTGCAACTCGGATTTAGATTTCTTGGCTAGAAATATGTCAAGGCAACGATTCCCTCTACCTTAGTTCTGTCTCGTTAGTTACTGTTCTGCTCCGACAGAAACAACTCCCAACCAGCTCCACAATCTGCCCACAGCTCCCTAGGCCTCGACAACTGAAGAAACTGAGCCTTCTAGCTCTGTGCAATCTCGATAAAGGCTGAATCACTCCTCTGGCCAACTGTGTCAAGCCTACTTGGCTGAGTAGGATGACTTAGCTCTTCGTGAGCCTCTTCTGCCTCTCTCCGCCTCTGCGCTGGCCCTCTCTCTGGTTCGAAATGATGACGTAGGACCTCCGCGTCACTCCTTCTTTGCTACCTTCTGCTTAGGAGCGGCTCTGTCTCTTGGGACAACTACCATTGCTACAAATTTCCAATATTGTTGCTGCCTTTAGTCCTCCTGTTATCTGCAACCCTCTGATACCATGTTGAAATTTCCAAGTCTGACACGTTAGAAATCCCTACTGCATTATCTGGTTTATTTCACCTACTTGTTTATTCCATTAACAAGTTATTTATACATATAAACACTGAAAATAAACACAAATGCAGCCTTAACTCATATACAGATCAACAATTGAAATACTAGACAACCACACAAGGGACACTGTTATTTTTGGACAATCATCCCCTGAAAAACCCAACGCGGGAAAATTGGTGCAACAGTTCTGAGGGTTTTATTATTATGCAGATTTCTTGAGTACAACTAGGGTGTCGAACTGGCTCACCCAACAAAGATTGTTACACGACAGTAATACCATTTCTTGGAGACAGATATTCAGCTAGTCTGCCCCACGAAAATCCTTCCGGTGCTTCTCCTAGGCTCCGTGTCAGCCCTGCTAGCCTTAGCGTAGCTCCTGAACCCTCTGCATCAGCCTTTTGCCTCTCTGCGTCAGCTCTTTGGCCTTTTGCGTCACCCACGCTGCACGCACGCCCCTCAACCTCTGTGCAGTCTCTAGCTACCTTTGCGTGGCTCCTGTTGTCTTTGCGTCAGCCTCTTCAGTCATTGCGTTGACCCTCAGGCACTATCTCTGCCTCTCTGCTATGTACTCACTGCCCCTTGCTGCAACAAATCACTAGTTTGAATTTTCTCAGCAAACTCCGCTCCAGAAAATCGAACTGACTGATCAATCTTGGTGTATTTCCAACTGGACCCTCACGCTTCTTATACTTTTCTTGTTGAGTCTTCAACAACCGAGATTAAGTCTCTAATCAATGACTAAGATTAGATTTGGCTTGATCGATGTCATTGAGAACATTCTCACCCAGTTTTATATTAATACCCATTAATATTTTAATTTTCCTAAGTTTAGACTTAGGAACCCCATTAAAAATATTAACTATTTTAATATCTCTCTAACAGGGTGGAATTTCCCAAAACCATTTCTGGGTCTTGGAGATCTCATGTGCTTTAGCCTCTACCCATTTTCATGGCTAGAGCACATCCTATGCTATCACAAATCAATAGGAAGGTACACTACAGAAATTCTGAAGAGATTCAGAATGTAGGATTGCCGACCCATGGCTACTCCCATGATCACTAACTCGAAGAAAATAGATGCATCAGAGGACAAAGAAGTAGATCCCACCTTGTACAGGCAGCTCATTGGGTCGCTTATGTATTTGGTCAACACTAGGCCAGACATTTGTTTTGCTGTCAACACTCTTAGTCAATTCATGGTGGAACCAAAAAGGGTGCATTGGGCAGCAACAAAACACATTCTTAGATATGTACGTGGAGCAGTCGGATATGGGTTGAAGTAATCTAGAGGGGAGGATGTCAGTTTGAATGGGTTCCCTGATGCAGATTGAGCGGGTAATTCAATAGACTGAAAAAGTACCCCAGGGTACTGCTTCAGTATTTGATCAAGGATGATATCTTGGTGCGGTAGGAAGCAAAAATCGGTAGCACTGCGTTCAACAGAAGCAGAATATATGGCAGCTAGCACAACTACGTGCGAAGCCATATGGCTTAGAAAATTGCTTTGAGCTTATTCAAAAAAAGGATGGAAGCTACCAAGGTTTACTGCGATAATCAGAGTTGTATCAAACTCTTTGAGAATCCAGTATATCATGATCGGTCGAAATATATAGATATCTGTTGTCACTTTATTAGAGACTGTGTTCAGCGTGGGGCAGTACAACTACAGTATGTCCCCACTGGAGAGCAGGTGGCTGATATATCACAAAGGCTCTCGGAAGAGATAAGTTCACTTAGTTTAGAGAGCAGATGGGTATGGTTGAAAATCTGTTTTAGTAGTAGCAACAGTTTCCAGTGTAGAGACAGTTGGCAGTGGCAGTGCCAACAACAACACATATGCAGACATTCAGAGGGAGATGTAGTTTTGGCAGTGGTAGTGTCAAAGGTAGTAGTACAGTTGCAACGGAAATGCAGTAGTTAGTGGACAACACCTCATAGACCACCCAATTCTGTGACACAAACATAATCTAGCAGATCAAGCAATTTGTAATAACCTAACCAAGTAGTTAGAATTATCTCCAAATTACTTTTACATAAACTCAACCTAGCACACTAGGATTCCCCTAAGATTCTAATGACAAAATCCATTTCGGCGTTGGGGTTAGGCTGAAGGAAAACTCTGCCGATCATGGATCGGTGAGACAAAAAACCTTTCGGAACGTAGATTATCTCTAGAAAATTAGGTTTGCCTAGGCAATTTACATACATGACTAAGCTCTGCTAAGATTATTTACAATTTACACATGTAGACTGGGTTTACAACATAACATGATCGCGTTGATGATGATAGTCGAATGGCATGGACATATCGATCAAGCGCTATGCCTTTTGCGAAAAAGGGGGTGTACTGCTATGGGTAGTTGACACGTAGTGGTCAATAGGATCCAAACCCTCAAGAGGGTCATAATGGCACTTGTAGGGTGAGCATTGAGAGCCATGGGCCTCTAGCATTGTAGAGCATTGATTGCCACACCATGTGCTGCTCCGACACCACCACATTGCTTGTTCATGCCCCAACCATACAAAAATGATAATGATGCACTTGGACCATGTTGCCCAGCCAGCCACACATTGCACCCAACACTTGGCAGCTCATCCAGTGCCTAGAGGAGGTTTTGTCTCATCCTTAGAGACATGGGAGGGCATTTGCCATCTTCTAGCCCTCATTGATGGAGCATTGACATGATCTTGAGCCGTTTGGAGACCCATGAGACCCATTTGGAGCCCAAAGAGGCAAAGATGGGGTTTGGAGATGTTTTGCAGCATTTAGAGGGCATCGCCCTCTTCTCCATCATTTTTGAGGCCCTCACCCTCATTCTTGGCACATGAAGCCTCATCGCTAGCCTTAGAGAGCACTTCACATTAATTACATGGGCTAAAGGACAAATAAAATAATAATTAATGTAAAGCAATCTTGGTTGGCTTGTAACTACGGGTTTGTTACCTTGTTTTAGCACTTTAGGGGCTTCAAAATTAGAAATTCAAACTCATTAGACTTGTATAAATATGAGAGACTCACTCTCATTTGGAATCATCACACTTGGGATTTTCGGCCAGCCTCATTAAAGATTTTCGACATGCAATTTGTGGAGAGATTTGGATGATTCTAATGCATTTTGACTTTTGCAAATTTTCTCTATGTTTCTTGGAGCTTATCTTTGGCATTCTTGTGGATGGATATACTCTTCGTTGTCTTGTAAGTGTCTTTTAACGCTATTTTTCTAAATTAATGAATGTCTAGTATATGGAATTTTTGTCTTATGGCTATTATTGTGCCAAATTTCATGAAAAATTGTTTAAGGCCTTAATATTAATGGAGAATTTTTGCATGTGTTACTCTTAAGATGATGAATGAATGAATGTTCCTAGAGCATAATTTGCATTTGCATCCTTGAAACTCCATTGTTGAGAAATCTAGGGCATCAATAGTTAGGTGATTTCTCTGCTTATGATAATTGCTTGTGACAATCTTTTTACTTCTTGATTACGATCTTCTCTTCTTGAGTTATTATTTTGTTCTTTTCATCAAGACAATTATCAAATCATGAATAGTAAAGAGACATGAGACATAGTATATAGGCTTGTCAGCTAGGGCCAAAACCTCTCATTCTTTGAGAGGAAAACCCAAACGAAATTCTTCTTATAGAATCTTCAATTGACGAATACCAAGACCATGACAAAGACCCTTGACACTAGAGTCCTCCCAAGGCCAAGTTACTAGCCTCCTCTTCGACGCTGCTCTTCTTCTACCTCTCCTCGGCTCCCTTCACAATTTTGGCCTCTCCTTGTAGTTCTGCAACTCCTTTATTGACAATAGAAACCCTAGATCAGATTTGCCTCTTGAATAGTCTCCTCCTTGATGGAGATGCTTTCCTCTCTTGTTCAGCTTCCTTCAACGATGCACTTCACCCAAACAAGGTCACCTTTATGTGACTGCAACCTTCAACCTTCCCTTGTCTACTTCGGACCTATAATTTTCGCACGTGTGAGGGTAGATTTAGCCCAAAACAGTCCTCCAATGATGACCCTTCTCCTTCACTATCCTTCCTTCTTCCTTCGCTAGACTAGAGGTCCTTCGTTGGTCTAGAGGCTCTTTAGTATGGTTTTCTTACTTCTTCTTGGAGATTTGCTTCACCGAATTGCTTTCTTCCAAATGAGGCCAAGCATGGGTATTTATAGTCGTTGGTTCATCTCCATTAGGCCGACATGATCCCTAGAGAAGGCCAACATGATCTCTCTTGAATCTTTTTTACATTATAAGCTGACTTGAGTGAGGGCTAGTAACATGCTCTTGGAGGTTACTTACAAAGACAAATATGACTCTTTACAATGTGTAACATGTCTTCATTACATGACAATGACTCTTTAGACCTTTATGACTAGATGACAAAATCCCTAAGGACTCTCAATGGGAGTCTCAACTAAAATAAAATATCTTGCTCATGAAACCCACGATGCAAGCATTGCAATAATTCTATTTTTCTTCTTTTTATCTATACATAAAATCATAATTACATGTCATTATGAAGACCGAACCTAGTTACACTTTTCAACACTCCTTATCTAGAGAGGTATTCATAATGGTACTTGGTCATTCTCAATCTGAAGAATTTCTCATAAGAAGGATCAGATTGATAACCCATTTGTTTAGCATCATATCAACCAACATTGTCACATAGCAAGGCCTTGACTAACAACTCTATCTCTCCACAAGTTCTGAGCTCAATGCTGGCAAGACCAATGATTTGTAGACACCCTCACCATTGTCTCTCTCGAAACATACCCCACTCGGGTTCTCAAGGTGTGTTCCATTAGGACTATTCTTATCTTCGATTCCCAGTCCTCAAAGGATATCGGTCCTCCACGACTACTCTTATCTTGGATGCCCTATCTCATCCTCAAAGAGTATCGAATGCCAAATGATTACCCAATCCTCTCATTTTGCCTTCCCAAGTGAAGACCAGAATGATATGTGTATCTCTCTCGTTCAATTAGGGACGACATATCTATTCCAATAAAGGAATGTACTCATTTCTGTTGATTTGGGGTAGCATCGGATGTGCTCTAGCCACGAAAATTGGTGGAGAGGCTAAAGCACATTAGATCTCCAATACCCAGAAATGGTTTGAGTAGATTCTAAACAATTTGAGAGATATTAAAATAATTAATATTTTTAATGGATTAAAATATTAATGTGTATTAATATAAAACTGTGTTAGTATGGTCCAAAAGTCATGGATCAAGCTAGTATTAATCTTAGCTGTTGATTAGGGACTTAATCTCGGTCGTTGATTTGTCAACAAGAAAAGTATAAAAGGAGGCTTGAGGGTCACTTGGAGAACACATAGAGTTGATCAAGATTTCGATTTTCAGGGGCAGGGTTTGCTGAGGAAGTCGAACGAGTGATCAGAGTTGCAGTTGAGGGAAAGTGAATACAAAGTAGAGAGGCAGAGGTAGTACCAGGAGGATCAACGCAGAAGCCGGGAGAGAGGGACGTAGAGCAAGCCAGAGGTTCACACAAAGCCAGCGAGGGCTCACGCAGAGGCAACCAGGAGCTGTGCAGTGCCTCAAAGAGCCAGCATGGGTGGCGCAGAGGCTCTAAGTGCTGACGCAGTGCTTCTAGAGGTTGACGCAGGGCAAGCCAGGGTGACACTGCGCAGACGCTGGGCCAAAAAGGGCTGACGCAGTCCCTAGAGGCTGACATTGGGGTTTTCGTGGGGCAAATTGGAGCTGGGAGTTGTCAGAGTGTTTATCCGGGGTTTCAACCGGAATATCTGCGTCTGAGTGGAGAGGTACTACTGTCGAGATTATTCTCTGTTAGGTGAGTTGGTTTTGGCACCCAGATTGTATTCAGAAACTGCATAATAATAAAACCCTCAGATAGCTGCACCGGTTTTCCCGCATTGGGTTTTTCTGGGGACATTGGTCCAAAAACAACGGTGTCATTTTTGTGCTTGTTTTGTTTCCTTCAGTTGATGATTTGTAATGTGTTGAGCATGTACTTGTATTTATTTTCAGTATTTAAATGGTAAATAACTTGTTAATTAATCAGAACAATTAGGCAGAAATAAATCCGAAAAGTACATGAAGGGTTTCTAACAGTTAGGCTTAGAAATTCCAACATGGTATCAGAGCGTGGTTACAGATCACAGGAGAACTGAGGACATCAGTCGAGCAGAGCAGCAACAACAGAAAACAACACTCTCGAGTGACAAAAGCTGTTTCTAGCAGAAAAGCAGCAAGGAAGGGGTGATGTAGTGCCTGCATCATCAAGTTTGAGCTGGGAAGAGGATCATCGTAGTGGTAGAGGGGAGCAGACTCGACCTACGCAGTGCTCGGTCATCTTTCTCAGTCAGGAAGGATGGACGCCTGTGGCCAGGAGGTGTGGATTTTGCTGGTGCCGGGATTGCATAGAGCTTAGAAGCTCTAACCTTCAGTTCGCTGGGGCTTAGGAGGCTGTGGGTAAGTTGCAGAGTGAAGCTGGTGGGGTATTGTAGTCAGAACAATACCTAACAGCACAGGACCAAGGAGGAGGGAGTTGCTACTGAGGATTTCTAGCCAAGAAATCCGGACTAGTGGTGTAATTGCACTAACGATCGGAGTGGGGGCATCTCGACATTGGCAGAAGGGTTTCCAGGGGGAAATCAAGGCTCAAAGGGAGTCAAACTAAGAACTTCTAGGAGGGAAGTAGAGGAGTAGTGAGATGGTAGTGAACAAGGTAAGAGACCAAGACAGACTATACGAGCCTCAAACTTCGTAGTCTAGAAGGTCAGAATCTTGTCCGTTCTAGACAGAAAACGTGTCAAGCACTCTGCCTTGAGGACAATAACGATCCCACTTGACCCAACTGAGAACGACAAGTACGATGAGGCAATGGTGAGGGCCAAGGGTATCATCCTTGACGGGGTCAAGGACCATGTGGTACCACATATTGCTGAAAAGGACACGACAAATGAGATGTGGGAGGCTCTAAAGAAATTGTACCCGCACACTTCTGTGTAGAGAAGGATGCTACTTGAAAATCAGCTGCGGTAATACACCTTCCTCGGTCGATTGAAGGAGATTCGGGATCAGTTGACTTCCATAGGGGCCACGCCGGATCAAGAATTGATGGTGAGAACAGCCCTGAATGCAGTCTTAGAAGACTGGGAGGTGTTTGTCCAGAGCATACTGGGCAGGGCGACCCTTCCAGATTGGGAGGAAATGTGGGCGGATCTTCACCAAGAAGAGATCAGAAGGCTAAGCAAGCGGGAAGCAACGGCAAGGGGATCAGAATCAAGAAGGAGGAAGAGGAAGATGCTGCCCTAACATCTGAGGGAAAGAAGGAGAAACAGAAGAAGAAGGACTTCTCCAAGGTCAAATGCTTCAACTGTGGGGAACTGGGTCACTATGCGAGCTAGTGTCTGAGGAAGAAGAGCAAAGGAGAGGCTTCCGAGACCAAGGCTGCGCCAGCAAGGGTGGAGAAGGAAGCGGAGTCAGATGATGACTGTGCCATGAGTGCTCACACGCCACTTGAGTGGAAGTGGGGAGACATCGAGTTGTAGTTAGACGGACTACAGAGGATGAGGGGTAGGATCCTCGAGGTACCTAGCCTCTTGGATTATACCTTGCTACGGGAGCCTCGAAGAGGAGTACTAGCAGATGTCATTAGAGACGGATGCAGATGGAGCAACAGAAGGAGCTACAGTGCAAGATTCCCAAGACAACGTGAGGTAGTAGTGCGAGATGCATGGAGTTGTTGCAACAGTGTAGAGGTCAGAGAAAGGGCACTTGTCAGCGATAGAGGGAGTTTCAGTATCGAGGGTGTCTCTAGCCTGACAGAGATGTCAGAGTTGGGAGATCAGTGACTTACTTCTCAGTGACTGAGTTGCGGTGTAGCAGTGGCAGTACCATGGGCAGCACGATGCACCATGATGAGAGGGGCTTCCGTACAGATGTAGCAGTGGCAGTGGCAGGGCCATGGGTAGCAATACATTATGCAACAGTGTAAAGGATGTTGGGCAGCAGGCCTAGCATCAACACAGGGACTGATGCCGGATGATTAGGGTGATGCCCAGTGAGGAGTATTACTAGAGCATAGTCCTCGCTAAGAGGGAGTGTTAATTTGGGGTAGCATCGGATGTGCTCTAGCCACGAAAATTGGCTGAGAGGCTAAAGCACATGAGATCTCCAATACGTAGAAATGGTTTGGGCATATTCTAAACAGTTTGGGAGATATTAAAATAATTAATATTTTTAATGGAGTCCCTAAGTCTAAACTTAGGGAAAATAAAATATTAATGTGTATTAATATGAAACTGTGTTAGAATGGTCCAAAAGTCATGAATCAAACCAAAATTAATCTTAGCCATTGATCAGGGACTTAATCTCGGCCGTTGATTTGTCAACAAGAAAAGTATAAAAGGAGGCTTGAGGGTTACTTGGAGAATACACTGAGTTGATCAAGATTCGATTTTTTGGGGCAGGGTTTGTTGAGGAAGTTGAAAGAGCGATCAGAATTGTAGCTGAGGGGAAGTGAATACAGAAGTAGAGAGGCAGAGATAGTACCAGGAGGATCAGTGCAGAAGTCGGGAGAGAGGGACGTAGAGCCAGCTAGAGGTTCATGCAGAGCCAACGAGGGCTCACCCAGAGGCAACCAGGAGCTGCGTAGTGCCTCAGAGAGCTAGTGTGGGTGACGCAGAGACTCTAAGGGCTGACACAGTGCCTCCAGAGGCTGACGCATGGAAAGTTAGGGTGACGCTGGGCAGACGGTGGACTAGAAAGGGCTGACGCAGTCCCTAGAGGCTGACGTTGGGGTTTTCGTGGGGCAGATTGGATTTGGGAGTTGTCGGAGTGTTTATCCGAGGTTTCAGCTAGATTTGCTTTCGAATAGAGAGGTACTACTGCCAAGATTATTCTCTGTTGGGTGAGCTGATTTTGGCACTCAGATTGTATTCAGAAACTGCATAATAATAAAACCCTTAGATAGCTGCACCGGTTTTCCCGCATTGGGTTTTTCTGGGGACATTGGTCCAAAAACAACGGTGTCACTTGTTTGCTTGTTTTGTTTCCTTCAGTTGATGATCTGTAATGTGTTGAGCATGTACTTGTATTTATTTTCAGTATTTACATCGTAAATAACTTGTTAATTAATCAGAACTAGTAGGCAGAAATAAATCAGAAAAGTACATGAAGGGTTTCTAACAGTTGGACTTAGAAATTCCAACAATTCCTACAGGAGGAATGTATCTAAGCTATTTCTTGGCTTAGGAATTTCCAAGTTTCTTCCAAGTATGAAACTTGTTTCTAGGCTCCCTCTTAATTAGTGACCTACAACAGCTCCTCAGGTGGAGACAATGGGATAACCAATTGCTTGAAGAACTCTTTCCTTCGATGTCATGAATTTCTTTGTCACAAAGTCTTCATCTTTTGGGACTTCTTCATAGAGTACAGACCATCCATCACTTTCATACATGAGTTAGTCATGTCATCATTCCTTTCATCAGAAAAACGATCCATTAGTCTACATCTGGCCTTGCTTCATGTCATGCTGCCTTCTTCATGCTATCTTCTTCGGAAGGATCTTACATCCTTCTACATAGTCCTTTGGAAGATATCCATGGTTCTTCCTTTGGTAGTCTTGCATAAGCCTATCCTGATATTTGTTCAATAATAAGAAATGAACACTCAAATCACAGTTACCTTAGTGATGGTCTTTCATGATGACATCTTCCCACATATGTGTTGACACATCTCCTAAAGATGTGTTGTCAAGGGTCTCCATCTTTTCCAGACTTTCATCAGAGTCTTCATATCTTTCTGGGAGATATCATAGTCAAATCTTATTGGTCTTTTGGATGTTGATTGCCTTTACTATTTTTGCATATTCCATGATAACTTCCTTTATTCACACATTCCATTCTCAGGAGCTTCCAATCAGAGTTCCTTAATTGTAGTCAACCACCTCATACTTCATATGAGGTCATATTATGTTGATTTCATCTAGTGAATATATGACCCATGCATTCCTACATCCCTTTGAGGGCGGAGGTCCTTTCTTTGATCATGCCCCTTAAGATAGGGCGGTGATCCATGTTGCCTGCAACCATATGACACGACTTTCGTAACATCAAATGTGAGCATACATACCTCATCTTTCCTTTGGGTCATCCAGACTTTTTGCGGCAACTTCTTTTGAATGAAGGAGCTTCATCCCCTTGATCTGCTTCACTTGTTATGTCATCATACCATCATCCTTTAAATTCCACAAGTTTGGAATTCTTGATGAAACACTTGCTTCCCCTCATGATCAGTGAGCCTTACAATGAAGATTCCATCAAAGAATCTTGAGGATATTGCATATCCTATTCTGCAGATGTTACCTATTGACTGATGTATGATGAGTCTTATCCTAGATGACTTTTTCCTTTTTCTTGAGCTTTCAATGAGGTTTTTAAGAGCTATATCCTCCATAGTTGACTGCTATAGATTTTGTTCCAGACGTCCTCCATGTCACCTATGTCACGAGCTCGCTCTTCTAATGCTTAAACCATGATGCCATTTTCTAATATGATGCATCCTATCTTATTCACAATGCTTCCTATCTTGATAGCTATAATTTACACCACTGAATTGTACTTGAAGAATATTATCTCAGTCATAGTAGAGATCTCTCACTTCTTCCTTCTTAGGCTTCTTCATCTCAGGTTCTCCCACTTCTTCAGTAATATGGGCTTCTTCCTCATTTCTCTTGTTATTGTCCCTTTTAAGTTTAGGACAATCTCTTCTATAGTGCCCATATTCTTGACATCCATAGCACTGAACTTTAGTCATGTTCTTCTTCTTTTTCTTTTGAGGACCAAATTTACCAAACTTTCCCTTTCCTTTTGTCATGGCAACATATGCTTGATTTTGCTCATTTGATCCTACATCAGCTTTTGCCTTCAATCTGGTTTCTTCAATTTTGCACAATGACCATAGATCTTGGAAAGGGGTGGATTTTCTCTTCCCATAAATACTTGAAGTGAATTTGCCCCATTCCTCTGTTAGTGCATTTAATACTACAACGGTCATTTCTTTATTGGACATTATTTCACCTAGATCTTGAAGTTGGATCTCTTATTTTTGAAATCCTCATGAAATATGAGGCTATTCCTTCTTCCTTTGAGATCTTTAGCTTGTAGAGTTCTTACCTTAGAGAGAACTTCTCCTGCAGTACTTACGGAAAACAACTCTACCAATTTGTCATATATTTCTTTTGAAGTGGTTAATTTTGGTACATATGGGATGAGAGAATCTTTAATGGATTCTATGAGAATCCTTTGGGCCCTCACTTCCCCTTTCATGTATTTAGCAAATGCTTGAGCATCTTCCTTAGAAGGTTGAGTTATTGACCCCTTGATGTGTACCATGACTTCATTCTCAATAAGGTTTAGGTTTTTCCTCTTCTTCTATGCAAGGAAATTTGAAGCCCCAACTAATTTATCGCTCTCCTTGCAAAAAGACATTTTGATAGATTCAGATGAAGTCATACAGTTGAGTAGATGCTGCTTTCTCCACTTGCTTCCTCCTTAATCTTGATAGTGATATAGATCTTCTACTTCATGATATATTCTCTTTTACAAGAGTAATCCTTGATCTCTTTGAGGGAAAGATTACTTTGACAGAGTTCTTTGATCTAACCTTCTTGAAACAGCTTCCACTCCTTTGATGATGGTTGAGAGATGATCTCGGAAATGCTTCTAGGTTTTTGGTATTAGTTTCTGCTTCCTCCTTGATGATGATTCCAAGACTCTTGCTGAAATAGATTTCTTCGATCTAGGGTTTTGGTATGGTGTAAATCTTGAACTTTTGTTTTGGTAATATTCGACTAGCTTTGATCCCTTTATTGACGCTTGATTTTTGAGTATCTCTTGATTCGATGCCCCTTATTGACTTTAGCACCTTAGCTCTGATACCATGTTGAGAAATCTAGGGCATCAATAGTTAGGTGATTTCTCTGCTTATGATAATTGCTTGTGATAGTCTTTTTACTTCTTGATTACGATCTTCTCTTCTTGATTTATTATTGTGTTATTTTCATCAAGACAATTATCAAATCATGAACAATAAAGAGACATGAGACACAGTATATAGGCTTGTCAGTGTTGATAATCCAGATTTAAACAGGGACGCAACAAGTTACAGAGATAACCATAAACACATATATGCAGTGGAAATAATACTTCATTTCATTAATGTAAAATACTGAAATATGCTTACAAACAGTAATGGAAATAAACCAGCTAGGGCGATGGTAGCTTATCTCTGAGAAGAGATGTGGTGGCTACATGCCTCTGAACTGTGTTACAATGAGCTTCGAAGGCCTATTTATTGTTGAGAAACAATGGAAAACCCTTCACATCCCAAAACCTAACTTTAGAAGATTGAAATGCCAAATTGTGGGCCCTGTTTGGGTAAATTGGTACATCAATTTCCCGGGGTCGTAACTTTGACATACGATCTTCTGTTTGACGCGTATGATAGCTCGTTAGAAAGATCTATTCAAGCCACTACCACTTTGGGAAGGGCAACATCGGTCCATGAACCCATGTTGCCCCCAGATTTCCCAAAAACATTGTTTTAAGGCCTCAAAACAACTCCGAAAGTTCAGGACCCAAAAAATTGCTAAAAATAGTAAACTGTGCTACAATTTAGGAACTGAAAAAAACTGAAAGAGACAATTGCGGGGGTCCAAATGGATAAGTGGGTGGCCACCAACATCCACCTGATCATTCCTCCCCCTTAGAACAATGGTCTCCATTGCGTTGAGTTCCTCCATCTGTTGACTGTCTTGCGTCTCTGAGGTCCAGTAATGGTGGGAGCATGGTCGATGACATCCACATTGAACACTTGTGTAGGCGAAGGAATGGAGGATGATGCGCTCCAAACATTGTTCCCCCCCACCCCTTGGTACTTTGTATTGGACCATGTCGGAGTGGTTTGAGCTTCTGATGGGTTCTGGTAAGGCGTTCTTTCTGTCGATGCAACCAGACTTTGTTGCCCACCTGAAACTTGTGTGGTACCCCTGTGGGTGAGTAGAAGTTGTTCCTGTGTTTTGTCATGACCGTGTCCCTTTGCTGCTACTGCTGCGTGGAGGAACCCTTCGCAAGGGTCATGGATGTAGCAACGATCTTACCCTTACTTTGGGAGCGAATCAGACAGAAAATGAATTTCCTAGTCTAGGAGATGAGCTTGCTGCCTTTCTTAGCAGTGATCAAAGAGGTGGCAGTAGGTGGGGCTACCTCCGATGTCCTGTATAATGAATTATTCAAAGAAATAATGACAGCACGAGGCCTTGACTCATACACAGCATGTCGCGTCCACAAGTATGGCTGGCCTAATAGCACATCACAAACATCCAGAGGTGTAACATCACACAATACCTCATCTGTGAAGGACTTGATGTTGTAGGGAAGGCGTCACTGCTGGCAAACTTTGAGATCTCGTCCTTCATGAAGCCACCCAATACTGTACAACTGTGGGTGTGGTGTAGTCGGTAGGCCCAACCGCTTCAGGACCTCTGCTGAAATGAGTTTCTTTTGGCTGCCACTGTCGACAATGAATTGCAGCAGCGAACCCTTCACCCACATCTGTGAGTGGAAAAGACATTCCCCTTCCTCTGGATCGTCGGGTTCATTCTTCTGGATCTTGGCGGTGGCAACAGTGACGCTGGGATCCGCATCAATGATCTGCTTCCCTTTGCCATTCCCCTTGTCGGGTTCTGGCTCAGGGTCGGAATATGCATCTGATTCGGAAGCTTTTAACTCGGCCACCAACGACTGTTTGGTCCGACACTCACTTGTGTTATGAGTGGGAATCTTGTGGAACTCACCACTTTTCTGTGTCCTCCTTCGACTTCGTAGTGTTGTTCTTTTCTTGCGGCTTCGAGGGGTTGTCTTGGGTCACCCCGTCTTGGCTTTGTCCTTTGGGCTTCAAATTTGTAGATCCAAAGTCTCGCTTCTTCTGTTTGAACTTTTGCTCGATTTTGACAGCGTATCGGTATGCTGTGCCGAGTGAGGAGATGTTCAAGAACTCCATCTCTTCCTGGATGTATCTGTGTAGGCAGCTGCGGTATTTGAATACCAGATGCAGCTCGGAATCTTTGATACCCAACTGTGTGCGAAGGGTATGAAAAATGTTGGTGAACTTAGGCATATCTTGGTCCCGTCCCTGCCACAGCATGGTCCATTTGATGTATTTGTCCTCATAGCTTTTGACAGGGTAGTACTGCTCCTTGATGGCATCCCGGAATGAATCCCAAGTGGGTGCGGTTGAAAATAGTGAGCTTGTGCTTTCATCCTTCTGCTCGCAGTAGGTTTCCCACCAGTCCTTGATGTGGGGGGTTGCTTTGAGAAGAGCGGAAAACAATCTTTTCCCGACTCGAAAATTCATGAACAGAAAAATACCCTTCTAGCAGATTTAACCATTTATCTATGGTATCTGCGTCTGTTTGACCCTCGAAGATGGGGATTTCAAAATTACCCTGTACCTTGAAGGTTGTGGCGTTTCCAGAGTCGCTGTTGGAAGCCGATGCGTCACCTCTGTGTAGCCGCTGAAGAATCTGCGCAAAGCTATCCATCATCGCATTCCTTTGTCGTTCGAGGGCTTCTTTGAGCAAGATTTTGATAGGATCTCCTGCCCCCTTGTCTTTCTTCTCATTCGCCATGAGAGGCCGTCGGGATTTTCGAGGCTGGTCTTGTAAAGGTTCGACCAGTTCAAGCTCTAGCTCCTTATATCCCGACCTCGTTGGGGACATGCAAAGAAAAACAGAGAAAAAGCAGACCACTCTGATACCACTGATCCGGATTTAAACAGGAACGCAACAAATTACAGAGATAACCATAAACACACATATGCAGCGAAAATAATACTTCATTTCATTAATGTAAAATACTGAAATATGCTTACAAACAATAATGGAAATAAACCAGCTAGGGCGATGGTAGCTTATCTCTGAGAAGAGATGTGGTGGCTATATGCCTTTGAACTGTGTTACAATGAGGTTCAAAGGTCTATTTATTGTTGAGAAACAATGGAAAACCCTTCACATCCCAAAACCTAACCCTAGAAGATGAAATGCGAAATCGTGGGCCCCGTTTGGTTAAATTGGTACATCAATTTCCCGGGGTTGTAACTTTGGCATACGATCTCCGTTTGATGCGTACAATAGCTCGTTAGAATGATTTATTCGAGCACTACCACTTTGGGAAGGGCAACATTGGTCTATGGACCCATGTTGCCCCCAGATTTCCCAAGAAACGTCATTTAGGGCCTCAAAACAGCTCAGGAAGTTCAGGTCCTGAAAAACTGCTAAAAATAGTAAACTGTGCTACAGTTTAGGAAACTGAAAAAACTGAAAGAGACAATTGCGGGGGTCCAAATGGGATAGGTGGGTGGCCACCAACATCCACCTGGATCAGTTGAAGAAAGTGTAACTAGGGTCAGTATTTACAAATGTAACTTTGACCTTTGTACTTGTCAAGAAAAAGAAATATTATTTCTGTAAATTATAAGAATGAGTTTCTTGCTCATTCCATAGGTCTAGGAAAGTCAAAGAGTCAAAGACATGTAAGTAGCTATTCTTGAGCTTATGTGTAAATATATATACTAGTTTAAAAGGCCCTGCAAGACAAGCACAATCCTCCAAAGACAAGCACGAAGAAGTCTGCGTGCAAAACAATGAAGAGAACAACTAAGTCGGCCTCAAAATGAATATTAATGTTATGTCGGCTCAATAAAGGGACACAACAATTCAAGGTGACATGTTGGCTTATTTACAGAGACCTAACTACTATAAATAGCCCGCTGAGGTCACCACAGAAAACTAGAATTTTAGACACTCTGAATTTCGGATGGGTGCAGAAGGTGCAGGATCTTAGATGGCATAGTGGGTACAACTCTTTGAAATCTCGGACAGGAATCTCAGACTAATATAATACAATATTACAATGTTTCGGTTAAGGGAGTCTACAGTTTGGGATGAATATTACAGGGGTACATACTCTCTCAGTCTCGGCATAAGAAGATGAAGTACAGTGATGTATTCTCGACATGACAGTGACAAGCATGATTCTCATTGAAGATCTCAATAGTCTTGGTAACAAGGATGTCCACAGTCTTAGCATAATTATGATGAAAGAATCTCATAAGTGACATGCTCTATCATGACATACATCAAGTTGTTGCCATGATCCTATCATAATTATGATCTCGTTCTTGATGGAGACATAGTCACAAAGGTTATGATCTCAGTGAAAGACAACAAAGATGTTACAATAGTAATGAAGTGGTGTAGTAATGGTGCAACGATGATGATGAGCTCAACATTGACAAAGAAGAAAAGGATTGGTGTCTTGGACTTGGAGTGGCCTAGTAGGTCAAGGGTCACGGTCTTGGTATTCGCCAATTGGAATCTCTATAAGAAGAATTTTGTGCGGGTTTTCCTCTCCAAGAGGGACAGGTTTTGGCCCTGGCAAGATGCCGTCTTGTGTTCTTGTCTCTTTGCTTTGGTAGCTATTTGATGAACTAAAGAAGACACACACTAATAATAATAAGTGAAGATTGATATAAGAAGAAAAATTGAAAACACCTCACAAATAGTTATCATGCTAAGAATAATCTAATCAACTCTAACTGCCCTAGATTCTTCAATAGTTAGCCAGGGCCAAAATCTCTTGTTGTCGTACGGATTGTCACGACAACGCTCAGACCGGGGGTTGTCACCCTGATCCCCGATCCCTCTGTTTAAGCCTGTCTCCCGCGGCTAAGGGGGGTAGACCCTATGGCAAAATGGATGACCAACTGTGGACCCGTTGGGTTGGGAGACACGAAGAAACAAGCACTAAATTGATTTTGTTAAGTTTAATAGACTAGTGCTTTATGGAGTTAATGATTAAATGATTAGATGTTGCAGAAATATGAACCATGTAAAACAAACATTTATCATCAATAACCCAAGCAATGCAAGATATCCAGTAAATTCACAATGCTTTAACGATGATCTAGCAATTAAACTTAAAGAAAAATTAAATGCTTTAAATGATCATAAAATTTAGATGCTGAATCAGTGACCACTTTCATATAGCCAACTTGTAAATAAACATTTAAGTGCATTTAGCTATAGAAAAATACCACAAAATGACACCACAATGATTTTTCTATTTTTAGCTAAGCTTTTTCAAAATATTTTTAATTTATATTATTTATATATATATATTAATTTTTAATGTTTATTACTATCGAATTTTTTTTTTATTAATAATTTATTATTTTTTTAAATGTGATTTGTTGAAGTCAAAATTTCAAGCCAAACAAAACTAATTAAATCTAAGCTAACACCTAATCTATAAAGTCTAAAACCTAAATCTAAAAAAGAAACCTTTTATGGCATTTTTTTAATTTTTATATTTTTGAATGAAAACAAAAATTTAAATTTTTTTTTTATGAAACCTAAATTAAAATTAAAAAAAAGAAGCTAAACAAAAATATAACTAAACCTAAACTAAATAAAAACTAAAGTTTAAACCTTTTTATATTTTTTTATGAAATTTTTTTATTTTTATTTTTCTTTTAAATAAAACAAACAAAACAACATCAAATAGTGAAAAATGATAAATCCAAATTTAATTTCTTTTTATTTTTTAACTTTTTCTAGATTTTTATTTTTTCATTTTTTTTAACTATTAAAGTCTAACTTTAAACGAAATTAAATCTAAATTTAAAACTAAACTAACATCATTTATATCCAATGTTTAAAGTTAAAACTACAATCTAAAGTCAAAACCTAATCTAATATATAAAGTGAAAGTTTATAAAATCTAACATCTGAAACTAAAAAATTTAGTTCTAAGATCTAAACCAAATGAAGCTCATCGTAGAAAAAAAGAAATACCTACATTATCCTAAACATATAAAGAAAAATCGATTTTTTTTATTTTTTATTTTTTTTTATTTTTTGATTGCTGTTGGTGCAGATGACGGCAAGGAAGAAATATGCAGGATGGAGAGCGAGACGCGGCAAAGTGAATGGGGTTGAGCAGCACGCAGCGTTTCAATGAAAACGAGCAGAGAAAGGACAACAATGGAACTGCGGATGAGGGAGGATTGCGTTTGGAGAAGAATGGGGGCTCGACAGAGGAGGGAAGGGAGTGGCAGCGTAGATTGGAGTTTGCAGGTTGATGGAAAGAGGATCTGCGTAAAGGCAAATGAGCGAAGCCGCAAATTCAATGGAGGTTAAGCAGGGGATCAGACAGATGAGCGAATGAGGAAGCGTAGGCAGCATTTAAAAAACTGCGTATATGTCCCTTTTTTTTTAAGAATGATGCGTGGGCGTTTTGCAGATCTGAAAATCGATTTAAAAAAAAAAATGATACGCTAACCTCAGAACCTGATCATGCCATTCCACACAAAACAAATCTTTGCCCTCTTTTTTTTTGCTTGTCGTTTGCTGCGCAGGTTCGAAGAATGATTGGTGACAGCAGCTGAAGGGAGACTTGCGTGTGCAGGGTAGCAGCAAAAACTGCGATCCCTAAAAAAAAAATTCGAAATTTTTCTGTAGTAGTAAAACCCCAGGGAGCATGTGAAAAATGAAAACGCAGTTTGCAAACCTGCAGTCCAGAAACCTGATCAAAAATTTAAATCTTTCCTGCTCCAAACTGCCTGATGAAACCCTGAAAATTTCTCAAAGCCTGTACCTGCAACCTGCAATGACAAAGAACCGAAAACCCAAAAATAATATGTGCAAGAAACGAAGCTGAAAACCCTAAACCTAGCTAAAAATTTACAGTATTTACAGATCTCAGGCTCTTTAGCAGCCAGATTTGTCAATAATCCACAATTATATTTTCAGAATTTCAAACTTAATGTGAGGTGCTTCGGAAAACCCTGCATGCATTAATAAAATATTTCAAATGATAAGCCCGGGATCAAGAACTGGCTGGGCTCTTTCAGGAAACACAATCCGGGAGTTGGCTGGTTCAGCCGAGAACTTCCCATAACGCCCGGTAATCTGAAAAAAAGGTTTTCCTGCACAGCTTAAAATCAACCATTAACATAGAGGGAGAAAACAATAGTGAAACCCAGATCAAATGGAGATACCTGCCATTATGTTTCAGAATCTAAACTATCATTCAAACCCCAAAGATCAGACAAGATACCTGTGCCTAGATCAATCTTCATTAAGCTATCCTCAATGGCTGAAATAAAATTATGCAGAAAAATAAAACAATCTTACAGCATTTTCAGAAGAGTAACACCAGCAAGATTTTTAACCCCAAAGTCTTTTTTTATTGTACAAAAAATGACTACAAGAGAGCTTTCTTTAGCACTAGACTCTCAGATCCAATCTCTATCTCAAATGACCCCTAGCACCCTATTTAAAGGAAAAATTCCCAACAGCTAGTTCGAGTGATCCATGTCAAAATGATCTCGACCGTTGATGAGGATCAAGATATCTCTTAATCTCATCCATCGAATTTTTTAATGCATTAAAAATTTGAAATTCTGCATTTATTTACTCAAAAATATTATTATTTTATTATTTAAGTTTTTATTTTATTTATTATTATTTTTTAATTTTCAATTTTTTAATTTAATAATTTATTATTATTATATATTATTTTTCAAATTCCTTTATTATTTTTTATTTTTTTTTTTATCTTTCAATTTTTTAACTTTTAATTTTTTAATTTATTTTTAAATGGATCCTCGAACTTAGCTTTTGGAAAAATCACCTAGGACCTAGGACTTAGGACTTATGAGGGGATTAAAATGTTTTCTAACCCTCAAGACACTTTACATCATGACTTTTACAATTTTACATCTCAAGGGGGAAAACCCATTTGACATAGACCCACATAGGCCCTTATAGATCACCCAGTTCTGCGACACAACTATAATCTAGCCGATCAACACACTAGGATTCCCCTATGATTCTAATGACAAAATTCATTCCGGCTTTGGGGTTAGGCTGAAGGAAAACTCTGCCGATCATGGATCGGGAGACAAAAAACCTTCAAGAACGTAGATTATCACTAGAAAATTAGGTCCACCTAGGCAATTTACATACATGACACAACTCTGCTAAGATATTTACAATTCACACATGCAGACTGGGTTTACAAAACAATATGATCGGGCTAATGATGATAGGCACGGACACGTCGCTCTAGCGCTATCCCCTTAGAAAAAGGGGGTGTACTGCTAATGGGTAGTTGACATGTAGTGGTCAACACCTCTCATTCTTTGAGAGGAAAACCCAAACGAAATTCTTCTTAGAGAATCTTCAATTAACGAATACCAACACTATGACAAAGACCCTTGACACTAGAGTCCTCCCAAGTCCAAGTTACTGGCCTCCTCTTCAACGCTGCTCTTCTTCCTCTCCTCGACTCCCTTCAGAACTTCGGCCTCTCCTTGTAGTTCTGCAACTCCTTTATTGAGAGTAGAATCCCTAGATTAGATTTGCCTCTTGAATAGTCTCCTCCTTGATGGAGATGCTTTCCTCTCTTATTCGACTTCCTTTAGTGATGCACTTCACCCAAACAAGGTCACTGTTGTGTGACTGCAACCTTCAACCTTCCCTTGTCTACTTCAGACCTGTAATTCTTGCACGTGTGAGGGTAGGCTTAGCCCGAAACAGTCTTCCATTGATGACCCTACTCCTTTGCTATCCTTCCTTCTTCCTTTGCTGGTCTAGGGGCTCTTTAGTATGGTTTTCGCACTTCTTCTTGGAGACTTGCTTCACCGAATTGCTTTCTTCCAAATGAGGCCGAGCATGGGTAATTATAGTCGTTGGTTCATCTCCATTAGGCCGACATGATCCCTAGAGAAGGCCGACATGATCTCTCTTGAATCTTCTTTACATTATAAGCGGACTTGAGTGAGGGCTAGTGACATGGTCTTGGAGGGTTACTTTCAAAGAAAATTATGACTCTTTACAATGTGTAACATGTCTTCATTACATGACAATGACTCTTTAGACCTTTATGACTAGATGACAAAATCCATAAGGACTCTCAATAGGAGTCTCAACTAAAATAACATCTCTTGCTCATGAAACCCATGATGCAAACATTGCAATAATTTTATTTTTCTTCTTTTCATCTATTACATAAAATCATAATTACATGTCATTATGAAGACCGAACCTAATTACACTTTTCAACATCCATACGATTGCCATCGAAGTATAAAAGTCTAAAGTTGCCATGTAGCTGCATCCATAGATAGTGACGCTGCTTCTTTAGGCTTCCTTGAAGAACGAAGTTACTAAATCAAGATCATTTTTGACTCCAATCCTCCCAATCTGCTAGGCACTGGACCTAGATCCTTAGTGATCACATTAACTCAATGAAACATCTTTCTTTTCACCTCTTTCTTACTTCCTTTTTCGTCCCTTCAAGGATAAGGAGGCCCATTTAGGGCTTGGTGCGAAATTTTAGGGAGGAGGAATTTTTGAATTCCGTCTAGACAAGACTCTTCCTTAGTGTCTCCTCTAGGCATCCACGAGTTTTGAACGAATTCCGACAATGGAATTTTAATATAATTGATGCCCTATCTATCACACCAAGTGGGAACCCTATAAGCCATCCTTCAACTTGGGGATTCTTTGAAGGTTTGTACTTTAGTACTTGTTTAAGTATATCAGTCACAACCTTTTATCTTATCTACCTTGACCTTGAAATCTGGATGAATTCTTGCATCACAAAATTTCTCAACCCTAGCTCTTGTGGAGTCATCCTTTCAAGGAGTTTTTCTCGGAATGTCTTCCTAGCTTCTCCCAAAGCTCACACTTTCATTGAACCTTTCCATTGAATGAACCTCCTTGCCTCACTTCAAACCAATTCTAGATACATCTATCACAAGTGAGGGATATTGGGACTCCTCCCGTCGGTGGAAATGTGAGAAGAGAAGGGGACTTAAGCTGTGGTGACAGTGGGCCTTAGTCCTAAAGTGTTGTTGTGCCCTCTAGTTTTAGCCTACAAACTAGGCCTGCTAGTTTGTGTAGCAACAAGGACGCCTCCCTTCTTGAGAGGACGCCTCACTTTAGTTGTGTGTATATAAACAACTGAAGCTCTCATTTGTATCATCATCTCATTCAAGTGAGTTTATTCATTCTTTTGCTTAGGGCACCATATCTTGTGACTCCTCATATCATTTGGGGTGTCTCTCGTATCATCCATCTGGGTTCTTTATTTATTCGTTTGGGGGCCGGGTGGGAGGAAGGGGTCTATGACTCTATTGCTATTGCTATTCTATTCTCTTAGCTGGCATTTTCCTTCTTCCTTTTTCATCTGGCCTTTTCTTTCCATTAGATTATACATGTAATTACCGTACAATACTATACTTACTGTTTCATAGAATTGGCCTGCCTGTGCATGCCTAGGATTAGGTAGGGTTGGGGCCGACTGATCTTTATTGTTAATACATATTTAAAGGGTTGTTGCATGAAATAAAAGCTACTTTCCTATCCTCTCCAGCTAATGGAAAATGGTTGAAAGATATGTTTGGGATGCTGATCAAATAGTTTTCTCGAGATTGAATCTTTGTTCTATCTTTCCTTCAGTGCTTGTTCTTGGGTTCATCTTCTTTTGTCATCAAGTCACTTCTATATTTCAGCATGTTGTTCACTTGTAGCTATTCTCAAGCCAGACCAACCATCAGCCCAGAGTGCACAAAAGTGCCTGACTAGTGCGCCATGGTAGCATTGCCATGTTTTGTGACCCGTACCCATGCTACTTTGCTACTATTACAGCATTTTGATTTCCAAAATTAGTAAAAAGAGGAGTTGCACACTTTCAGACACGTTGCAACAAGGATTATTGTGGGTGTGCGGGCCATTGGGTTTTCATCCTGTTTTGAAGACATTCTGCCTCCTCATTTTCAGCTTGTTGTTGATCTACAATTACAATTGTAATTTTGTGGTTGAAATTTGCCACTACACTTACTGCTTGCTTTGACGTTTTCATGGTTTTGGCAGTGCCAGTTTTTCTTTTCCTCGGTGCCTCTGGTTTTTTACAGTTTTGAGATCAGCCCATCAATAGCATCAATAGGATATTGGGTGGTCAGTTTCAAAATACTTAGTGTGACACTAGATCTTGATGACTAGTAACTTTTGCCTCTTGTTGTGTCAATGTGGTTCTTGGTGTCACCTTTCTCCTAGTGTCCATCTTTCAGTGGCCTTCTCATTGCCTGGCCTTAGTAGTCAGTTCTCTATTTGCAACCTTCTCAACACTGAGACACATCAGCACCAGATAATGTTGAGCAATTATTTGAGGTAGAGTCGATGTTTAAGGGCTAGATATTGTTGACTGCTATTTTGACAGTGCACTAATATGACGAAGCAGCCATCATTTGGATGCTTTCATCATCCAGACACAAGGCAAACTGATGCTGTGATGAGTGAATCTTATCTGACTTGGCATTTGTGCATCTCCAGTCGAATTTTGGCATGTACACCATGTTTTGAGCTGTTCCTTCCATGTCTTCAGCCAATCTATATGGCTCCAGTCATTTTCTTATATCAATTTTTATTTATTGCACATGATTTGTGCTTCAGGATTTGGCGATCTATAGTAGTGTACTACTGTGCTAATTTCTACTATGTCCATGTTTGAGAGCTAGGTTTTCCTACAGGCTAGTTTTTCCTGTTTATCAGCTAACAAAGTGGTTTCCTTACTATTTCCTGTATCCATGGTGTGAACGCTGTTCCTCTTTCTGTTTTTCTACATGCAGTTTAAAGTTATTTATTACTGTTATATTTGTTGATCTTGGGTGAAAACCATAGATTGTATCTGTTTTTACTCTGAATGACATATCACTAATGCTGCTCATGATAGATCTACTGCACCGTTTGGGAGTATTAACCCTGTTATGTGTTGGCATTCCTTGGCACAGGCAGGAAAGGATTGCTAAGTTGAAAAAAGGATTCTTGGATTTTTTTTATTCAGTTTCAGTGTAGTTTCATTCTTTTTCATTTTGTAACTGTAGTGTGCAATGCTCGAAAATTAAATGATGGAAATTATGTCAATTGTGGACGGGGACCATGGTGTATGATTGTTTCTTGTTTCTTATATTCTGTAAAACATAGGTGTGAGGTAAGTTGTTAATGGCTTACTGTTTCTAACCAATTTCAGTGAAGTAGACAAACTAATAGAAATAAATAAAATGGTTTGGGGCTTGGTATCTGTAGATGGTGGAAGAATTTTAGCCTGTCCAATGGTAGGGTGTGGTAATGTTCATTGCCTATTAGGCTGCTTGGGTGCATGCCATTGAAGTGAAATACAAATAAGGCATGTATCTTATTAGCTTCAATTTTTACTTGGGAATGCAATTGGTATGGCTTAGTCTTTTTAATGAAATTGTTTTTGTAATTTTAGCGTTCAATTTGTAAATCTCAAAAGACTTCGTGAATTCTGACTCCTTTGATTATTTTTGTGACAGCTTGTCAATGAGCTCGGTATCTACTTGGGATTTATTATTTGGTGGCTAGGCCTTGGAGTGGCTTCATCAATTGGGTTAGGTAGATTTCTAGTATTTTTATCTCTATCTTCTTTCTTTTCTAGAATTGTGGAAGAATTACTCAAGTGCTTAAATAGTGAGGTTTGGGCTAGACATTTTGGTGTAGACATTTTGGTGTACTGACTGATATGGAAAGTTACTAATCATATAGCCATTCCATGTTCTGCTATTTTCATGCTATGTATCCTGTTGAATGGAACATAAAATTTCGTCCTTTTTTGCTATTCAAAATTTCCTTCTTTTTTGTTTTTAAATTTATTTATTGTTATATTTGAACATTTACATACAGATATTGCAAATAGCCTGAAGGAACCTGTCAAGATCTGCCCTCGGTGGGTCCATCTATGTACTTAAGAAACCTAGTTGCAAGTGGCAGTGTGACACACCTACGTTTATAGCGCAGGATAATTGTTGCAGGCAGTGTATCCATGTAAGGAATTAGATTCTGCAAGGCTAATCACATCCTTTTCAGCTAGCTGAATCCAGTTGTCTCAAACAATCTTCACTGGAGTTGAAGTGAATATCCTGGATAGTGAAGATTTGAATAGTAGAACATGTCTCAAAGATAATAGTAGGGGCATAGTTAAGCAACTTGTATCACAACATGGCATAAGAAAGCATCATGCTGCATAAAACATAAACAAACGCTGATCCCTTCTTGCAAAGTTAAATGCACAGAATGAACCCCTAGTGAGATAACAAGAATAGCATTAAAAGTTCACTTACATTAGTAAGAGAGAGTATATCCATTCATCAACTCTGCATTAGAAAGAAGCTCCAAAGACAAGCGAAAATCCAAACATCATAGTGCATCAAGAATACTCCAAAAAGTTCATCCCAGCAGCAAGTGCGAGAATCTCTCAAGAGATACTAATCCAATCTAAGTGATGTTGAGAGGAATGAATGAGCCTCTCATCAATTTATATCCTCTCTAAAGAGTTCGATTTGCCTAATTGGCCTAATTGAGCCCCAAATAATAAAATAATGTGCAACAATAACATTTCTTGGTGACAAGCCCACCAAGATAGCTCAAAAGAGAAAAATAAGCCTCTCAAGAGGGCAAAATAGTAGACATGATGAGTCGTGGGGCCATTGAGAAGGCTTAGTAGAGTCCAAAGTGTGCCAAGGTGAGAGAATAGACTCCAAACTATTGAATAAAGGGTTGGCCACTTGATATCCAAGCATGTCACATGTGGTGTCCCCAAGTGGGTGTGGGGGCATAATGACATCCTCATGGGTCTCCAAGTGGATCGATAATGTCTGTAAACCATTTTGTAAGGGCTAGGATGATGACATATGCCTTGCCTTTGTCTCCCGTGGTGAGACATGTCCTCATCTAGACCATGGAACATTTGCCAAGTGTATGGTACAAATGTGAAGCCCGCTGGGCATGGTGATCCAGTTGCATCATTTTCATCCAATAGGTGGGACATGAGCAATCACTGAATGGTGTTGGGGATCCATGAAGTGCTCTCTACTATGGTGTGTTGGAAAATGTATCTAGGTTTGGTCTTCATTATTCTACTTGAAGTCAAAATGTAATATATTTGTCAAAACAAAGTGAAAATAATTTTATTATATTGAATTGACTTATTAAAGCATGGGTTTCATGCTTGGGTCAATTATTAGGTCAAGCCTCCATTGTAGGCTTTAGGTTGGTAAAGTCATTTATTGTTTGGTCAAAGACTCCTCCATCAAGTCATCAAGTCATCAACTCGGCCTCTTCATCAAAGTCTTCAAGTCAGCCTCTTCAAGTCAGCCTCAAGTAATTTATCTTCAAGTCAATTGTTGATTTGGGGTAGCATCGGATGTGCTCTAGCCACAGAAATTAGTGGAGAGGCTAAGGCAAATGAGATCTCCAATACCCAAAAATGGTTTAGGCAGATTCTAAACAGTTTGGGAGATATTAAAACAATTAATATTTTTAATGGAGTCCTTAAGTCTAAAGTTAGGGAAAATAAAATATTAATGTGAATTAATATAAAACTGTGCTAGAATGGTCCAAAAGTCACAGATCAAGCCAGATCTAATATTAGCCATTGATTAGGGACTTAATCTCGGCCGTTGAATTGTCAACGAGAAAAGTATAAGAGGAGGCTTGAGAGTCACTTGGAGTACACACCAAGAGATCAAGATTTCGACTTTCTGGGGTTGGGTTTGCTGAGAAAGTTGAGAGAGTGATCAGAGTTGCAGCTGAGGGGTAGTGAATACAGAAGTAGAGAGGCAGAGATAGCACCGAGGAGGATCAACACAGTAGTCGGAGAGAGGGACTCAGAAGCAACCAGGTTCACGCAGAGGCAGCCAGGAGCTATGCAGTGCCTCAGAGGGCCAACGTGAGTGACGCAGAGGGCTAGAGGGCTGATGCAGTGCCTCCAAAGGCTGACGCAGGCCAAGCCGGTGTGACGCTGGGCTAGAGAGAGGCTGACTCAGGGGTTTCGTGGGCAGATTGGAGTTGTGGAGCTGCCAGAGTGTTTATCCGGGGTTTCAGCTGGAATATCTGCTTCCGAGTAGAGAGGTACTACTGCCGAGATTTTTCTCTCTTGGGTGAGCCGGATTTGGCACCCAAATTGTATTCTGAAATTGCTTAATAAATCAAACCTTTAGATAGCTGCACCGGTTTTCCCGCATTGGGTTTTTCTGGGGACATTAGTCCAAAAACAGTGGTGTCACTTGTGTGCTTGTTTCTATTTCCTTTAGTTGATGATCTGTAATGTGTTAAAGCATGCATTTGTATTTATTTCCAGTGTTTACATGGTAAATAACTTGTTAATTAATAGAACAAGTAGGTAGGAATAAATCAGTAAACTGCATGAAGCGTTTCTTACGTGTTAGACTTAGAAATTCCAACATGGTATCAGAGCGTGGTTGCAGATCACAGGAGAAGTGAGGACATCAGCCGAATAGAGCAACAACAACAGAAAACAGTTGTCCAGTGTGACAGAAGCTGTTCCTAGCAGAGTAGAAGCAAGGAAGGGCTGACGCAGTGCCTGCGTCACCAAGATTGAGCCAGGAAGAGGCAGCGCAGAAGCTAAGGGATGCAAAGGTAGGCTCATGCAGAGCCACGCAGAGGCCAAGAGAGCTGACGCAGTTGGCTAAGGAGGCTGATTAGCAGGTGCCGGGATTGTGCAGAGCAGGGAAAATTTTAAGAACCCCCCCTAAATTTATAAGTATAATAAATGGGCGAATCTCCATGGTATATGGGAAAAATGGAAGGCGATTTTATCAATAATATAATATGTA